>CM073768.1:58988348-59318372 GCA_037158775.1 Hetaerina titia | reverse complement strand
CCAAGGATGAATAAAGGGAAAACAAATGCCATTTGGCTTAGTAAGAGATGAGTTCCTACAATCTTCTATGAAATCAACCTTAGGCTCATTTCTGTGATGATAGAATAAAAAACTTCGTAGGTTTCATTGAAAAAATTAATCTAAAACAACCAATTTCATCACATATGTAACTTCAGAAAGGAAAACAAATGAAGAAATACGAGAGATGGTGGATGAGGAGAGGGGTTTTTTGGGAGAAATCCTATGGAGGCAGGAAAATTGGATGAAAGGCATATTGAACAGTAGTGGAATGTTGAAGAAGGTAATAGAGGGGAGAATGTGTGGCAAACGAGGAAAGGGCAGGAACAGGATAAGGATGTTGGACAGGATGAAGGGAGGAAAGAAGTACACAGAAATGAAGAGGGACCTGATGTAGAGTATGTTGATCAAGTGTGTTTTGCTCGGAGTACAAGATATTTATTTGATAGTTGTGTCCATCCTAAAACCTACCTTAACCAATAGATTACCTTGTATATATGTAAATTCATTGGAAACCTAGGACTGTGATGAAACCAATATGCTCAGACTCAGCTTTGTGAAATGTCATCTTGAAGGTGAAATAAAAAAATTATGAATTTCATGAAAATTTTAATGCAGTATTAATGGTTTCATCATTTGGGTGATGTTTTGGGTGCTAATGTGATAAAACTTCATTGTGTGTTCATATTTTAATGAAATCTTATAGTTTTATTTCATCTTTAAGATGACTTGTCACAAAGTTGAGCCTAAAACCATCGACAAATTTATTTCATTTTCATTAATATCTGGAATTGAAACTTTCAACCTCCACAAACCTTGGACTTTCATAACAGAAAAAGACTCCTCAACCAGCACACAGCAATTACCATCACCCTTTGTGAGCCTATCAGAGGACAGTTCTCCCAGCCAATAGCGGTAAAATTCACACAAATATCATAAATTCAAGCTAAGATTTATTTCTGAACCATACAAGAACACTTCATGGATGATTCAAAACCTATGTCCAACATCTGCTGAAGTCAACATTTCAAAAGCATCCAATATATTATTGTCATCTTGCATAAACATCCACGTTTTCTCACTGTACAAAAGTGTGCTCAATATGAAACATGTTTATAATTTTTTCTTAAAATCCTTCTTAACATCTTTACCCTCCCAGCCTGTAAATTCCCTCACTGAGATAGCTTTTTTGAATTACATAATTTTTCTCCTTATCTGCCAACTACAATGGTCATCTTGGCCCAAAATACTTCCAAGATAGATAATCTTTTCTACTTGCTTTAGTTCTTACCTTCCAATTTTAGTGTTTAACTAAGCCTTCCTATTTCTTTAAAAGCTCATAACAGCTGCTTGAATTATGGTTATACTCATTCCATACTAATCACACTGATTCTCTAATGTTCTCAGCAATTGTCAAAAAAAGACATTAGGGTATGTATAAAATGAAAAATATATTTTCCTGTTAGCAGCAAAGGGTATTAAGGAAATGGAAGGACAATGGCATTGACTTGCACATATTTGTTTGGGAAGATTTAATTTATGGAGATTACATAGGTCTATAAACTATTAAGAAACAGGTTATAAAACCAAACAAGAAGATAAATATATACCAGGAGTAGGAACTGGTACTTTCCCTAACGAACTTTTAAAAACATTTAGTACATGAAAAACTTCAGATATTAACAGAGTTCATGGGTGAAATGCATAGAATTTGATGCTTATTACTACAGTTTAAGAAGAAATTAATGATACCAATTCTGAATGATATGTGGTACAGAATAACTAACAGTTTATTAACTCATTTACACAAATATTCTGGAAATAGTACTAAACAGAACTGAATACATGACTGACAGTTGGTACCAAAGGAAACAGCCAATAGTATATTGTTTGATAGCAAATGGTGGCAAGAGGGAAACAACAATGAAAATAGATATTGCCCAAGAATCATGCATTCTCATGAAAATTCTGGAAATCATCTTGAATAAATATGCTCTTCAACTTAGAAAAAACTTTATGAAGATCAAGAAGCAGTATTAAGAATGAGTAACCGTAAAATGCATTGGTTTAGTTAATATTAAATGTGGTGTTAGACATAATTGAAGAAATAATAAGTACGACATGTGATGGAAGGATAGCATGTAGTAAGAATAAGAGCACATGACAGAATACAATTTGCAGATTATATTTCAAAAATTAACAATAAAAGAACAGACCTATAGTTTGACAGACAGTGTTTACAGACATTAAATTCAAAGAAAACAAAGGTGGCGGTGATTGGAAATGGAATAAGTTAGAAATGTGATACTTGCTGATACTGTGTGGAAGTAAAGATGCCATTATTAGAATAAACAGTTTGAATTTGAACAAATAGGTTGCTACCTACATGTGTTCAGAAAAAGGTGTCTCATCACTGAAAATAGAATAGCTAAATTAAGACATGGTTTGACATTCATAAAAAAAAGTGTCGTTAAGAAATAAGTAATTTACGAGAAGAATAGTCAATCCAAATTGAAATAGAGAGTGATTTAGTTTTTTTTAATGGTCACTAATGTTATAGTGTGCATGGACGATAGCCAAGAATATTATGAAGAAAGTTAATGCTATAGATGTCTGCTGTGAAAGAACAATTTTGAAAATGAAATGCACTGTTAAAATTCAAAATAACTAAGTATCGGATAGAAAGGAAGACAGTATACATACCACTCACAGATGTTGAAAAGAAAACAAACTGTCCATCAGCGGGTGAAAGAATCATCAGGGAAAGGACTAGTAGAGTTTCTAGAGGTTTGGTCACTCAGAATGAAAGGCTCAGAAAAGACCTGCAGGATATGAACAGAATGATTGAATAAAAATTAAGAACAGGAATAAAAATTAAGAACGGGAACAAAAATTAAGACGGGAAGATAAGTGACTCCTGCAGGTGCCATAAAGAATTCAGCAGAGAATGTAACAGCATTGAGGTTGATGAATGTCAGCCTTTCAAGCTGAAGATGGTAATAGAGGAGAAAATTGATAAAAACTCTAGTTTTCGCACATATCATATATCCATGCAAGATATACCTGGAGAATACATTTATTAACTCATTGCAAAACGGAAGCTAATAAGCTGAACTTCTGGAAACCTAAACAGAAGATTTTGGTTTACGCTTTCCTAGATAAGATGAAATATATTGAGCACGCAGATGTATAATCTGTATTATAGATTGCATATTAAATCATAATTAGCCTCACAATTTCTATACTAACACTGTACCAGCCGTAATAGTTGCCTTATGCCCGCAATGCTTCACAGGACACGACAGGGTCAAACGCTTCATTTGAACTTGGTTTGCTGAGACCACCTACTTCAGTGATACTCCACAGATGACTCTAGTTAATGGTATTTCGTCGGTTTCATATTTATTAATGCACTCCGCTACGATATATTGTTTCTTTAAAAATAAAAAATTTTAATGTTCCTTTCAGCAAAGGTTTTCTCGAATAAAGGTTAATATTTTTTACTCCGATCTAAGTTTTTGCAAGTTTTTTCTTTCCAGCTTCTGAGCATGCGCAGTGGATGTGAGTGGAAAATCGTTTGATAGGTTTGATACATTCCGTAATTCGTGGAGAAGCAAGGTTGTCTACGAGGTTTCTGTCAGTGTTGTGGTTGTAATCTTACGAAGAATTCTTTGTGTTTATTTTCGAGTTTGTGGATTTAATTAGTGAATTTTGTGTATTGATTCTTCCCATGACAACGCTGCAGTCTTTCATACGCTATTAACAAGTGGCAAAGGCATCTAACAACATTTGACAGCAGGTCAGTCAACTAACATATTTGCTCTATCTATCTTTGAAGAAAGTAGCAAAATGCTTGTCTAACTCCATGGTTTTGGATTTCTTGCTCCTAGTGCTCAATGTAATCTCTTGTTTCTTACTGAAAACGGGAGAAACCTACATGAGGAATTTAAAAGTATCATATTTTTTAAGTGGGTTACACGTCCGTTCTTACATCTTATCGGTATTGCCCATTTAATGTAGGGTCACGTAGCTGAAATGGCTGTGTAGTTTTTCCTCTAGTGATTCGTACGTGATGGATTTGTTTTTTGAGAATTGTTATACTTGATCGATGCTATACTTGATAACTTTGTGATGGCAGAAATGTTCTTTGTATCGTTTAAGGTCAATTTTATAAAACTATTTTGACGTGAATTTTATAAAATTATTTTGATGCCCTATGAATTTCGTCGCTATATAACTAGCTTCAGTTGCTAAATGTTATGTTTTTATGTGTTGAGTTTCATCCATCATAAATTATTTTGTTCCATTATTTAACGAATAACTAGTAGTGAGTTTAATATAAACCAAACTAATCTCAGCTTTCAAAGTAGCTCTTTGCAGTCACGTTGTTCAGTAAAAATGCTATTCCTTAAACCTCGTGGCATGTGTGTACACACCTTTCATCATGATCCATAATGAATCCACAGAAGTATTCACGAAGTGTTCTGTCATTATCCTTGTGTTTGCTATTTGCAATTGTTCATCTGTGTAAGATTCACCTAAGTGTATTGACGAAATGCCATTTCTAGAATCTCAATGACCAGATTATATTGACGTACACTAAGAAGCGTGCAATAATCTGAAGTTTTAACTGTAACTCAATTGCGCGCACATTCCACTTTTATTAATGTGATTTTGATAATGTATTTTATTAAATTGCAACACAATTGTCACCTTTCTTATGTTTTTGCTGGTCATTTCACGACATTCAGGATTTTGCAAGATTGATTATATGAACCCTCGATGCTGTCGTTTTAACAACATTTGTATCGCATGTGAAATCTTGAGCTCACAATACGTTCGCCCACGTATATGTCTTTGAAATAGTTGGTGGTCCAATTTTTATTGTTATCCACTTTCAGGATTTCTCAGAGCGCATTAATGTTTGTCGACTCGTCAATAGACTGTTTTTTCGTAATAATTAGATTCCTTCCTATTGACTGCAGAGAAGACATTTTACGTTTGGCACAAGGTTGGACTCATTATGTTGACGCATGTTTCCCTATCGCTCTCGGGGTCCTTTGATCCCACATGACATTACCGTGCACTTGCAGTATTTTCAATGAGGAAGGTTTTCATGGTGTAATGTGGTAGTTACTTGGGAACATGGAGAAAATGAAATTTGCAGCTTATAATGCTTGATTATACCTCTAGTGACTCTTCTCCTAAGAAAATCATTAAAAGGCCAGTGAAAACAATGCGGTTTGGCGCGTTTAATCGCTTCCAATTATTTGTCATGCCTCAATATGTGGTTTTCGTTTTGACAATTACAAGCTCTATTGGCATCGAAGACAACTTGAGTGAATTTTATGCTAGTATTTTGGTCGTTTTCTTGGAGCTGTAATTATGGGCATTAGCTGTATGTACTCGGTAGTCGTATAACTTGGGAAAATACATTCTTAATCTCTTAAATACATTCTTAATCACTCTACACATAATGAAAGAAGACGTGTATATTGCATTTTACGCTTACCAGGCATAACATTGAAGAGTTCACATTTTTCCTTGCAAGTAATTGAAGTATCAGCAAAGCATTCATGTTACAGTGAAAGATTGAAACACAGTGGAATTGTGTATACTATATATCGATTCACACTTTCCAAGTTTCTGCTGTGAAATGTTTCGGAGTCAAACCGATGTTTTCCGAAGTACAGCTGAGCATTCGCCCAGAAATGTGTCCCTACTCTTCCCTTGCAATAGGCAAATCATGACAGTTTGACGTTTCTTGTTGAAAAGTTTTTACAGATCTCTCCCAAAGACGTTTAATCTTCCTTGCTAACCGTGAATATTACGAAGGAAAAGGGAGTGAACGAAAACAAAGCAGGTTAGGCCCGAAAACAAAGAAGAAAAGGGAAGTGGAATGATAGAAGGCCTTGAAGGAAACATATGGAATCATTGAGCAGCAATAGTGCGATAATGTGCAATGCTAAATTCAAGCACAATAATCAGATACTCCAGTTTGTAGTTAATTCTTTTTGCATAACCTAACTCATAGTAGTTGTAACCGTTATTCAGATGTTCTATAACAACCTTTTCAATAGTTTATTGCTATCGTAATCCTTATTTTAAATAACAAAACAGCTCGTCGTGTTTTTAGGTGTGCAGTTACAGTTAATGAGCTATGAGTTTGGGCGGCACGTTCTGGCAGTATTAGTGTCAATAGGTAAGAATTACCGTTTTTTCTCTCTCAAAGATTGGATCGAAAACTAATGTATAATTATGATGCAATTCCGGATCCCGTGACGTAGACATTGGCGGCATCGTAGCTGCGGTAGGTAACCTTGTAACAATTTGGCTTCAAATGTGTTTTGTTGGTACGTGTATTTTCCGGAATAATTCTATGGGAATTTACCTGTCTTACTGAGACTCGTGGTCCCATGAATTAGTGCTAATTCGGATTAAAACTAATAGTTATTGACATATGACAATTAGTTACTTTCGTACATTGTTACTGACATGAAATCTGGACGTCACGACAACCTGTTCAGGTTCAGTTTTCAGCCATACCATAAAGATGGACTTCCCTATATTATGGTAATATATGGAGCAGTAGTGACATTTACCCCATTGAGTTCATCCAAAACATCTTTCGCTCCGATCCACTTTTTTCCCTTTCATAATTTCGGTCGTGGTCGGGTTCCATGCTAGCTCCTTTCGATTCGCCTACACAGTTGATGGAGATTATCCTAATCTTTTGTGTGAATTCCGAGATTATATTTCTCCGTTAGCCATTTGTTCGTTTCTGAACAATATATTTTCCAGCAAGGCCTGTGAAAATTTTGCCCCTCTATTTCGTCCATGTATTACCTACATGTACACATCCTCGCAACTAAATTTGTTATTGATCATAAAGAAAAGGACTCTAAAAATGAATCCATTTCTTTTGGAAATGTAATCAATTAAAATTTTCATTTACAGTGTTTGTAGCTGTGAAATATCATTATGCCCTTGTTTAAATCTCCCTCAAACAAATTCATTACCTTCAGCCTGAAGCAGTGTTGTTCGTTTTGAGAAATTATGTTGAGTGGTAAGCCGGATTTAATTTTCCTTGCCAAATCTTTCAAGGCGACCCTTGACCCCTGTTTTATTTGAGGAATGCTCATTGTTTCTTTGCCGATTGGACAATTATTTTATAATAGTCGGCGGTGATTTCAAAGTCGATATCAAGTACAATTTTTTACTGTGTTTACGATGAATACAGCAACTATCATGTTACTGTGTGTGGAAGTACACAATTTAGGCATTTTTACCTGTAGTTCAGGCGTGGAAATCGCTTAATTATGTTGATTTGAGCGATGAAACATACAAGTAAACATGTAAACACAGTAATCAACCCGAAGGTCGTTTTGATAGGTGTTGTGGTAGATTTCACCCAGACCAAAACCCGACGTCGTTTGTAAGTCACACATCAGGTTAGGAGGGGTTCAATTCAGTCAGCAGGACCTTTCCCTTTGCCGCCTATGGTCTTCCAAAAATATCTGGTACACGAAAAATCACTCAGCTTGGGTGGAACTTGGGGTGTCCATAGGCGTACTCGAACCCGCCGACCAGTAGGCCAACGCTCTGCCCCTGGACTACCACCGGCTGTTGTGGAAGATTGGAATAATCAATTTCAAACAGATGTTTCTTAGATTGCCAATGCCATCCTGGCACCGTTTGTTTTGGTGATGAGCCATTATTGTTGTTTCTTTCCCATGTCTTCTGATACACAATCGGATGTGTCACACACGTGTGCATATGCAGTAAGTCTAATCATTTACCCATTTTTACTTACACGTATCTCGTGAACAAACGCACCCCGACAAATCTTTTAATTTTTAAGTAAATCTAGCGGTCACTGGGTACATACTTATATCCATATGACTATTAAAAATAGAACATCTGTTCCTTTTTATTTGTAGGGCGTTCTTTACATAATGGATTTCAGTATTGCAATTGACAATAAAAAAACAAAAAAAATGCTAGCTGAGTTAGACATAATTCTGGATTCATAGCACATTTTTATGATTTTATTTCAAAGTTTGTTCGGTGGAACGGTATGGTTTTTCCTCGGGATATATTATTTGGCGCCTAATAGTTCTGGACTATGTGCCTAATTATTCTATGGCTATGAGCTGTTTTATCATCGCGGAAGTTTGGTTCAAAATAAAACAAAATTTGTAGGTCATTCTTTGTAGTGAAGAGTGGTCTCGCGGGTTTGAGTTGTCCGAGGGACACACTGAAAAGGAACAACCTTATGGATGGGGTGGTGACATAGCGGGTAGAGTGTTAGACTACCGACCGAATGATCCAAGGTTACATATCTTGAATGGATTATTTGACTCCCAAATAACCATCTACGCGGTGCAGTTTTCTGGGTATCAGAAATGTAAATCGGATGGTGTCACACGGAAGGAATATCCCCCCCCCCCTACCCTGAATGTGTGAATTTCAATAGTCTGAAGGACTTTCGCTGGTTAGGGGTGTGAGCTCTACCCACAGCGAAACCAGTCCTAGAGTTGATGAATGGACTGGCTGATCATTCGAACAACTAGGGACCCCTGTTCCTCAATGCTATTTACAAGTCTTTGTAATTTACATGTGACGGTGTCTGTTGATGGTAATAAATGGCGGAGCACTTGTTACTTGCCTGGGTTACGCGATATGAGAATTTGAATGCTTTGTACGTTTTACATTCAAGATTATTTTCAGAGGGGTTTTAGCCTGGAGAAAGCCACAAGTTGATTTTTTTTATTAATGTAGCAAAAACTTGGTATGCGTGATATATTTAATTTAATTACTGATTTAAATTAGTTTCCTAACTCTGCATCACTTGCAGAAGAATAATACGTATTCCTTAGATATTTTTGAAAATTTAAGTTCTATTTTTTCCGAAAGAATATTCATTTGAGGATTGAGAATGAAAATTTCACCTTGTGCTCAGTGAACTTCGTCGTGGATACCGTTAGGTGTGGAATTTCAATTAATCAGACCACAACCATTAAAAATGCACGCTGGCGATATAGGAAAATACTAATTTATGGTTAGGTGTATCTACTGATTAATTACTCACTTCCAAGGCGAACGTGGCAGCTTCCCCAGCAAAGCATTTGAAAGTCCTCCGCTGCTTCGGTTATTGCGTATGCAAGTCACGTTTTTAACACCGGGTGTCGTCTCGGGGAGCGCAGCTTTGCAATTTTCTGATCAATGACAAACAATTATTTCTGACACTTCAATCCACATGATGCTGTCGTTAAAAACTTTTATATCGATTACTTTATTATGTTGCATTCATTAATTACAAATTTACACATATTGGTATGGTTTTGAAAATAACTAAAAAGGCATTTTGATACTAGTGAGTTTCATTTTTACTGAAATACGGACTTTTTAAGGTAATTTGATGTTCGACTGAAAAGTTTCAAGTAAAGTACAAGTTTAATTATTTGCATCCTGGGATAAATAATAATTTATTAGAAACGCCTAATGTGTCGACAGCTTTACATTTACCAATAATGTTATATATAGGTATGATATTTTCGCTAAACATATAATTACGTAGGGATATATTTTGCTTTCTTAATCAACAGCGTGTACCGAGTTTTGTAAAAAAAAGTTGTTGTCTATTTTCCTATGACAATTAATGAAATGCATTCGAAGGGGCAGGGTTCGTTGTGTTGTGTATCGAAATCACGTCAAAATTCATTTTTTAATGTTGAAACACTTTCTTCTCTTTTGTATTTTGAAACAAAATACCGCGACCAGCTCTGATTTCTTAAACAAATTATACCCACTACCAAGATTACGGTAAAAATCGTGAAAATTATGGCAGCTCATTTTTTTACGCACTGTAAACATCTCACTGTTACACAAAGTGGAGCCTGAGTGAGTCATATGTTGTGCACTTAAAAATGAAGAGATATTTCATGTCGCCATCTCGTGGTTTTTATTATAAAAAATCAATATGTTTAATTACAGAACGCTGTTATTTAAATTATATATTTTTAAATTCTTCGTAATTGACGATCCAGTTACTTTGTAGACGCCATGGCAATCTTAGCCCGCGAAATCTCTTACGGCATCAAGCTACGTCATTCTCTAGAGGTTGATCCCTCGTTGTGTACAACTAATCTTATCGGCATATGTCGGCCTTTGATTAGTGAGCCTCTTGGAATACGGGAATTTTGCGGAGATTAATCGAGAAGAATTCTCGATGCTTTGTCTTCAATGTATTTAGTGATAAATTTATTGTTTTGAGTCGTGGAATATTCAACCGAGTTCCAATGCATGACCTCTTGCATGTACTTGTTTCACGTCTCAAGGGAATGGATTGGCATGCTGCTAATTGGAGCAAGTACACTACAGATGCACGGAACTTGTTTGCTGAAACACCAGCCTGGCCTACTCTCTGAGACTCTAAATGATTTCAATAAGCATGTTGCCGATCCCTTGGAGCTGCTGACCTGCGCAATTTCAGGCGTTGCAATCACGGTCTACTTCCCATACCTTGTGCACGGACCTTAATTTTCGAACGTGACGTGTTTTATTCGCAAATTCGTTCGTGCATTCAATTGATTATTTAATGAGAATTGGGGTGGGGTAATAATGAGTCCAATGTCGTGCCGTCAAATAATTTAAAATGTCGCGGTCACCAAGCTGCTATATTTGTTTCCTGTTATGGCTTTAAATGATCTTCATTATTTATTTCCTCTATGTTTCTTTTTCACCTGGAAAGTGACGTCTTTTGACGGAACCCATTGTGATTCTTTTCTGATAGACCTTTGGCCAATTAACCTCCTTTTATCAAATCAATTTATTCCAGTGAGACAAAAAATGCAATATTGATGTGTTTTTGACTTCATTGGCAGAAGCGATTTACTGTGCTCGTCATCATAGCGCGTCATAAGGCAAATATTGTATTCATGTTTATAAATAATAACAAAAGCACTTCGGGGGTATGTATTACAGCATAATTGTGTGTGAAATTTTACGGTAGGCCTGCATTGACTTTTGCAGTCTCAGTCGGAAATGGTAACAATTTAGACTGTTTTTCATCGTTCGATTCAAGAATGGAAGCCAAGGTCTTGTCTTTTCTAAGATTCGACGCCCCGGGGCGGATGATCGCCCGCATTTCGGGCCTACTTCTAGAAATGAGCACATACTCTGTGCTGCTTTGTCCTTTGACAAAACAGTTAACGAAAGGTAAACCCTATGGTTTTATAGTTGCCTGCGTACGTAGCCACGGTTATTGTCATACATTGCACTACATGCAGCAATAGATTTAAACAATGGCGTATGGTAATGTTCAATCGTAGGGGTAGATAAAAAGCATTATTTCCGGAAATGCATCTTATGCTGATTTCCTATCTTACCAAGAGGTGATGAACCACGCTAATTACGTTCTGGGCGCCCAAAGTTATTTCCTTTGTGATAGTTCCAGTCACTCAAAATTCTGGCCCATTTGCATGATAAAATGAGTGGTAATTTATTTTACGTAACGCCACGATAGCTCTCGTTTAAGTGCCGCGTATGCATTATTTTTTATGGATATCTTTCTCATTATCAGTATTGTGCCAGGCCAAACGTAATTGCTAGTTCAGAATATTTTGTGGACTCCAAATGTGGGTCAACAGAGCAGTCAACCTTTGAAATCGTCAGCTTGAAATTGCATACAAATTGAAAGTCCTATCGCTGACAGCGCTTGATATTTTTGTTATGTTCCTGCGGCGGGCTTAGCGTCCTCCATAAATGTTTCCAGTTAGAACACGAGAACTAAACTAAAGGTTTGCCTTTCGCCTACGACCCTACCTCGTTCTTGATCTATATTCACCTCGTGTGGCAACGTTTGTTTTTTAATTGGAAGAATTTTGAATTGAAAGGTACTTTATTAAATAGTTTTTATAATGCGTTTGAGAAACAATATAGTTACGTCGACATCATTAAATTGGACCTTAAACCGTCTGTAGTGCATGTGTGAGAGCGAAAAAATGCCATGTTCGCGGCGTGCATATTTAAGGGAGGCATTCGGTGCCATTCTAGTCCGTGCCTATTTTTGTGCTTTCGCACTGACGGAATTTTTCGCTCTGAAAATACCTTGACTTGTTGGTGCTTTTCTTCTGTTTGAACTCTTGCTTATCCTGCGTCTAAATCTGAGAAAACCTTTTTTCCTGTAGCTTTAGCGGTACCTGTAACTCGGTGAGATGGAGAGGTAAACATCATCAAACGTTTATAATTTTTGGGACTCTTTCTGTGTCCTGGTAGAGGAATGTTTGAATCGTTTGAGATATTTCGTTTGACTTGGGGTAGAAAAATAAAGCTTCTTTCTAGTGGTTCCCTGGGTCTCAGCCGTGAAACTTCTTCGATTAATCGACATCATCAAGAGAATGGAAGGATTTACGAGAAACAATTTGCACCAGGCACTATGTTTCACCCCGCCTTTCACGTGGCCTCCCATTTTCTTAATGCTCTTCTTTCTTCCCGATGAAATCCACTCACTGGGTGTGAAATACGGTCTTTTCGTCGTCGGAGTCCGTCGCGGAGTAGTAAAGCCTTTCGTGTAACCATTAACATAATATCTTAAAGACTCACGGAGTAATGTTTGTCTCCATATAAATAAAAATTACTGTGTATTGCAATGGAGCCGTGAGGAATGAAGTTTAACTATTATCAATCCATATATTTATACTCCATACCGGTCCATTTATATCGTTACTTACAATTCATAGCTGAGGTAATTCGTCAGTTTTCGATATGATGCGACATTTCGAGCTCACCACCACTCGTAGGATTTTAGGTACCCAACGCATTTCTTTTGAGCTATCTTAAGTGTGTGAGAGCTTAAAAAGAGTTAACTGATTTTGGCGAATTTATATATGCTTGAAATCGATTTTATTCACTTCTCAAGTATTTGGGAGAGCTATTAAAATCATTTTCTCAAGTGTTGAGTCATCTGTTATCGGAAACTTCCATCTTGGATATCTTTCGATATTAATAGATAGGGCGTGACGGAATCACACCTGTATTTGCTGAAATATCTTTTAAGTTTTTTTTATTAATTTTGCTGAAAACACGTTTAATCCACTCGCCATTTTATTATTTGAAATGAAGTCGATATTACCGAGCGGAGTAATGTATTCTTAAGCTTACTGAAAGGTTGGTATGGTTAGAATATAATCGAAGTAGATCCATATTTGTTTTATTATTTTCGATTCAGAGAAAGCTATTGCATGGTAAATATTTTGTTTTCTTGCCTAAAAATGATGGATATTCTGAGTGTTTTACAGAAATTGCTGATCTGTCGCTCGAATTTGGCTTGAAATTGTTGATTGGTTTTGACAATTGTTTAATGAACGAAAACTTAAAAAAAATTAATCAACCTTATAGCCTTTCACGAACAAAAAAACTGCCGTGAAAACATGCCATCTTTGATAATCCCCGTCCAAATCATCACATACTCAATTAAAGTGCAATATTTGGGTCCAAGTTTGATTTATTAGTTGACATGTCATAGTAATTATTTCAAAATGCACCCAACATTCAGCGGTGCGGTCGTTGGTTTGGAAAGCATGTAGATTTGTGTGTCTTACCTGGTATACTTTGTATGATCACTGTTGTTCTCTCGAAATTGATTGCTACTCGTTCACCTGATGTTAATCCACGACCGAAATTTCCCGGATGTGGCGACGAGGCTTTCTCGAGACATTCTGCGACGGTCGTTCTTCCGAGTGAGTGGTGATCGATTATTCTCAAGCTGAACGAATTCTTCCTCTAGTCGGGCCCGTTTTCCAGTCAAAAACATCCATCTCTATCTCGGAGAGAGTCTACAGTTGATAAAGGAAAGGAACGGGGAGGGGTGGTATTCGTGCTTCACGCTAATTATTGACTTTTCTGGGTTAACGGTTTACTCCATGGAACTGAGTACATCCATGATTAGAATCCGAGGTAATTATTTTTCATTGGGTGGAGGTATGTCGCAGGCCTTATATGTTATATTACGAGTAGCGTTATCCGGTTTCCAGGGAAACGCCGACTTATTTTCAGTTATCGAGCGAGGATCGGTTATGAGGTACCGATCGAAGTGAATGGCCTAACGATGAAATTACTGATTGCGTGCTGGACTCCTTCGGATAGGACCCTGGCTTAGTTCTCGTATTTTTCAGTTCAGTTTTGATTGGCTATTGGGCGGTATCTGTTAAGTAGTGCCTTAAGTAATGTTTTCGTTCGTTTGCAGTTGAAATGTTTGGGACACATGCAGATTTATGTTGAGAAAAGGCTAATGACTACGGTTTCTTTTTTGCCGCGTCACCACTCGAAAATACTGCATGATCCCAAGTAAACCCCCTATCCGAAAGACTGCGCTAAGTTTTCCTCCTCTGCAAGGCTGTTGCGAGATATAAGAATACTATGGGCACTCGAGGACTTCAATTTTTCTGAACTTTCCCAGTAAATTTTCCGTCTTCAGACTTCTGATTCCGCCGATTCTCCCATTTTCACGCCTTTTTATTAAGATAAGGACTCTCCTGGAAAGATAAAAATATCGTGGGTTTCTTAGTTAAGAAAACCTGACGAAGAGAGTCTACAGTTTGAAACCTGGCCGTGAAAGATTTGTTGTATCTATGGAACCGTGCTACGTGTCGAAATGTTTCATGGTTGAGGATATGCGTAAACTATTCTGCTCCTCTTGTATTTATTACAAACCTTTGTAAGTTTTTGCCCACAAAATTACACGAAGTATATTGTGCCGTATAAGTTGTATTGACGAACGGATTTTAATTCATCAATAAATAGACACCTCGGGGCCGTTCCATTTTACTACTGAAGTAACTTTTCAACAATACTTTGCTAGGGAATGTGCTTGGATGTTCATAAAGTTAACCCTAGAACGGCAACGCTATTTTTTTACCTATTCGGGGATCGCGGGGTGAAAGACACCCCCAATTTTCAAGGGCCCGTACCTCGGGCCCAGTATGACTTTGAGGGTTCCATGAGGACTCATTTTTTTCGTCTTTTGATAAAAAATCAATGGAGCTAAATAGTTTTGGCTAAAAATTTGTAGGGTCCGGGAAAATCGATCAAGAAGGGGGTCGTAAATTTAAGCCGTTTCTTTTTGCCGCGAGATTTAAACCGATCTGGGGTGTTTTTTCACCTAGCGTTCCCGTTCTAAGGTTAATAATATTTTCAGTGTCAAGTTGTAATGAGTCCATGACCTCTGGCACTGGAATATGTATCATACCATGGTCACATTTAATGGCATATTTGTGTTTTCCAAAAAGATTTGATTGCATTAAGGGAATTATTTCATTTGCCTATGATTAGTTGATTAGATATGGTTTTGTTGGTTTTGTTTTTTTTAATGACTGTTTTTGATGCTGAATTACTCGGCAAGATTTAGATGATTTAAGGTTTGCATTTGTGAACTATAAATACTTAAATCGATGTAAACAATGGGATATATACTTTAAAATATGTAAACAGTGTAATGGAATTTACTTTGAATGGTGTTGTGAATGAATTTAGCCAGTGGCTTTAGGCCTATGTTGTGTGTCCTCATAGAGAAACTTGTGTTCTTGGTCTTTAAGTGTAGATGTTATTTTATGATTTGAAAGTAAAGTTATAGCGTAAAATTTACCTTTGAGTGGATGAAAAAGTTTTCAGTTGGTGTTAATTCATCCAATCTCGTTACCTATTGGTGTAATAATGTAAGAGTGTCATATATATATATATATATATATATATATATATATATATATATATATATATTATCAATTAATCTTTATTTCCGGCGTGACTGAAAGAAATGTACATGCTACGTAAGTGTGTGTGACAAGTCAAGAAAGATTTAAGTAAGTGAGGGGAGGTTTAGAAAAATCAAGAACAGAATCTGCAATATTCAGTTTGTCGGAAATATAATTTATAGGTCTAATATTTCCATCGGTTTAAAAATCACACTTTAAATGCATTGCTTGCCATAATGTGTAATCGGCTACGTTCTGAATACGTCCCTATATCCGCCGTTTTATCTCTCCTTCTCTTTCTCCTTCACAGGGAGGGAGGGCCGCATTCCGTTAGATCTGGAGTGGCCAGGAGCCATCGGGTCGCCATGGCGGCCACAGTGAACTTTTCCACAACGATCGGCCCCGCCTCCCCCTCCTCCTCCACTCCCTCCGCCCCTCTCACGTCGACACCCTCGCTCGCCGGCGTCTCATCCACAACAATGGCCGACACCCTGAGCAGCGTCGCGCTCACGGAAGAGGTGCCGCAGATATTCCTGCAGACGAAGGCTGCGCAAGGGATCGCGGGGGCCTTCGTCGTGGCCGCCCTGCTCCTAACGTGTCACCAGGTGAGTCTCCCGTCTCCGGGCGGCCCCCCTGCCCGACCGACCAACCATTCCCCCTCCCTCCCCCCATACGATGGGAAGAAGGCGCACCCAGGGAAGTTTCTCGCCATATGTGATCGTCTTGCAAACGCGCGTGCCGTACCATCTCGGTGACCGGGCAATGTGACGGTGCGGGACGGCGGAGGTGTCGTGGGTAAACCACGGCCGGGTCGAAATGAACGAGAAACAACGATCGGTTAATTCGAAGTCAAACGCCCCAGCCAGTGCCGCTGTTCCAAAAGGATATTGGGTTCGAACTCCGGTGGGAGCGTGCGTATTGCGTTTTAAGTACTAACGACTCTGTGTGTAATTGTGTTTACGAAAATACGTTTGCGGTCGGTGTGGTTAAATTGAAATGCTGGCTGCCTTAACTCGTAGGCGGCTGGGAAGGCGGTTGTTTCTTAGCATACGTAGGTACCGTGATGACATTCGGCTTATTAGGACGCGATCGAAACAGTTTGGATCAACTTTCCCTGAACTCATGCTAAAAGTGTGATAAAAATTGTTGCCTGTGATACCGATAATTATTTATTTTTGTTTACTTTGGTAACAAATGTTGACGTAACATTTTATCAGCGACTCATACTTTTTCTACCGGTGTCTTTTGGTGTTTTATTATTCAATGAAATCCATAAAAATTATATTACGCTTAATCTAGGCCTCTGCAATTTCGTTACACCGTATCGTCGTGGGTTTTTCCTGTTTATATATATATATATATATATATATATATATATATATATATATATATATATATATATATATATATATATATATTAGTGCAATTAGAGTTAAAAGAATATTATTGTGTTAAAATTGGTGTTAAAAATCTCATAATAAAAATTAATGGGGCGGTACTGTCCGAGTTTTAATTCAGTCTTCGTTCCTCCATCTTCTAATTCCTACCGTACTCGAAATATTTATCTAATAATAAATGTTATTTATTCATATAACGGTAAGCGATGGAGCCATTTAATGACGATGGTTAACCTTTCCTCTCATGAATTTTTGATTACCCAAAAGGAAAGGCGCGTTTTGCCATCTGCGGGCAAGCATTCCCATATGTCGTGTTTTGAGCGGGTCGTTACATATACAGAGGCAAACTTCAGTTTCGGTGACTGTCTTGTTTTCTGGCGAGAGGTTGGGCTATTCCAGGGCTACACCTCTCTGGGTGATGAGTTTTAATGAAATTTATAGTTTGGGCTCTTTCAAAAGTTAACCTTGGCGGTTAGGTCGGACAAGGAGTGTGCTCTCGAGACGTAATATACTGAATTAGTCAGTGAGTTATCTCTCGCTGAACACGTTTTTATCAAGAGAAAATTCAAGCGAGAAGTGGATAGAATGTCGTAAAAACCTGAAAATAATGGAATTTGTCCAACCCTTAAAAATCCTGGATTGCACATTTTCTCCGTGGTAACCGGTAGCATGAAAGTGGAGGTGATAGATTAATACAATAAGATCAAATGCTGACTGGCGAAACTGAGAACTTTTTTGGAGGATTAAAAGGAAAATCCGTGTATGGCTGACAATAAGGAAACAGTCAGTTGGATTGGTTGGACTCCTTAAGACTCAACGGATATTTTTAGAGCGTAATGTAAGGTCCGGCGAGGAAGAAAAAAAGGCACAAATTCATATTCCATGTAAAAATGGATATAGTGAATAGGAGGTATTGTAGTGTATTTATAAAAAAATAGTATTGGATAGGAATGAAATTGGTGTCTCCGTTGGACCAATCTTCGGATTCAAAGACGTATAAAATGTACTTTCTTTATTGCTTTTTTATATTCGCTACAATCGAAACGGAAATGAAACCAACTTCGGCTGTTGCTGTTTATCGAGTGGACGACTCCACTCTGGTCTTTAATTTTTCATTATATCCCCGTTGCTTGTAGGCTGTCTTTTGTCCTGACATTTCTCTAACTGCCTGTCCATCCCAATAATCGCACGGGGTAAGCATCGAATGATGGAAATTTTGACCATGGAAATCGTGTAAATTATTTCAGCGGATGTGTCGGTCACCATAAATTTACATGTATGTGGCGTGTGTAAATTATTCATGGTATGATGAAACTCCATTAAAATGTATGTACATGATTATTTTCATTGATTTCAATAAAATAAATCGTAGAGTTTCTTACCGTACAACTTTACCCAGGTAAATTTCCATGTAGTGCATTGTATGGTTATAGAAATTGAGAGTGATCTGATAGGATGGAAGCTATACTATTTGACTGTTTCTCTTAATCTTATGTTAATTAATGAAGCGGTCTTACCCTTTTTCCCGTTTTAAACCACATGTCAGCAAAGTTTCATACGATTTTTTTATAGTAATTGTTTGAAACTCATCGTTAAGAGGAACATTTTTAAACATCCTGCGTTTAAATGTCAATGTGTACTTTGTAAATACGTAATTTTATTGAGGGCGTTAACAATTATTGGCTGCTATCCTTATTTTTAGTCTTATGACTTTCTCCTCGGCCTCATGGAATGTCTTGAAAGCCAGTGTGCCTCTCGGAAAACTGACCCATGTAATTTACGGTGTGTATTTTCGTTTAGGTTTAAAATCTATTCTGCTAGATCTTGTTCTTGCTTAAATTATCTTCTTCTTAGCCCTTAGCGGACATCATAACATGGTATCACGTTTCAACGGGCTAACTACCTAGGAGCTGTTAGTAAATCCAGTGCCGTGTTCCCGTATCTTCCGCAGTAGAACCGCATGAAAAGTTCGAGCCATTAAAAGCTTAGTAACCATGGAGATTCGACTTACCTAGTTGGGTTTTTTTATCCAAATGGGCCCGCAAACAACCTCTGGCAGTTTCCTCTGGGGGTTCATGAATCACGGTACATGTGGCGTGCTTTCAACCTTCTTCGTCTCGGAGCGACGATAGCAAGGAGTTGCATTAGTTTTATTTCGTAAAAATATTGCCCGTGACAGTTTATCGCCTGCCTTCTGTTTGCACAAAAGGTGCATTTTATACTCGTGTGCGCTGTTGGCATTCGAGGGTCTTTCATTTATCTAGTCGCAGTCGTGCATTTTAGTGTTGATAGGTATGGAGAATGGGGGGGGGATGTAATTATCCACTTTGCATTTTGTTCTAAGCTCTCCCTTGAAATTTCCCTTTTGCGAGAAGTGAGGGTCGGTAGTTCAAATCCGAAAGTATTTTCCATATTGTCTATTATGATCCTGAAGTGTGTATGTAATATCTGGATAGTGTGTACGTGTTCATAAACCCAGGTATTCTTAACAAAGTCCCTTTAACCCTAGGTTAAGGGAAGGTTCCCATTTGTTGCATGGACCTCTAATATGGGTGTGTAGTTGGTCACTGCCGAGGAAGTAACATCCCCGCGAACTACTACAGAAGGGTATTCTGATAGAGTGGTTGTGGTTGGTCACTGTCGTGGAATTTTGTTGTCCCACAAACCATGACAACAAATTTAGTTTTCATTGCGGGACGAGTGGTGCTAACTTATTACGGCTATAAGATATTTCCTTTAATTTGATATATTATGATCCTTTTTATGGCATAACCTTATTGGTGTCTTGTGAAATATTTTTCTCTGGAGAAGTGGAGGAGAAATGTTTTAATTCATCATTTGCAAAATGCTAATGATTTACTACATTTGTTCTTACTCGCCACCTAGAGCCATTCATTTTGAGATAAGTAGACGGTCTTGAATTAATTATTTATCCGATTTCGTGTTACAAGTTCAACCTGCATGGAGCTGGTACTTCGTTTTTTTAATGTTTTTGTCTCTTAAATATGATTTTTTTGTAAAACTACAACATTCGCATGACCTAGTGGTTTTTTTTAAACGCGCATGTCGCTCCCCCCGTTGATTTTAAAGTGGCGTTATCTAATGTTTGTGATTGCCGTGATATCCCAGTTCGTAGTTTCGTGTGTAGTTCCAAGTCTTGTTCCGTATGAGTTACTTTAATTAATGGTTTTTGCGATAAAAAAATAAGGGCTCTATTATTCATATATGTCACCGAGCACCCTCCCTCTCTCTCTGGTTCCCTCATTCTCCTACTGCACTCCCCTGCTGCTAGCTTCTAAGCGTTTCACGAGCCATCTAATTGGCCCAATCGCGACGTCCTCCTCTTCTCGATAAGTAATGACATCATTTACTCTTCCGTCCAAATTTAGAGTTTTAACGCAAACTCTTTCGGCAGATAACCTGGTTCAGGTCTTCCACCCCCCCCCTCAAGTTTCTCCGGAAAAAATAGCACAAAGTGCTGTTTTTTTTTCTCACGGGTGCTCGATCTCTCTCGAATCCGTGGGCTCCATTTTACCTTCCCGAGGGCCCGCTTGGAATCCTCTAAAAATTAATCCGTTCCCGCCAGCGGAGAGTATTCGCTCATCAAGAGAGGATGGGACCATTTTTGTCTCTTGAATTTGGACCCTTTTACGCACTGCTTGGTAGGAAAACTAAGGTAGACAATGAATTGCGGACGTTATTAGTCGGTTCATGCCGCAATGAAAAACTTAAGTGATTTTTTGTTTGATGGTTGTATGCCTTCGCAATTAGACGGATGCGTAAACAAGAATGCTCTCGGCGTAATTCTGCATTACTTTTAATGAGGGCGTAAAAAGAACCAGGGCCTTTTTTTGTATAATTAAGAAGTTTGAAAATATAAGTTTTGAGAGCACATTGAGAGAGAGAGAGACATGAAATTGAACCAAATAGGTGTACTCATAAGAAGTTTCAGTCGGCATCAAGAGCTTTTTACGGTTTCTCTCCGGGGCCTTGTATTGGCTGGAAATTAAAATTTTCGTCTAGGGCCTATTTTACAGTCGACTTTATACTTCTATGTGTAATGATTGCTTTCCGCTTTGTCATTCAATGATAAATAGTTTGTTTAATTAAAAATTTGCAATTTTCCACAAAATAAAATTGAATGCGACCGGTTTCAATGTAACTACATCATCATCAGGTCATTCACCTGATGATAATGCAGTTACATTGCAACCGGTCGTATTAAATTTTATTTTGTGGAAAATTGCAAATTTTTAATTAAACATGATATTCCACCATATTACCCCTGAAACGTCTCTTTTTTTAGAGCAATAGTTTGGTCCAACGAGGGACATCTTTTATCATTGTCACTAAACTGTGTAAGAGAAAATCATGGAATTATATTGGCTTTTTGCGGGGTTTGTTTGCGGCAAGGTGATGTTTGTTTTTTTATTTGAGTTCTGTAGTTTTTGATGTTCGTTGTTTTATTTGAGTTCTTCAGTTTTATTCCCTATCATTCACACTCCTGTATTTTCGCTCATTGGATCGGAATGCGTTCATTCCGACTTGAATTGGTTTCATACCTTGGCCAGCCATCCATTTGTGATGGACTTCGAATCTGCATACTGACTGTGATTCTCTAGCGGATAGCCTTAACTTCCGCCGTTGCAGGAACTGGAGAATAACAAGGCGAGACTGAAGAATGACATCAGAAAGTGGACGCAAAAGAAGTACTCCGTTTGGGTGTCTGATATTTCACTCACGGTTGTTGCGAGTTTGGCGAAAGAGCTAGGTATCGTACACTGATGTCCGATAAAACGTGAGGTACCTTCTAGGTCGAGGAATACTAAAAGTCTAATTTGACTTTAACTATTTTTAGTAAAAACTTTTAAGTAGAATATTGTGCATTTATGAATTATCGATTTTATTTTATCAGAAATAGATTTATATAGAGCGTTGGACTACTGACCGGAGGGTCCCGGGTTCGATTCCCGGGCAAGGCACTCTGGGCACTTGCAGCTCCACCCAAGCTAGTTGATTTTTCGGGTACCAGGTCTTCCTGGGAAACCATAACCGGCACAGGGAAAGGAACTGCCCCCCTACCCTGATGTGTGAATAATCACACGCCGTCGGGCTTGGTACATGGCTCGCTCTACCATCACCTACTAAACCGACCTTCGGGTTAATTACTGTGTTTATGGCTGTGTGACGTAGTGCGTGACAGTGACGTAATTACTTTTCAATTCTTCCCTTCATTTGTTTGCCGTGTGGCAAACGTTTGATATGGATGCAATACAAACATTTATGAATGAAACTAAAACAGTTTCTGGCGTAACTTGGTGGAAAATCTTCATATTGACATTTGAAAATGAAACAACTTGGCTTTTCCACTTATAACTTATTTTGAGTACTTTACTAATGAGTTACTTTACTAATTTGAGTTACTAATTTTAACTATTTCTAAATTTTAACAATTTTTAATTAAACTTATTTTTTTCCACTTATTTTAAGTAGAAAAGCCAAGTTGTTTAATTTTCAAGTGTCGAATGAAATTAATTTTAACGTTTTGCGTCGCGTTGTCAAACGTTAACCTTTCGAGTTCCCGTTTGGAAACGGTTGGAGATTATCGTTCACCTAATATCTATTTTATGTAAAAGTTTTGTTTTCAGATGCTGGTACTACTATTGACTCTGCCCAACTCGTGCGGAGGTCGAAGGTAACCCAGCCGAGTGCCAACATTTTCTCGTGCCATCCTCGTATGAATTCGATCGTGACGCGAATCGAAATAATCGGGACGAACGACTTTAGGGAAATGTTTAGAGTCGCCAAGTCATGGCGAAGATCCCGCCGCTTGAACTTTTCGGGTGAGATACTCGAGACCATTTTTTGTTCACGTGGAAGGGTTGCCTTGTCGGTGGTACTCATCCTCGTTATTTTTCTTAACGGTTTTCCTTTTGCCCAACTTCACTGTTTTCGTATTTTCGTGTATCTTCGGGTTGAAGAATGGTAAACAAGAGTTTCGCAGCTGTGATTCGGCCGAGGGATTGTTAGCAGCGTGGAAGGTCTCCCTTCCGCCAGTGACCCCGCTCGCTCGCCTCTGGCTGCTTGAGGAGGAGATGGTGTCGACCTTGGGCCTCGGAGGAAGGCCGCAGAGCTGGCCAAGTGCTGAGGCGGGTGGGGGAGGGGCTGATGAGGGCCGAATGGGTGAGAGGGGGGTGAGGGTCTTCCACGTGAAGGCGTATGAGCTCAAGACGGATGCGTGATTCCGCTTCGAGACTGAAGTATGCGTGAGATGGAAAATCCTGCCTTCGTCAACCGCTCGAGTGGCCCCGACTTAGGAGGCGGCGACGTTTGTTAGAGTCCGCGAACGTGTGAGAGTGAGGCAGGAGAGTGCCAGGGCGTTCATGTCACCGGAACCTGAATGCGGGAACCGATCGACTGCTGACGAATGCTTCAGAAGTCGTGTTGGCTGGACAGAAAATTACGTAATTGGCTCGGCGGTGAGCTGCCTTACCTTACTTTTCGAAAAGGATTTCCCCTCCTCCCAACACATCGATTCACGTAGTTTTGCTCGTATTTTTTATTTCATGTTCACTTTGCACGCTTGAAATCTTATGTAACTGGTTCATTATTCCACTGCTCAAGTAAAATTCACCTTCTGTTGAGAGTGAAATGCAAATTTTTGACCTAAATCATATTTTTTTGAAAAGCGCACTTAAAAATAGCGCGGTGGAATTTCAGCACAGTAGAAAATGGCTGCGAAACCTTTTAGTCGCTTTGTCTCGAGTGGAGGGGCGAAAAAGGATCAGGTGGCCCTTAGAAAGAGTGATGTCGCTGCGGAAGTCTTAAAGTATATTACACTGGGTACGAAAGGGTTATGGGGATCAGATAAGCACTTTGTTAATTAAATGGTGAGTTGATAACTGACGATGGAGATGATAAAAATTTTCTTATTAAGGGACGACCCAAAACATTGGCCGTATAAATAAATATGATGATAAAGCAAAGAACTTACTGCGTTTCGTATTTGATGTAATTGCCCGTATTTTTTTAATCACCAGTCTTTCATGTACGATGCGTGATCACGTTTTTTCGTGAACTCCTTTGGATACATCCCACGCCATACCTTGTCGGTGGTTTGTGGGTATCCTGTAGATGTAAGATGGCATCTGTAGGTTTACCTGTGAGTAATGGTTGCCGCTTTATCAATCACCTTTTACTTTTATTTATACCATTTACCAATCACCTTTGCTTGCTTAGATCGGTATCGTTTTTATTACGCGTGTATGTAGAAGATATTGGTAGATGTTAAATAGAATAGAGAGCTGTTACCATCCAGCAATGGTTGTGTGCCGCTGTTAATGACAAATGTCTCTACCCCCAGAGTCACCAATCGTGAGAGGGTGTGAAGACCTCCCACCTTACCATGTGCGAGTCACCACGCCGAAAACGTCTCAGGACCGACTTATTTTTTGTCTCTCCACAGGCTCTTTCTTTAGGCGTCTATGTTATTTGTAGACTGAATGACTTCATTATGCGGAGAATGAAACTATTACGAAGACTCTTGTACTAAAGATAAAGTTTAACGGCGTCATTTTGGCAGTCCAATGTATTGAATACCTCATCATATCTTACTACATCTCCACTATCTTACATCATAGAAGCATGAAAGGCATAATAATGGCATAAAAGAGAGGATATGCACGTTTTAAATTTACCTCCAGATAGGTATAATTGGATCTTTTTCTGGAGAGCTGAGTTGATGATAACACCGTGTAGGAAATCGTCCCCTTTCTAAAACCCCAGAGGTTGTAACGCGTAGCGGAAATTTCAAATGAACAACAAAAACAAAGTCCGCATCGCGTTTGCTGTACGTAGATGGGGTGTTGCAACGCACTTATTTTCTCGTCCCGTCCTCTTGTGAATTTGGTCGTGACGCGAATCGTTTTCCTGTATATGTAGGCTTTAACACGATTTCTGCCGGCATATAGAACATAGAGCGCTGGTTGTACGAGATTGTATTGAAATTCCACGTCGGTAGAATTTAAAAATGAATGCTAATGTGTTACCGTTCGTTACTCTGAACCTCCTACGAACAGTATACGATGGAAATTTCATCTATTTCTGGAATGATTCCTCGGACAAGGCTTGCGAGTGCCTACATTATGCGCATCTGCCTTTCTAATTCCCTTTCACGTCTGCTTGAGCTTTTGCTGGTGGATTTGAAACCTTTGTTACCGATATTCGAGAGCGTCCACGGACGAAACATCCATCATGACCGCTCATGTGCGAAACTTAATGGTTTGCAGGGTCGGCGTGATTCTCCGCTTAAATGGCAACAAAGGGTTACGGCGTGGGTGCGAGAGGTCCATAAAGCGGGGAAGGAGGGTGGCAGTTCATCTTTGAACCGGCTCTCTATTGGCTGGCTGACTGAGAGAGCTCTGACGCAGGATGCTCGTAAAAAGATCCGGGTCGTGAGGGAACGTCACGTTCGCTAAAAAAATAGTTCCTATACACAGCATAATTAGATTTCACGGGACTTTCACTCCGTGGATTCTCGCGAAAATAGATATCACAACGGGGATTTAAAAAAACAACCTACCGCGCCTCGCCGGATTGTGATTACGTGGACGTTATCACCATAAAGCAGCGGGGTGGGATGTGATGAGTGGGATGTCTAGAATTTCTTCTTTTTTTCTGCCACCTGGAGATATTGTATTGTGGTATGTTTCCTTTGAAGACAACAATAGAACGTGAAAATAGTTGTTGGTCCCAAGTAGCATGCGAGTTTTGCTGGGAAATTATTATAAAGCCTTGCGGATTAAATTAACCCGCGAAAAAGTAAGGTGTGCTGTTAATTGCACGTTTCTTCGCGATTGTTGAATAGAGAAATTTAGCATTGAAGATTTTTGTTAGGATAACTATCGAGCCAAGTAGGCGGGGTATTGCAATCCACTCAAATAACCTCACAGGTGATATTGCAGGTCGATTGTTTCTCGAGGTTGATAAATAAATTGGTAGTCATTATTTCGTCGTCAATTTGAGTGTTAAAAAATGACACCCGCTCAAAGTCAGCAAAAATAAGAAGATATTGTTTCATATGCCCAATGGGTTTGAATTTTTGAATAGAGCGAGACTTGATGACGAACGGTGACTCGCTTTTCCTTGCGTAACATTTCTATTTACACTTTCTTTTCTCAGAGTGTGCGAAAATCAGAGTAGTTCCGATGACGTAACATCTGCGACTTTGTGATTTATATTATAATTTTGAAAATTGGCGAATTCCGTACGAATGTGTTTGAGAATTGTGTATCTCAAATTGGGCTTATATTCATCCCACCGTCGACGAAAAAATTTTGCTTATACAATATTGAATGATTGTCTCAGGAAATTTGATAATTCAGGAGTTTTATGGGTATAGTCAACAACAGGATGAGGGTGAACAAATGAAGGCGTGTGTTTTATTTGTTCTTTATCGTAAGCCTGCTGGGATCTTTTTAGTAACAAGAAAGAATTTTGCAGCCTTGAATTTCTTATTTCTTAGCCTCGAAATTATCTTTAATGCGTGCGATTTTTACATTCAGTAAGCTTTTTTGTCGCCCTTATCACACACACATTATCAACTCCACACATCATCATAACATTATCCTTAACACATTATCAACTTGGCAGGATGTATTGGTAGACGCCCTGGCATAAGCCAGTTGTCTGTGAATGCGTTTGAAAGGCTCAGCTATCTGTAGAGTGACACCACAGCAAAAAAAATTGCAACGATAAGGTATTTTCTGTATTTTTGTTGTTCTGTCATTATTCAAAATTTTAATCGTCTGCTGGGAAGGTGACCAGAGTATTAGACCAAGAAGCTTTACTATTTTTATGTTGTTTTATTCAAATAATTACTCGTGTAATACCTTCTCTATTTGTATTATAGCACTCTTAAGTGAATTGAGTGAAAACGACTGGACGAGCATTCGAATGACCAGGTTGGACCTCCTTCCAACATAACACAACACCGATTTTTAAACAACCTCTTGTCATTTTAGTTGGAAAGTTAAAATACAATTGCTTGTTCAAAATGTGTAGAATTCGTGAAATTAACCCGTATGCTAGGAAGTGATTTCGTGTCAGAATTGTTCTTACGAGTTTTTATGATGTTATTGTGTATTCACTCTCCTCGGAGCGCTTTAAACTCCTTCGCTTTGATAATTATGTGGTGAGATTGAAGTTGTCGGACTAGGTAAACTTGGTATCTTCCTGCGAACGATCGCGGGACGGCCAATATGGTTGGTTTTTAGATGCATATCTTTGTACGAACTCGCTGGCGGTGAGGTTGCACGATCACCTAGCACTGTACCGCCTCACTTGCCGATCTCAGTGGTCGTCGGAGCGGAAAAATGAGGGGATGTGCAAGTTCATCCTTCTGAGGCGAGCCTTCCATCACATTCCCTCCTTCATTTTATCAAGGATGGGCTCTCATTCGAGCGGGCGACGGTACTCAACGGAAACCATCGTTAACCCCGGTCGGATGGCCTCGTCGCCCAATGGGCGATTGATTGAATCGCCCCTCTTCCTCCGATCGGGGGAAAGGATGTAAGAATCACAGCGCAAGTAACGCAGCGTAACGCGCAAAAGTCGGATAAGTGCGTCTTCCTCTTCGCCGGAGCCTGGCATACGAGATGCCCTTCTTCTCCTGAGTCTCTAAAACCACATCCGCCTCAGTCTACTCCTTCGTCTCAACATAATCCAGATTTCAGGATAGAAGAAAATGTTGAAAGCGAATTCCCTCCTACATTACTGTCATTTATTATCGTCATATTTTATGCTTTCACCAAGTTCATTTCATTTTCTGTCTCCTTTCTTTTGTCCTTCTATCCTCTTCAGCGAAATTTATCGCCTCTTTCAGAAAATTCAAACGTTTTCCTTCCGAAATACTTTAAACCAATTCTGATATTATTCATCGACGCTCCACTATTTTTCAGTCATTTTTACGAGCAATTGATTGTTAATCTCTGTAATAATGTTTAAGAATACAATTAATTGTTTCTGTAACTTTTCCGTAAGGTTGATAATAATTTATCGGTCGTAAATTCTGTCATCATAAGTGCCCTACCACAACTCTCGTCTTTCCTTGTTTTTGTCATTTTATCAGAATGAATTTGAGATATGCTGTTCGCTAATTTCTGTCTTAACGTGGTTGAGTAGACATCTATATTTATGCTGTAATTCTACAGCAGTGTAGTTTTTGCAGAAATGTATCAATAAATATTTCTTGCCAATCTTAATAGTTTCGCAATTTAGGAATATATAGCAGGTGGTTGCTTTTAACTACGCGAGATATTGCTGGTTTAATTTTCTCTAGGAGGTATTTTCATGTAACTATTAAAATATCTTTAGATGATTTTATATTTAATATCAAATTGGATTTAGTAGTGATTATCTCAGAAACTCAATAGAAATATGTGGAACTATAGTGTGTTACATACGTTAATATATCATGTAGTGACCTCCACAGAAATATTTAATGTAAAAATAAGGATTTTCATTTGATATTATTATTTCATTAAAATGGGTAACTCCAGCCTGGAATTGAAACAATGGAGAGTCGGTGTACGCGTCCGTTAAACGAACCAAAGTCGTAAATTTATGAGTGAATGAAAGCTATTATAAGATTTATATAAAATATAGCACAAAAGGCTTATGTTCACGCTGTAGGACCCATGGTCTAACCGAGGGCTTTTTCGGGAATCAGGGATTGTAATCGGAAGATAAAGACACAGCCATATGACAAGAATATGATTTGTAACGGGAGCATTAAAGATTTAACTTAAGACGAAAAAGATTAAAAATATTCAGACTCAGTAGATTCAAAAATGGATCAAGAACTTGATGTTAACGTTTTGTTGCGGATTTGCGGGAAGTCTCTTCCAAAAATCGTTAGTATCCATTCTCACGTTTCACTCTTGACCTCCAATACCTTCTTGACTAGGTGGAGAGAGAATCATTATCCTGACCACCAACTTGCTTTACTGCCACGTTTCACCTGTCCCCTTCGCCTCTCCCTCTTCCTATCAACTCTTCGAAGGATAATCAATTAAGGGACCCCCTTCCCGCACTATCGCAATCTTCCTCCCTACTACAGATGTTTTCATTATCGTTTTGCAGTTCCGGTAACCCCCTAAGAGATATCCCCCTTCAGAAGTGTACATAAGGGGAATTTCTTGATGGTAGCGTACTAGAATGAGGCATGTATTTTATCTTCGTCCCTGAGAGCTCCCACCCTGGGTGCATTATTGTCTGGAAGGCCTCAAGCGATTAGCTGGAATTAGCCCGGAAGTGTCTGCGAGAATATACTTCCGTAGTCGCGGAAAGTTGCGCACCTGCTCTCACAGGGAACGGTGGAAATTTCGTCCTAAAAAAATGTTGGGAACTAGACCTCTTCGGGATTTTCAGCTGCGTGGGTACTAAAATGAAAAAAGAATTTTCTTCCGTAAGTGCCCGTACATTCAGTTTGTGCCCTGGGATCAAGAGCAGGGAAATGTGGAGAGAGACTATTTGACTTTGTCAAGGGTAGCAATGCAATGCGGTACAGTTGAACCACACCCTTGAGCCACTGCTGGGTCGTATGCCAAGGTGTGTCTAGGGCAGGAATAATTCGTTAAACGTGTGCCTCCATTTTATGTTAATGTTATTTTACGACACAGAACCTGAATTAGGCACAAATGTGGCTAACATTCCTTAATTTATTTGTGTTTCTAGTTGCTGCACGAAGGAATAATAAGTAGTTTTATTAGAGGTCTGGGAAAAGACTAAACGGCTATGAGACTGTGATTATAGATTAATTGGTATTTCAATCGTGCTTTCTGTAAGTTATTAGTAATGATATGAGGCGTCCGTAATTGTGTTCATTTGTTACTAGCATAACGTGCCCTCTAAAATTACGCGTTATGAACCCAAAAAACATCTGAGAAATCGCAGCCTTGGGTAATGTGTAGTCAGACAAATTATTTTATTTTTCATCAGGAGTATGTTTGACGGACATTTTAAAGGTTTATCAGATCTCGAGTTCTATCAAACTTGAAAAATGTATGAATCGAATTCAAAGAATGAGACTTTTATTTGAAGTTAATGCGAATTATTCGAACTCGTTCCCGATAAATGTAACAAATAATTGTTTTTTATTCTAAGCTGAAGAGAAGCATCTAATGATATTTAAATACTTGGTACGAATTTTTATTATCAAATGACGGTGCAGAATAATTCATTGATGGATTTTGCGTAAGGTGCATATAGAGTACAGTGTCATGTGAAACATGTAATATCGTATTAGCCCATTTTAGGGGTTCTACCTTTCTTCACGGAGAGCCGTGAGGGGTACTCATTTTTCCCGTCCCTCAAAACCCAGCGTGGACACGAAATCCCGACTGAAAAGGGAACCTCCGCGTGATCTCTCGGTCGGTTAGTTCGTGCCGTTACTTCCTTTGTCTTCACTTTCCCTTTTATATCTATTCTTCTCCCATTCTCCGGTGTGCCCTTGACTTCCGTCCTCCACCTTTCCCTTTGTCTTCCTTCTTCCGTGACATCCAATTGTCTCTCATAAGTGGCGTCTTGAGTTCGAGTTGTTCTCTAAAAATAGGCGGTTCTCCGAAACTCCCTGGAGGCATCCGAGAGCTGTTGCAGCGGAGTTAATTTTCGATGGGATATATTTTTTTCTTTTATTTTCATCACTTCCCCTAATTGCTGCATTTTAAGTCTTTTGTTACGTAATTCCACAAGTTCTCTCGATCGAAAGGTGTTGTTACAAAATGAGATCAGCCATAGGTATTCCACCAAAAAGGGTTTCAAGGCATGAAACAAATCGTCTAATTTATAAGTAAAGAGATACCGACGTTATTTGCGACGCAGAAACTCATAGCTGCATGAAATGATTTTGGAGGGTTTGGCGATCAAAATTACTGACCTTTTTCTGGCAGTCTTATTGTTACAGGGCATGCGGGGTCTTGAAGATTTAATTGGGATAATGCTTCTACAAAGTTCCTCGGTTGCTAAAGGCGTACGGTGTAGGCAATAATTGGCCCTTGTCTTCACTGATTGCCTTCATTTTCACTCCCAACCGTCTGCTTTGATATTTTATACGGTTCAGATTAATTAACCCTCTTCCCGGAAGGTTTGCGTCCCTGTCATTATCGACCGAGATTTCATTGACCGACCGCTACTTCCCTTACACTGCTCACCCTCGCTCGCTCTCTTTCTAGCCGTCACTTCCCTCGTCTTTCATCCATTCTCCGCTCTTACAATACTTAGAACCCCCTTCCACGGGGTTTTGACTAATTACCTGCACACTAAATCTTCAAGTGAATTTTGGTTTTATTAACTGGTGCTCTAGCGATGTTCGGCGTCTTCTATCTGCCGAAGACGATATATTCATTTATGCCCGAGTATTGAGAAAAAATGGGTGAAAGTTCGTTAACAACATATGTCATTTTAGGGTATTCAAGCGCTGTTATTTAATGTGATACTTAATAACTGAATCATTTTTGGAACATGAAAGAACATAATAACTCTGGCCCAAAGGAGGGCGTAGTTAATTAATGAAGGGCCATGTATTACATTTTGTTTTTTATACTTTATTTTCTCTGTTAATTACTGCGTTTACCTTTAAAAAGTAATTCTTCTTTGTCGCGTTTTTCTGATAACGGAATTGGGTCCAAACATCGGTTGAGTTCAACGGCGAAATTATTAACGAATGTCACATAAAAGTAATCGCTCTATCTCTTTTAAATTGCGTATCACATCAAGTAAGTCGTGGAGTTGGCGTCTCCTGCCGACCAGGTATTATTTTTATTTGGTAGAAGCACCGATATTCGGGTGTATGCTCGGGTGAAAGCTGGATCTTGATTGCTCAAATGTCACACCTCAAACCACCTTGCTGTACGTACATGTGAACTTTACGCTTTCTCATAGAAGGATGATAGAAACCAAACTCATTGGAGAAGTATTTCCAGCAAAGCGCAGTAGCATACTACTTCAGTATTATTTTGATTTTGTAGAATAATTATCAAGATAGAAGATTAAATGTCCCCACGTCGGAGGTACGAGCTGCCCGCCTTTCCCCCACCCCCACCTCACCACGCCCCCCAATCATCTTCCTTCTTCCCGTCCTGTTACCAGTACGCATACCGCGATTGACTCACATGTGCCTCCGATTGCTAGCCGCATCATGTCGTGTGCTTCATCAATATGTTTCAAAATGATATCCCCCTTCTTCGTTTTTCTCCTGGATAGATTAATTTTCCCAGCAGTGCGTGCTATAGTTACAAGCTTTCGAAGAGCTTGTATCTTTGCTGCTGTTTATTCATTCGCATTCGTGGTTCTTTTACTTAATTCTGCTCTTTTTGGGCAGTTTAGTACTGCTGTCAGAGTCGATATGGTTTTGAATAACGTAATCGTTATTTTTCACTCGTCAAAGAATATCTAATTTCGGAAGTCGCATCTTTTTATTGCGTACCTTCGCAGGAAACCATTGGATGGATTCAGTCTTTGCCGCGTCATAAAGGTAACTTTTCCTTTTTGAAGACTTTTCGATACGTTTCAGTCACTTATACCATAACGGCAACGTGAAAATGATTTCTATTCTGGCGGTATCAGAATATTTGTACTTCCCTGAGTGCGTTAATATGTCTTTGAGCTTCTGTAAATGCATGAGAATGTAGTATTAATTGATCGTTTCGTTCAGGTTTCGGGTGATTGAGGTTCTGAAAGTCGTTCGGGTGTTAGCAACGAAAATTCTTGATGATCTAACCTACATAAATCCAATAAAAATTAAGCTTTCAGCCAAAAAAACGCAAAGGAAAAAGGCGAATTGATATTCTTTTGTCGTGGTCCAAATTGCTTTAGAATTTGATGATGAGAAAATTTTGGAATTTTAGAGCTTGCTGTGAAAAAGTTCTGCGAACGAATTGTTGCGAGAAATGGCATAAAAGGTGCCCCTGGACAACAGCGCAATAATGATGGCCTTGGAGGAGTGCTTTGTGTTCATTATCATAAGATAAATGTTTCAGGGATGAGTCCACGGCCTCAGCTGTCAAAGCAACTAAACGTCGAATTAATTTTTCAACGACCGGAGCGATCCTTTAAAGTTTACATTTGAATTCACGATGTGTAGCTGCTGTCAATATCGTTTCTCTCCTTCGCTCATAATGTTCTCAACTTCTTGGATAAAAAATTTGCTCTTCGTACAATTTTTGGTACCTTAGTTTTTGGCTACCTATTTGATGGTACGTCTTCATGTATAAGATTGCATTCCGAAATCCATGCCGGTAGTCGTGGCTAACATTGAGTTACGAATGAGGCTTTGATAATGCCAGAGTTAACATGAGAAACTGAATTAAACCGAATAGTGTAAAAAGGGAGAATATCTTGAGTGAAAAACAATAAGGAAATAAATGGCCTACACTACGTATCTCCGATACACGATGGAATTGTTTGGACTACAATATGAGGCTAGTTCCACGGAGAAAGGCTGAATGACAAGTACATCGACAGAATGAGAGAGAGAGTCTTAATTCTTACTTCACATTAATCAGAAAACAGCACTTTGGCCTTTGCGTCGAACTTTTTAACAATTATATTTTATTTTGATATAAAAAATTAAAAACACCCAAATATCTGGCGCACTTTAGATAATTTGTTGAACTTTCTTTTTGAATTGGTTGGATGCAAATTTATTTTCTTCTCCGCCGATTTTTTACTCAATCGCTCTGGTAAGTCATCTTTCTTGTTAGGTCTACCTATCTATTTGTATTCTTCCCTTCCCTGTTACTCTTTAACAAATTCTTTGTGTCTAATATCGTCCCCAATCTAGTATTTCTTTTCAGTGTAGCTCTCCTTGGTGGCCTTTTCTTTCTACTCTTCTTCGTATTTCCTCTTTACGAATGCTATATCAATTTAGCATCCGCCTCCTGCACCAGGATCTTCGAAGGCTCGTAGCTTCTCCGATTTGTTTTTCCTGTGGACCCAAACTCCGATCTGTGGAATCGGCACGAAGGTTATTGCGTGATGCTGTTTTGTTGGTAACCCTATTTCATTTGGAAGCAGTTGTTATATCCTTATTAACCACGTCTCAGGTTGGGCTGTTCTACGCTTAATGTACGTCCAACTTTCTCCATTTCGTATAATTCTGCTTCTGAGCGAGTTGAAAGTTTTCAATAGCTCTCATTTATCTCCTCGTATCCGCCTTCAGAAATTTCGTCCGCGTGCCAGGATTTTATTTTTCTTAATATTGATTTTCTCCATAATTCCGTAAGTAATTTGCGTTCAATGTTACTTGAAAGTCCTTTTGAATCACTGCTATAACTGCGATGCATGCGATATCAACGCAATGTACCATGTTAATTTCTACCGCATTCCCGTTTATTCCTTTTCCAAGTAGAAGCTGTTGTACAGCTTTGGTGGGTGTTTGCTCCCTGGTGTAACTTTCCTATTTATGTACGTCGTCATTTTTTTTGTCATAAATTCGCAATGTGAGGTCGCTTCGGTTTTGTAGCCTTTTATCAGACTTTTAGGTTTCAAATATTGTAGCCTTAAATGATGTTCTCTCTCCGAGAATATTTCCCTTAATAATCACCGTGATCATTTGTCTTTTCGGTGTTTGGTTGGCTTATGGCATAGCGACGTTATTCAAATTTAGTTTATTTGACTCTTTTTGCAAAAAAAACAACAACAATAGGGACCGCTTCTACCGAAAAAAAATGTATATTTCCAAAATCAGAATTTCGGTTTCCTTCAGTTTTTCTTCTAGTCAGGTAAGTGGGGTACATACTTGATAAATTATTCATAATCAGCCAATGGGATAGATGGTGCTTTTCTTCGAAAGAGGAGGACTTTTATTTCATCTCATTAATAGGTATTAAAAGGAAATCACTTCGCAACGCCCGCCTCTACGGTTATTTAATTTTCATCTCCCCAATCCTCCCGATTCAAGGAAATGGTTGACCCAGTTATGACTCCATTGTACGCACCCGTCATTACGGCTGAGAGGAGAATTATATAGCCTTTCTCCATCACTGGACCGAATCTCGGAGGAGTTTCAATACTCGGCCGTTAATTAACCTTAGAGTGAGGGATGCCTCCCTCTTGTGCACAAATGACCTCATTACATTCCCTCCTACCCCCTCCATTTGTTTCTTATCCTCTTCATTCATCCCTGTGGAAACTATATATCGGGATATTGAAACTTGGTTTATTCTGCGTTGAATACTAGAGCCTAGATTTAACGAGCAATCATACCTATATGAATGACATTAGGGTTTGCATCAAATTGTCTAGTTAATTTCGTCCTGGTTTAATCTTGAATCTATTCCAACCTCGCGCTCAATAGTACTTAGGCCATTAAACTCTATTTAGACGTCCGTTTTACGGTCTTCAAGGTACAACATATTTCCGTGCTACATATGATTTTAGTTTTGCATGCTACGTTTTTGAGTCTCATTCGTCACGTATGTATTTTTTTTTGTTTTTATTGAAGGTTGACACAGTTGACCGTCCAATTCTTCCAGTGCATTGCGCCACCTTAGTGAGGTTGTCCTGCGTCACTAAAATTCTTGCAAAAAATCACCTTTGGGAGGTTGGAGAGAAACCAGAAACGAACGGATCAAATTCTCATACCAATTTGTATTAAAAATGCATTGAACTATTACCATATGAGTTAGACTTACGTATAGATGAATAGTAATAAGGATAGCGTGAGTTGAAAATGTTTATATGGATATTTTGTGTGTTCAATGATGGTTGATGATATTTAAAAGTAGCTGCTCATAATTTATTTTTTCCACCCATGTTTCACATGCTTTAAGATCCTGTTAAATATATAGATCTTATAAAAATCCAGTGATTTTTTATGGTAATATATGAGCGTTAAGAGCGACTGGTTAGCGTAATTGCTAATTTTCTGCTATCCACCTTTGGGACCTCGGTGGTCAGTGTTAGTAATCCAAATGGTACGATAATTATCGATATTGTGCAAAGCCGAACTTTCTCTTTGCCAAGGAAAGAAGATGCACACGTCATAAGGCGAAGTGCGAGGTAAATTCCATCGATTAAAACCAATCTTCAAGTTAGTTTAAGTGGTGATTTGCATTTAGTTGACCGGATGAGTGTTCCCATGTGGATGAGGTGTCCTTTGAGGGGTACTCTGTGGATGCAAGTAAGCTAGCTGATAATGTGCTAAGTACTACTATAGGGATATCTCATGCCACTGTGGAGCCAAACTTGTATTATTAACCGTCTTTCACCTCCGTGGGCCCTTCTTGAAGTTTCCAGAATCAAAATCTCTTGTAAATTTTTGTCTGAGACTCCTATAGCTGAGAGACAACTATTGATACGTGGATTATTCCATTCCCTCGGAGCACTTTCTGTCGTAAGCTAGCGGAGGGGAGTGGTTGATTTTTATGATGGTCTCGAGTACTGTGTTCCGGCCTCAATTCTTGGGAGTGTTAAGCCTCAAAGCTTCCCCCCCCCCCCCCACCGCTATCCTTCACCACTCGTGACTTGTCTCGTGGTTCTCCCTCGACATCGAAGGTCAATTCCAGACTTTCATCGATAAGCCGCCGTGACGTGTATCCCTGTGCTCGGACCTCAGGGACACCGTCTTTTGCAAGAAGTCATTCCGCGCGCCGTGCCGTGCGCCAGTCCTGCCATAATTTCACTGATAAACCATCGAATGGAGTTTTTTTTTCATATGTGCTGTTTCTCTTTCACCTGTTGGTGAACTAATTGAAAATGTTTGGTCGATTTGCAGGCTTTTCTATGGTTGCGGAGACAAATTTGTCCTCAAGAGTTGGCTGTGTGTAGCCGTTGACGTAGTTTGTGAATATTTTTTCAACTCTGAAATATACAAAATATTCGGCAATTGCATTTGTTCTAATTCATTCAATGGAAGTCGGCGGAGTACTGAAAGTACTTACCAAAGTTCGTTTTTTGGTTAATAATTTTATCCACCATTTCCGTTCATCTCCGACGGTGATTTTCATTATTTGCAAATTGTTCGTGGAGAAAATGCATTTGCTTATACTCTTACGTCACTTAATCTTATACTCACTTGTGCTTCTACTCGTAAATAATGCACTCGCACGGAAACAAAATATTCTCTCCAGCAGAGCAACTTACTTAAAACTGGTCTCCAATGCTACCCGGATTAGGTAATGATGATTAAAGTGATATTTCGTTAATTCACCTACTTTGGGGAATAAAAACTGTTTCTCCTCCCTTGGTTTCCTCTTGTCTTTCATTCGTCCGCTATTTGACCTTTTCCCTACATGTCGCATGGAATGTTACCCTTCTGCTTCCCTGCTATTCCAGGCACGCCTAGCTTCTCTTTCCTTTTTTGTGTTTGGCGTCAATTTCCTATTCCTTGGTGGCGTATTACACCGCAGAGTTTACTCCACCGGCTCGTGTCCCCAACCCGGGGAAGATTTCCCAGCGATTCCCCAGCGTGGCTCAGATTTTCTCGCGAACAATTTTTAAAATAACTTTGATGGCTATTTTTGTTCGTAACCTTTGAACCGTAAAGTTATGAACGGTATTAATTCGGCTACGGTTTCATATAATTGATAGCTTCTCTCCAAGCAGAGAGAAACTATTTCACTGTACTTCTCGCATAGTGTTTTTAAAAAAAAGTTACTCTTTAGTGCGGAGGAAGCATGCCTGTATTCCTTTCCGCAGTGCGCCCTTTCGGTCGTTTACGAACCTCTTGATCGATATAGACGAATGCCTCGCAATCAGAGGGAAAGAGGAGCAATCGCGGAAATGACCCCTTCACCTTATTCGCGATGGGCTCCCTCATTTGGATCATTCTGCCACATTCGCCCCGAGTGCATCGTTGAAAGTCCACGAACTAGGAGTTGGACGATGATACCTTCGGGTCTTAATTGTTTTGTAGAATATCACGAAAGGTCTAAAATTTGAAGCCTTAAGTTTTACTTCCTCCTCCCTGAAACCATACCTCTGCTATTTTCCTCAAAGGAAAGCGTTAAGGTTGGTCACAACAACATCCGCGCTGAGCTTCGAATATTTTAGGTCGTGTTTCGCCTGATAACCTGGGGAGTATGTTCAAGGAATATACGGAAGGCACGAAGTTGTACCCGATGCTGATGATAACTATGTGAGAATGTTTCAAATCATATTTTCTTGGCATCAACATACGATCGATTTTTACATTTCTATTAGTAAAAGCCCTTCATTCGTATAGTATGTTTTGGGAACGTTTTTGTTAAAGTCTTTCGAATGATTTTGAGTTACTAGTCCAATGTACTTTTCATCACTTCCTCCTCGAATATTCTCCTCAAGAATTCGTTTATTGACAATGATTTTTTCATCGAAGCTCCCTTTATGGTAAATTAATTTGAGGGGCAAGATACAATTGCGATTACTGTGTCCACTTAAAAAAATAATCGACTGTCTTTTATGAATAATCGATGAATTTTATTTTCCATTTTCCAATTCAGATATTTTTCTCAAACAAAGGTAAGGTTTTGTTGCACACACTTTACTCTTCTTGACGTTACGATTTGGTCTGGAAGTTACATATTTAGCGGACTATTCACCTGAATCCCTGAATTTGTTTTGACTATTCACCTGAATCCCTGAATTCACCTGAATTTGTTTTGAGTGAGGGGGTATTGATCGATATCTATTGTGAGATGTTTAGCTGTGAATTTCCCGTCCTTTACCGATATTTTATTTCATGCTAAATGCGTACACATATGATAGAAATTTTCTGTCTCAGAAAAATTTATGGTTTTATTCTCCACCCCTTATTCTTAAAGCATAATATGCGGGGTTTTCAGTGTCTGTCATATGCCCCTATGTATCACTTCCGAGTACACCGGTGTGCTTATTTTCTTTTAATTGGTACAGTAAATCCTGAACTTGAACTAGAATAGATAATTAGATTGAGTGAAAATTTCTCCTCTCTCTCTCCGCCGATACGTGGGCCGCAATGATATCCGAGGCGCCTACATTCAATTCGTCGTTTCAACAGTGGCGGCTCGTCCCGATCAATTGGAGATTATACACCGTCTTGGTGGAAATGGGGTTAGGAGATCACACAACCCTTTCTCTCCGTGTCCCGTCAATCTCCCACTAGATTTGTAACAGTCGTCTGAGTCGTGCCGTTTCGTACACACTTTCTCCTCTTGCTTGTCTCCGTAATTTCCGCATTTCCACCCTGCTGTCGCCTTGTGTTTCTTTTTTAGCTGATCCTAAGCAGTGAATTTTAATTCTCATGTAAACTTCACAGAATAATTAAATTTCGTTAATATTCCCATGTAATGGAACGGGTTGAAACCTAGCTGCATGAATAGTCCGGTGTAACTGCGTGTTCGTGTGCTAGTACGAAGCATTTTCTCGTCAAGTTGGGAGGGCGTCCTTTTGCTTGAGCAATGAAATTTGCACGGTGTGAAATTACGTGCCAGAGAACTTTCATTTTATTATCTCCGACATGAGAGAATATGTGGCGATAATTTATGAGGTTAGATTGACTAATTTCATCTTATCTTCATTAATGGAAGCGATATAGATTAGAATTTTTGTTCCCTCTCGCAGATTGGCGCTGTGGTTTTTGTTTGCACTCTCTTAAAATCATCCTGAAAGACCGTTTAACGATCTCTTTCGCTCCACTGATGGGAAATCGGTCGCTCGTTCTCCCTCTCCGCTCCTGTTTATCTGGCCTCGGGAACAAAAGAGCGCACGGAAAGATACCCTAGATCCTCTTTTCGTCATTCCTCCCCCTCTTACACTCGGGAGCACACACCGAGAGTCCACCTCTGCTCTAGCCCCATTTGGAATGAAAGTGGAGTCGGGACTGTGAACACGGGAGGCTTAAAAATTAAAATAGCTGCGCCAGTTTTCTTGAGCAATTGAACTTGCTGTGTAGGCACGAGAATGCCTGAGTAATGAGAGGTTCACCATCCCCGGAGATACGGCCCACACGGAGGAAGTTGCAAACGTAAAGTCAGGGACTGGAACTGGCAAATCCCAGAGAGGAGAGCTGAGTGTGATGAAATAACAAACATTCAGAAAACAGACATCTTCTTTCCAAGGCACGCCTAAGGAAATTGCACCCCTTCGTGCCCCTTTCCCCACCCGCCTAACGTCATGGCTCGCCGGTTTCTTAAAATTCGCACCGCATTCCGCTGTTTTCCCATCGCTCCTTTCAAGTCGGGGCCTTGTGGTCACCTCTGCCTGGTTTTCAGATGGCCGACTTGCCATTGCTTCGGAGAAATTCGTGGGCGCGAGAATAATGGAACGTACGCCCAAGAAGCCTCCAGGGACGGAGGAATTGTTTCGTAATATTTCCTTCCATTTTCTTCGTCCCCTCCCCCACTCCACCCTTTAGATCGTTCCAGTCGTACATCATCATTTCCTCCTCCCTTTTCAATCCCAGCGATGCTTTGTCCCAAACCCCCCATCCCCTCGTGCTCCTGCATCCCCGCCCCCGCCCTGCCCGATAAGCACCTCGAGAATTTGTCTGTCGTATAACTTTTCTCCCACCCGTCTGACTTGACCAATGCGTGGTGAAGTCGAAGCGGTTCTTTTTATTTTTCTAACCCCCCTCCCCTCCTTTCTCATCCTCCCCCAATTCCCCATTCGTCAAATCTAGACCCTGGTGGATTGTTCGCTCTGGGAATTTACGAGTCCCACACTGTTGGCGTGATTCCCACCGCCAATTTGCACATTTGTCGCCGTGTCTCGAATCTGTTACCGATTCCAAATTCCACTCTCGGGTCGGTATTTTCATGACGTTTGCCCTTGTCGAAGCGTGCGCATAACTCACAAACGGTTGTAATACGCTCTTCTCCAAAGTTGGTTGTTCTAGAGCAGCTTAACTATATTTGGTGTATCATAGGTGTCACTCATTCCGTAGGTTTCACAAGATAGTTCGTGCACAGGGAGCGAATTTTGTTTCTCATAGAGAGACTAATTAGCAATGCGTGTTGATGCGCCACCGTTCCTAGTTTCTGAAGTGGGGTTGCGAACTACTTCAGTCGTCGAATTATCTAAGATTGAAATTATAACTGCTGCAACTTATGAAGTTGACCCCACTGCTGCCATGGTATGTATATCCAGCCTCATTTCTTGGGTTTCGGCAATGTATCGTGCTTAGAGGTCCTGATTTCCCCTGAAAACGCATTATTTTCCGAAGCAAAACTCTTTTCCGACGAAAGTCTATTAACGCAACCGAAATCCAGAAATACACACTTCAAGACTCCGCGGCCGCCTTCTCCCAAGTTTATCAGGTAGTTTATTTGTGCTGGATCTTTAGTAAAAAACTGTATTTGTAATTCTAAGTAGGTGATGATTTCATGGAAAGTGCCAAACAAATAAAAACCACAATTGGTGCAAGGGTGTGTTTTGGCACATGGGTGGTCGCATTCCAGAAAACACTGATTTTTGGAAATTCACTTCGTTTTCCGCACTCCCAGGGAGGCGTGGAGAACCTATTTCCACGGGATTAGCCTCAGTGAATCGGTAAAGTCGTCAATTCTTGGACAGATTTAAAACTAAGAATTTAAGGTTGTTTGTAGGAAAATGTTACATGATAGCCAAATTTCCTTTTCATATACCTTCTGAATCGTATTAAAAATATTACTTCTCATTTAAATGACTCTCTTTTAGCAATCCATCGTGTTTTAGTAAACACACTGCTATAGTATAGAATGGAATCGATTAACTGTCGGCCCGTATGATTGATCACAGTTGTATTTATAACATCATGCTAAGTAAATAAACACTAATGTATGTGGCTGTTGGGTATACCTTTCCTAAAAGAATAACTCCAAAATTAAGATCTCTATCGGAAATCGGGAAGAAATATTTATGTCATTCAAGTGTCATATCATCTCAATCGAGAACATACGAATGCTATACCTTCCCCCAGAAAAACTCGCTGCTAAAAGTTATCACCAAAGAATTTTTTAACTATTTAACTTCTTCTATGGGTGTGTTGAAAACATAGACATTGTAGTTAGCTTGGAAAAATCACAATAGGTAAGGGAGTTGACCTTTGATTTAAGAGTCCCGCATGGTATATTGAACGAATGAAGACGAATATTTTTTTGCGTTGGACGCCACTACAGTCCAGTAATGTGTACTTTTACCAAATAAATTTGGACCTGAAATGTTTTTCTGGCGCTTAATTGTTTGTCCTTGGACTCAGTAGAGCAGAAAACCTTTCGACCAAATTATGCTAATAGATAGCCACTTTCACTTTTTCTCAATTGTATAGAGTTTGTGGGAAAGAGCTTTTCCCATTTGGCTTCCTCTCTCGTTGAAAAAGCTTAATGCTGGCGCCCGTTGATTCTGGTTCAACTTGGAGACGAATGAGGAATGAATTCATGGTATTAAAACCATTACGATCAGTCGTGATTGGTGGTAATTTAATTAAAGCCTACTGCCACTCGCGATTGGCATGATTTTAGTGTTTTTATCACGTTAGTGGCGTCCCGAAAATGGGTATTTTACTCTCATTAAACATGTTCTTGTGACTTTAATGAAACGATGTATATTTAATTTGGTGCATACCTGTATATATGTTTGTATGTGTATGTACATATATGTGTATATGTATATAAATATATACATATGTCTATATATACACGCACACATGTATATGTGTCTGCGTGAATGAATGTGTGTTCTCCATGTGGCGGGTTGTCGTTTTTGATTGTGTGTCTAAATGCAAAGGTGCTCTGCGCGAGGCCTTGCCTACACATCCTCACGGGTTACGACGCGTGGCGCAAGGCGCTCCTAAGAGCGCATGGCAGGAACTCGCGCGCGAAGAATGTCACCGGAGAGCATTCGAAGAGACGAAAAAGGTCGCCGCTCTCCTGCGAGATGGAGAAGCAATTAGTTTCAAGACCCTGCATCTCAGAGCGCTTGCCGAGCAGCAGCAATATACCTCAAAAAGGACGTCTTGGAAAAACTGGGCGACCAACTGGGCGAAAGATGAGGCACGTAGTCGAATGTTCGATGTAATCGCGAACACGGCCATGACGAGGGAAGTGAGGCACCACGTACAGCTAGCCGATTCACCCCTTTGTCCGTCATGTGGTCGAATAGACAACGTCGCGCATCTGATTCTTGGCTGCGACGAAAAACTCAGAGAATGGGAAGCCCTGAAAAAGATATACAAAACCTGGGACGTGTTCGGTGGTGGTGCCATTACAGACATAAATCTGATCACCCTGGAATTTCGACTTTTTTGAGCGTAAAATCTGTCATAATGACCACCCTAATCGTGGAATTCATACAATTAAGCACTCCAAATAAACATTCGGCAAAAGATATGCAAGCATTTGGTGGAATGGATGTGGCTGCCCTCGGTGCCGGGCACACTTCACTCGTGGTTGAAGAGTTGTTTTGCCGAATGACTGTGCTTCAAGCCTATCGATAATTCTTACTACGATATGTATAATGTTCCTTTGCTAATCCAAATTTTCTTACTATGTCTTGTGGACCCTGCCTTCATTTATATCTTTCCATACAATTGCTCATGGTCATAATTGTATATGCAGGTATATGAATGTATGTTTATGTATGTTTGCGTGTATATGCATATTTATGTAAATGTGTATGTATACGTATCCATATATTTATATAAGGAGAAAAATATGCTGTAACAATAATCTACAGGCTGACATTATGCATAATGTAAACACTAGCTGTGTAACATTCTGGAACGAATAAAATTAAATTGAATCATAGCTCAAATGGTTAGAGCATCGGTCCGGCGAGTCGATAGATCCGTGATTCAAGTCCCGGTCAAGGAAATATTTTTCCACATGAGATCTGTTCGATTCCGCCTTCCCCACCTCTCCTGTGCTTGTCTCTTATCACAGGAGAAAATAATAGTTTTATAATAATATATATTTATTCATTATTTTCTTGGGAATGATAATTGAGGTGGGCAGGGTTGCCCATTGTCACCGGTGCTGTTCAACGTATATGTGGAGGAAATGATTAAAGAGGCATGGGAAGAACTGGAGGTAGGAATGAAAGTCGGAGGGGAATTCGTAAAATCGGTTAGGTTTGCTGATGACCAAGCATTAGTTGCTCAGTCAGCCAAGGGGTTGCAAGCATTGCTGAGTGAATTGGAGGTTCAGTGCGATAAATATGGGATGAGAATCAATATTAATAAAACAAAGGTTATGCGATTTTCCAGAAAGAAAAAGGCTAAGCTAATTATTAAAATAGGCGGGGAAAGAATAGAGCAGGTAGAGCAGTTTACATATCTCGGAAGTGTTTTGGGCCAATACGGTCAAAGTGGTAGGGACGTAAGGAGAAGAATTGCGCTAGGCAAGGAGGCTTTCTCAAGGAGGAGGGAGTTGATGACGGGGACGTTGAGTAGGGATGTTAAGACAAGACTCGTAAAAACTCTGATATGGAGCTCTGCGATGGTAGCTATGTACGGCGCGGAAACGTGGTCGCTGAAGCAGGAGGATAGACGTAGATTGGAGGCTTTTGAAATGTGGATGTGGAGAAGAATGGAGAAGGTGAAATGGACCGAAAGGAAAACAAATGAGGAAGTACTAGAGATGGTGGGGGAGGAGAGGGGTTTGTTGAGAGAAATCCTATGGAGGCAGGAAAAATGGATGAAAGGCGTATTGAGCGGTAGTGGAATGTTGAAGAAGGTAATAGAGGGGAGAATGTTGGGCAAGCGAGGTAAGGACAGGAACAGGATAGGGATGTTGGACGGGATGAAGGGAGGAAAGAAGTACACCGAGATGAAGAGGGACCTGATATAGATTAGTTTGATAGGTGGGGAGTCACAAAATGTTTATTTGATAGTTGTGCCCATCCAAAAAAACCTACCTTAAACGGTAGATTACCTAATAATTAATATATTTATTCATACGCATATGTTAATTATTTTTGCCAATTCAATTTTGTGATTCTTCGTTACTAATAAGTTTATAAGGAGATTTGTTTCATGAAAGGAAAAACCTATCTTTCTCACGGGAAATCTCGTCACAACTTTTTTCAGTTCGGTAGGAGATGGGCACACTACATATTGCCTTTTTTCGGTACGTTTGATAATTCATGAACTTTAATTTCATTGACTTGGCGTTAATGCTCGAAACTTGTCATATAGTAGGTATATTTTCAGCCGTCGACGCCATCCACGCCATTCTTCCGATGAGAGCTCATTCGTATTAATGCATGCGTAACAATCGGCGCTTGAATGTGAAATATCTTCTCCGGTCGTTGTCGCCCGCAATGCTCTGTCAGCTGTGAACGTCCCCGTTAGACCTTTAAAATCATTGTGAATTCGCCCGCGCGTTATTCAGTACGCCTGCGAAAGCGGATTCATGAATGCCTTGTTCTTTTTTCTTTTCCGCTCACGAGGGAAGGAGAGTTAGGATGACTCAGTGGAAATTTTTGTCTGAAAATTTAGTTTTTGTTGAATGTTGTCGTGCAGGTTCTTATTCTCGTTTTACCGGAAAAATATAGTCCAGAGTAGCAGACGACGTGGGCTGAAGTTTTGAATGGCCGGCTTTACTTTTGGTGGGAGGGTAGGACGGGTTCAGACACCGTGCGGAATAGTTCTTCTGTTTTCCTATCAGCTCCGGATGGGGTGTTAGAATTCTCTCTGTAGAAGTCCTTTTAGTTGTAATAGAGCATGGTTGAGAAGGTATCAATGTGTGTTGCTAGGAAGTGATGGCTTTTCGAGAAACCTTTAAGTCTTATGAAGCTATTGCTTTTCGGAAGATGGCATATTCTTTGATCGAGAAAGAATATTTTTATAATACTCGTATTCCTTCCCAGCCATATGTTTAGTCTCAATAAATTGTGTAGGCGGCCTTTCAATGAGAAGTAGTTATCTGATGTCTATCCTATGATACATATGTTTATCATGGTAATTGTTTATGTTAGTCATTTGGTAAAAACCAAACATGCGGTTTAAAAGATTTCTCATTCGTCTTTCCTGTTTTATTTCATGGAAGCTTAATTATTTCCACACACACACACACATATATGTGTATATATATATATATATATATATATATATATATATATATATATTCAAATACGAAGTCCCGCCATACGGCGCACAAATATTCATTCAAACATAGAAATAGGTACAAGGTATATATATTTTTTTTGTAGAAATTTCTTGACTCCTACTTAGTTCCCTATTCTTCTTGTCGCGAATTTCCGGACCTTTCTTCGAATGTCTTCAATTCGTTGTTATCTATATTCTTAGTATTTATTGAATCCTCGAGGGATGGGTGAATTCAGCGGGATTGGCTAACCTCTTCGGAGATATCTGCATGCTCGGATGCTTTCATTCCACTTCACCATTCATCTCATTTTACTTTGGATACTTCCTGCGGTAAAAACATCGATCGTTTCCGTCATCGTTATTTTTGGTTCATTTGAATTTATTGTGTCCTTTGGGAGGAATAGCAAGCGAAGCCAAGTTACCTATCCCGGCGCAGTTCGGGAGTAGTTTCGTCGCTTCTTCTCCTGAATTTGACATTTAACCCATTACTAAGTTTTGCGTTCCGATTCCGTTGGAAAAATTTTCAATCATGTGAAACTTGAATGTCTCATTGGTCTTCAGTCGTCATTCCTTTTAATCTTTGGGGTAGTTCTTTGCTTGATCACATCCTGTTTCGAGGATTTTTTTTAATTTCCCGTATATGAGTTTTTTATTGTCCTCACGAAGACAATTATTCTTATTTCTGTAAGTTTGGCATGCATATTGTTGACTTACGATTATCAAAAACCTGACCATCCTCTCAAATATTTTTTTTTCATCTTGTTTTGCTTAGAAGGCGTGGGAAAACGTTTTGCCTTTGATTACCGCAAAATGTTATTATTGAGTGGGAGAAGTTGTAGACGGTACCAACTCTTTTACACGAATTGAATCATGGAGTTAGTGCTATTACTCGTAGTTGTGGACGTCTTTAACAATATAAACACTTGGTTCCGTGAACTATTTTCTTTTGCAGTATCACATAATTTCTACCTACTCTCACTCCAAATGCCAATTATTTTTCTCTTCCTCTCCCTTTTTGTTACATATCCCCTCACTAAGCAGTTGAATATTTTCTCAGTATGTCTGTCGTTCATAATTTCGATTTGGCCCGTTATTTTTTTCTTCTCTCCCACTCTGCTGTTTTCCTTCCTCACTACCCAGCGTTTTTCCATTTGTCTTCCACATTACCATTTCAAGATGCGATAGCGTAACCCCAAGATCAAGTTTCTTAACTTTTCCTTGCTATTCTCCACAACATAGGTCTTCGATTATATTTTAGTTAAGCCTTTAAATGACGGAGAGTACGTCATCAATTGGTTTCCGTTTCCTTGTGATTAATTCTCCCAATATTTCTGTTATTATTATCTATTTTCTCTTCCAAAATATCACTCAAATACAATATTTGTTTCACCCAACCCTTATTTATGCCCTCCTACCTAAAAGTATAAAGTAGCCTTCATTCATTTAATGAATTCCCTTTGATTTGTTCTCTAGTAATTCATCTGCAACCCACACATCTCGTGTTGATTCTGTACGAGTAATGACTTAATCATCCAATTATGTCTGTGAAACATCTGATTGTAAATCACATTTGAATGAAAGGTTATTGGACGTAATACAATTCATGTGTCGTGTAAAGAGTGAAACATATGCATTACTTAAAAATTTATGTTTTTTTTTGTTCTGGTGAAAAATAAATGACGGGGTCCTCCGTATACTAATTACAGAAAAATTAGAAACACTCATTTAAGTTAGCGACCTGTCACGTCTCTCGTAATGAGTTCTCAAAAGTGTTTCCATCCCCCATCCGAATGAATTAACTGGAAAATTCAAAGGATAATTTTGAGAAATGTCTTTCTGGTACCTGGTATTTGTACCAAAGGGCCTCTCACCGACATCCTGAAGGTTTCCTGTGTCGATTGACATTTTGACTCGAAGAAAGGAAGAGAAGGGTTTTAAAATACATCTTAATAAAATAAAAAAATATGAATAGCTTTTAAAACGCCCGACTTGTTTTTCATTATTTTTCTGATCAGTTCCAGTTTGGAAGCCTCATGGGTTATTGACCTGGAACGGTAGGGTGTAAAAACAAACTCGCAACAAATTTTTGCATTTATTTTCATCCGAAGATGTAGTTGCATACCAAATTTAGTGTCAGTAGCTCATCAAAAAGTGCCTTCAAGCTACGAATGTGCAGGTTCTAATTATTACATTAGATTTAAGTCGCTTTATTTCGATTGATGAACCCGAATTAATCTCCCACCGTCGTCACCTGCCGCAACACGAATCGAAACAGCCCTCGTTTACGACGAGCCCTCGAGCACTGATTTTCTCCGAGTTCCATTTCCCCTCGACCAAAGACAAAGGGGATATCTGACTGCAGCCGTCTATCTGGTTACTGAGTGTCTGGGAGGAAGGGATGAGAGAGAGAGAGAGATCGAGTTGGCGGTCGCGGAAATGAGGAAGTTGTGTGATGGGATTGAGCGGGGAATGCCGCCACGTTAGTCGAAGAATAATTTCCACGATATCGGGTGGAAATGTGTCGTGGAATCTTCTCTCGCCTCTGCCCCTTCTCCCCTGAGCGGATGAAATCATTGAGCTGTTTCTTTGCGCATGGAACGGAACTCGCCGATTTCACTTACTCTCTTAAATAGAGAAGAGAGTTACGCACTCGTCTCGGAGTATTTCGCTTTTAAGACCGTGAGTGCATTTTTCCATCATTCGGGTTCGGTGTGCTCGCCACGCTCGGCGGTGATATTTATTATGTCATCCCTCCGCCTCGTGATCCTAGTTTCACTGCTTGATTCCCCGCGTTTTGTCACTGAGAAATATATATATATATATATATATATATATATATATATATATATATATATATATATATATACATTATTGTGAGTGTTCTTTTTATGTGTTCTCGTGCTGTGTGTTACTGTCTAAGTTTTATACATAAATATATATATAGTATATATATATATATAGAAATAGACATATAAGGAAAGGGGATAGGAAAACACATAAAAGACCAACACAGGAAAGGTGGGGAAGGCGGTTTTGAGCAGATTACAAATGTAAAAATATTTCCTTATCCGGGATAATTTTGTGTGTTTTCCTATCCCCTTCCCTTGTATGTCTATTTCTATGTGCGAAAATAATATTTGTTCGCTGTATGGCGGGTTTTTCGAGTTTGAATATGTATTTTATGTATATATATATACCTGTGTTGGTCTTTTATGTGTTTTCCTATCACCTTTCCTTATATGCCTATTTTTATATACGAAAATAATATATATATATATACATATATATATATATATATATATATATACACATATATAGATGATTTCTTCGAAGTAACACGGAAGTGTTGAATAAAAAACTTAGACAGTAACACACAGCACGAGAACACATAAAAAGAACACTCACGATAATATCTTGATATTTTCGACGGACTTGAGCTCCGTCTTCTTCGGAAGATAAGATATGACTGGTCAGTCTAGACAGACTGGGACAGTCATATCTTATCTTCCGAAGAAGACGGAGCTCAAGTCCGTCGAAATTATCAAGATATTATCGTGAGTGTTCTTTTTATGTGTTCTCGTGCTGCGTGTTACTGTCTAAGTTTCTTATATACATATATATATATAGATAGATAGATTTATTTGATAGTTGTGTCCATCCAAAAACCTACCTTAACCGGTAAATTACCTAATAAAAAATATATGTCACCGTTTCACTTATTCTTTTAATTCATCCGAATGATTATTCTGTACGTAGCTAACGTCATTATTCTGACTGCGCGCGACAGCGAACGAATACGTATCCCTGATTGTTCGATCATATCATCTGCATAATTACTTAAAAACATATCTTGATTCGTTAGTCGTCGCATTTTATCATTCTGTAAATATAATATTCCAAACAAAGTGTTAATTACCTTCGTGTTTCCTAGAGCAAACTCTTTGTCTCAAGTCCTTTCAGGTGAAATGTTTAAAAATCCTATTAATATAAATTTAATGTCAAACCAGATGGGCATTGATTAATCGCATGGGTATGAAAGTTATTCTTTAGATATGTTTCGTGTGTTTGGGGAAGCAGAATCACGTGGCCAAATGAGTAAGTAATCGTGCGATGAATTTCTGTCGAATGGATGCATTCTCGTAATGAAAATAGATATTTTTATTATGTGACAATTAGTTGTACGTGATGGAGGGGAATCTGTGAATCCGGAATGGAGAATGAAACTGTTCTAATCGATGGAAAGCTGCTCGTTTACACGAGAACTGATAAATGAAAGCGAAGCACGACTGTGTTTGATACTTAGCATCAGGATTAATGCATGTGTGCTGGATCACAGCCGCTGAAAACTTCTTCGCTTCGTCTTAACTGGGTGGGACTTTTTGTTTGTCACCGAATAAAAGTGCAAAAACGATTTCTCTTAAATATTTTCTACGACTATTTAAAGTTATTCGAGAGAAAGCGGCGAGGCAACTTCATTGAGAGCTTCATAATCTAAGGTTTTTGTAGAATTGGTATCTTCTGTGCCCGAGTTATAGTGTTAGTTGGTTCACCTCTGCAGCATTCTCATCATGATACACATTTATTGAGTAATTGCGTCAGTATATTTTTCGGAGATGCCCAAATGTTTATATTCTCAATTATGCGGGGATATTCGGTGAGAACTTAGAAAAATATTGGTATTATATATGCTATTGAATTATTAATGTTCGAATGATGTTACTTATTTTTTTCATTGTGAACCAGTTGATATTAAATACTCATTGATGAAATTAATTCGTTGTATGCTTTATTTCAGGTAAGTGATGCCATGGCAGTGCCTAAGTTATGTCGTGATGAAGACTTTTGGTGGTGAGTCATATCATTTAGATTTGTTATTTAGTGAGATTCCTTCTGCTGGGTGATGTTATCCTTGAAAAGGTAAATCTGAGATAGTGGCCAAAGCGGTTTTTAATAATCGAACAATAGAAATCGTTCATTTTAGTGAAAAAACCACAATGATTGCATTTTGGCAAAAGTTTCCAACTTGTGAAAAGTGTGCAATGCGTGTAAGTGCTTACGTATTGATAGTAATTTGCACAGCAGTCGTATATTTATTTCAATGAGACATTACTTTCACTGGTATGCGTATGCCTTGTGTCGTTGCTGGCATGCCATGACAATTTTCTTGTAGCTTTTTTTGTAGAATTTTATTTAGACATATTTTTTGACTGGTAGCCCGTTAAGCGATGCAAGACTTTAAGGTTAATCATACCCTGTGTTTTTGTTTCCTTGCACTACCATATGGTTGAGTGAAGCAATAAAAAATAAATGCCAAAAGCCATAAATGCTGTTAAGCAAACGGAGAACACCCCTGCTCTTGGCCTCATCATTGTTCCAGGAGCCAAAGCGAATAATAAAATTTGATGCGTGATGGGTTAAGTGACTACCATGGCCGAAATCAGGTTAGCTGAATTTATTTGACAATTGACAGACTTTGTTGTCACGGCTTATTAATAAACGAAGGATTTGTTAAACTGTGTATTTTACCTGAGGTAATGATCGGCAGCCCATGAAAGCATAGGAGGCTAGCAAAATTGGATTATGTGGAAGGGTTTTGATAAATTTTTAAAAATAAAGTTCCATTAATTTAACAAACTAGTTTACGCGTGAGAAAGATTGCGTATGTTGAAGAGGAAAAGTGGTACATTTTCAACTTTTGCCGCGAAAAAAGTGTAGCCTTTTCTTCTCCTGACGTGGGTGATTTTCAGGATTCCAAGTTACGACTGAGAGCATCCTTGAATGGCGACATTGTCTCGCCACGTGATCGGAAGAGGAAGTGTCATGCGTCGTCTTCACGTCAATGAAAACTCAAGCGCATCGGATTCAAATTTTTTTTTTAGGGAACTCATTAAATTAAGCTATTATACATGTGATTGCTTCTTTGGAGTAATGGAGTTGGCGTAAACTCATGGAATTCACAGGATTAAGGCTTGCACGCTCTTACTTTTGCGTGTATTCATTATTTGAAATTAGTTACTCTCTGGATTAGTGGACGAGACTGAGTGTGACGCACGTGACCAGAGAACCACGGGATTTATCCTTGAGCATATCTCTAGTTTGTTCAAGTATTGTGTGATTTCGTGCTTTTGTCGTTCCGGAAGTATTCGTTAAAATTGGCCATAAACTGGGGCGTCACCTCCACTAAAATGTCGTGATAAGGCGAGCGTTCATTTCCGAAACTAATTCTTTGCTTCACATTGTTTCTGACACAAAAAGTTTTGCCATTTGAATGTGACTGGAAAATTCTTATCCTTGTGTACTTGAGAAAATATTCAGCCGAAGATTTGTAAGCTCGAGTACTGAGTAACCGAGTATATCATAGAAATTTCTAAGTGGTTTTGCAGTGGCTGCAGACCAAGTTTTATCGTAGGAAACGATAATTCTTCCTAGCGTCATGTGGTTCCCTGAGTCCCCTTAGTAACTAGGGAATCATTAATTTTTGGCAATCGGAACTTCACTTACGAGATTCTAATCAAATTAAAATATTTGGAAGTTCTTCGTTTTTTAACATTATTCACCCGACAGAAAATAAGAAAATGTAAAATTATATTTTTAATGAAGAAATGTATCAAATGGTGTTGTGTAATGTAAAATCTCGTTGTGGTGCACGACGGCAATGGGTGGACCCTTACGATCATCAATCATCCCAACGTAACCACTCACGAGACTTTAATTCTAGCACGAAATCTTCGGATATTCTTAAAAACCCTTTTGAAAATGGCTTCCGTATTCCACGGTTGATATTTAATCTCTTAAAATTCTTACGTAAGTAAATGATCGGCCTCTAACACGCGGTGAGTATCACATCCAAAACTTGGGTTAGGAGAGGTTACGTACTTGATGTAGGGGTTGATTTCAAGCGAGGTTTCCCTGTGTTTCGCTGTATACGTCAGGTTTATGGTTTGATGAGATGGACGAAGAATTGAATTCCCAAACCGACCGAGAACCTGAACCCGAAAATGGTGGATGTAATGTTTGTGTTCCGTTCGTTCTTAGCGGTCACGGGAGTTTGGTTCAAAGGTAGAACGCCGTCCGTCGAAAGGGGTGTAAAACGAAATACCATGGTACAACTTTCGCTAAGTAGAGTTACTTGAACGCCGACGACGGGTTTCCCCCTCTTTTATTTAGTACTTCTGAGTCCTGCCACGCCGTGATAGAAATTTATCGGCCCCGGTAGCGGCGGGGTAACGCCCTCGTCTGCCAATGCAAAAGTCGCGGGTTCGATTCCCCCTTGGGCGGATTTTCGTCTCCCTAGGGTTTGGGCGATTGTTATTGTGTCCATTGTCTTCGTTTTTAATTGTCCGGTGTAAATGCCAAAATGTGCTGTTTTCGGTTTAATGCTAAACAAATAAATTAAATTATTCACTCCGGTGTTCCTTACTTTTATTTTCCCAATCACGAATACAATATTCCAATTTCATTTTCGAGAATTAAAGAGAGGTGCACCAGTTCCCACCCCCTTATTTCCCACCCACTTATTCTAAATGGTTCATATTTACTCGGTCTTGCATTTTTTTGACCGTGTTTTGACTGTATTTCTGAATTCGTTCCATAAGTTACGCGTGGTGCAGAGCGCTGTAAAAATCGGTGGTCACCCTCCCCGTCACATTTCGAGGCCTTATAAGGAGACGACGGCGATGCCTCGGGCCGATTCCCTTGAGATGCAGTTTCCTTCCTCCCCCCCCCTGCTGTCGAAGGCAGCCCAGGGAGAGGGGCAGTGGAGAGAAGTGAATAGGGTTAGAAAAGTAAGACTGGCTATGAGGTGAACTCTCTTGAATTATGCACGTAGGGATGTCTCCCTACCCCTCCCTCGGGAAATTGTCAGATTCCAGGAGGGCGGAATAGGGTGTTTCCCACCCGCGGGGAGGCGAGAGGCACCTTACACGGCCGAATCCAATTCTGACCAGATGGGGCCTCTGCACATTTTCCATGCATTACCTAAGCTGCTTTTATTCTGCCAGCTCTCTTGGGTGCAAATTGGCCCTCTTTTTCATCCCCCGTCGTAATAAACCTGTTCATGTTAGTTAAATTAAAAACTACGTATATTAGTGAATGCGTTTAAAGCTATGGTAATAATTGAAATCCAAAATGGTGAATGTCTTCAGTCTGAAATACAGGCAATATTTAATCATTTTACAATGAAAATTTAATATTATGAACGTGCAAACTCCCTTTTCAAAATGTAAATATTTTCGTTTAAATGTCTTCTTTTCGTGCAGTGTCGTTTGAAACTCTGCACGAGCAAGAGGTATTTTTTTCCGAAAATGTGTCTTGCTGAATTTTACCAAGTACCAAGGGCTGTAAAAGTAAGTAAATTTAAGTAAAAGGACCCATGCAGAAGATTGATTTTTAAAATTTTTAATATGCTTAGCGACATATATTTGCCGCACAAAATGTATTTGAACAAACAGTCTCATTCATTGAAAAGCCGTTTATCTCTTTGACTCAAAACTCATATATTGCATTTCAGTATTTAAAGAAAAACTTGAATGTCTCCTAAAAACACCATGTGTTCTAATTCTTTGTCTCTGAAAGCTGCAGCTTTGATGATATCCTAGCGTTAATTCTGGAGATTTTTCTCGCTACAAGAGTTCTTAACATTTTTATATTTTTTTTCCTCTAGAATCACGAATCTAAAGGAACAAGTTCTGCAAAAAAGATTTGGAAGCCCCCAAAACCCGCATATTTAACGCGCACCAGACTGCCTGGATGACTCCTTACAGTTTTACTAGTGGTTAGCAGTTGATAATTATTCAACCATAAAGCTTACCACCTTTGGCAAATTAGCTAGTCAAAAAATATAATAGTACGGTAATTTTAATATAGCATTTCTCCGCATTAGTCTAGTAATCAAAGTGAAACAGGGAACTGTCATATGCTAATGCATAAAAACTCCCTAATTATTTATACTCAGTGAAATCTGTACCTGCCGGAAGAGTCGCTGTGACAGAAGTTATTTTCATTAATAAGTCAGCAGGGAGACGAATTTCAGAAAGGTTGGTTATTTGGTGGATGAGTGATAAATGGGGGCCAGAACAATTTAATTTAAATTCACGGCTCGCAATTTCTTGTGTCGCCACTATCGAAATCCGTATTTTTCAAGCAATCGCGCCACACCAGAATTCTCAGCTGAAATTCACAGTCAAGCTTTGTAGTGCTCCGACGTCGCCTTTTGGTAAACATTCCCTGCGCCTGCATTCCTCATGAAATTAAACTCTTTTGTGTGCACCATTTTTTTCGGTGTTTGGTCGCGTGAAATGGTGTCGAGGGTGGCGAATGACTCGAATCCCTTGGTTGGATTCTATGTGTTGCACGACATTATTCGTAGATCGAATTCCTTTCAGCGCGTTTTCCTCTCTCTCTCCCTGTATCTTCTCTTTGTCTCGCCCCCTCTCACGGATCGGCGTCTTACCGTGAAGGTGCTTGGAAATCGAAAGTGTGGGAGACTTGACAACGCTGGCCGTGGCCTCTCAACTTCTTCCATCTCTCCTCCGTGCAGCATGCCCTTTCACCGTCCTCTCTCTCTCTCTCCTTCGCCACACTGCCCACCGTATGACCATAGCCGGGAGAGGCACATTAAGGCTCACCGTAGCATCTCTCCTCCTTCCTTCCTTCCATCTTTAGGAAGCTACCCATTGAACGGTAGTGGATTTGCAAATGGTGTGCTAACCGAAGCTCCCGCCAGAAGCGCCGGTTGAATATGGTTGATGCGTTAGACAGAAACGATAGCTAGAAAACAATTACCACGATCATTGTCAGAAATGCTGTGATGGGGCTTATATTATTCAGTGTGTTCGCGCTCTATACATCATATCATTGACAGCCACTGATTGGTCACTTTTACTGTTGTCCAGAGATAACATGGTTCGGACACGCAGGGATTTATTCTGAAAAGTTTAGCATTAAACTACTTGCATCTGAACGCAATTACAAATAACATTACATTGAATGATAACAATGATTTATTAATACAATTCACCATGATCGCACATTTTGTCTTCCTCAGAATAGAGTCGTCGAAATTTCAGTTTTCTTTCACAGTAGTAAATTGCATTTTCCTCAATTGATATTTTGCAAATGTAGCCACGGCATCCTTACGCGAATTATGAAATTATTATTGGTAGTAGGTTTTGGATGATACAGACTCAACACTGCTACATTTACTAGCTTCGTCTAAAAAAACACGAACTGGCAGCCTAAACTGCAATAACTGCTCTTCAATTCCGCACAATTCCTACCTCCCTTCATTTCAAATCACAGAATACTCCCAAATTTTCTGGCGTCTTGACCATGGTTTTAATTTTTTAACTTACGGAGCTCTGCACATTGACAAGGTCAAAGAAAAGCGTTTTTAATGAAATTTTCCCAAATTGAAACATCAGTGTCAACATGTATTGTGACTGCTCTCCCTTGGAAGAGTAATTCATGATCTTCGAGGTTAGTTGATTGCGTGACAGTATTTTCAAGTCTCCATTAAGTGTTGTCTAGTAATCAATTAAATCTAGTCGCAATAACTCTTATTATTGTATCAAATAAAAAGCAAGGGCATGATAAAAAATACTCTACAATGCGGAAATAAGTGTCCTCGATGTCGACTGTAGTCTTGGTGCAGTGTTCATATGTTACATTTGTTATGTAGTAATATTTGTCGTAAATTCGACAGCTGCGGTACTCTGCGTGGTCACGCCAGCAAGTAACGCTGATGGGTTATTTTCATTCTTAATCCTCCCGGAGGATCCTCGAGTGGGGAACACAGCATCACGCAAGACAGGCACTGATCCATCCCTAGCCTACAACATGACCTAAACAAGATTTTCTGAGACGCGTTTGGAGCGTCTCAGCATCTCAGCATCGGAGTATTGCCTCAGTGCCCAACGCTCGTTAATGTGTGGATTGAAGAAACTGGGATTGTGTGGATTCGTTTCATCATAATTGTCCCCCACGTTTTCTTACTTGAAGCCCCCTCGGTATGAAAAAAGTTTTTGCTCTAATAATCCTAACCTTAAGCTCAGCGGCAAGTGATGCGACATTTTCTGCTTTTCCTCGTTATTCAGCTCTCCGAAGGGCACTCCTGCGACCACCGAAACAAGTGCAAAGGGCGTATGGTTTTTCCTCAGAAAAATTGTTAGCGATTTTAGTATGAAATGTAGGAATGGTGATGTGCTTAAATTTCATAATAACATTGAAGATGGATGAATGTATATAAATTTTTCGCTTGGATCAATTAATGAGAACGTTGACGACATAATAGAACCAGTACGAAAAGCTATGCCAACCTTATACTTTCGTTCATTGTCCAACACCAGTGAAGGTCATCTCACTAAACCACAGCGCCTCCTCAAGGGCTAATCCCATTTTTAACGTTCATGATTAAAGAAATGGTATTTCCCGTTTGAGGCCTTATATGTTGCCTTAAAAACCAGGAAGGCAATTACGAGTATTTGAAAAGGAAATGTTATTTTTACTCTTGGCTAATTCTAGTGCAATAAACTATGCGAATCGTATTTTTACCCTGAATGGAATGTGACGTCGAGATAATGTACGTGTAATGATGTGTATAATTTACCATTTCTTTAGACAACACGATTTCTTGGCGGGGATTGTCTCGAAGCTCCATTTCCTAAATATTTTTTCATGTTTCCACGGGACACTAATAAAAATTCTGGTCGAAAATATTTAACCAACGCGAATGAATAATTTGCCGGATACGAAGTTTTCTTTGGTGAAGTTGTGAAGATAATTTTTTTTCGGAATTGTCAGAACTTTGCTTTTGAGATAAGCTTTGAAATGGCATTATTCAGTTTTTTGTCCGTCCATATAAGTTGGACACAAGAACGAGTTCCAAAAAATTTGCTTCATATACCTTGGTTTTCTCTGAAACTTGCTTCTTGAAGGCTTACAATCTGCTCAATTGAACAGAATTCATGAAATTGATCTCCTTATCACAGCTCATATCGTACCCACTGCTGCAATAAGCAGTTACCTTCTAGTTCGTTATTATTTGTGGATAACATTAAAAGTAATTTTTGGTCGAATTCTATAATTTTTTAGCGCCGTATTAGTGTATACGAGATCTTTTATGTAGGCCTACCCATATGAATGAAATATACAACTGTAATAAAAGTAGTAAGTCATCAACATTTCTCTTGGTTTTTTAATTAACGAGTTAGTTCTGCGGGAAGCATGCTATCCCATGTATAACGTTTATCCATTTGTTTTAATATTTGATGAATGCATACACGAGCGCTGGATAGCCTAAGTTTGTCTTTGTGAGATGTACGAATGTGTGTTGATCACCAAGTAAGGCATTGTATTGGCTAAAAGAAGGTATGCGCCATGATATACAGATATGTGTGTGTGTATATGTATTCATATACATATGTATATGTGTGCTTATATATATATACACATACACGCCTCAAATTTTCATATTTTTCACGTGCACATTTTCTTTTAGCCAATACAATGCCTTTTGTAAACAATAGGGTAGGTAGAAGGCAGGGCAGCTTACTAAAGGGTCCGGGTTCGATTCCGGTTGACCCTCAGCTTCACTCAAGATGTGTGATTTTAAAGGTGCCAGATCTTTCTGGGAAACCACAATCGGTACGTGAAAGGACCACCCTCCCGCCCTGATTTATAAATTTTACGTGCCGTTGGGCTTAGTATTAGGTGTGCTCTACCCTCACCTATCAAGCCAGCCTTCGGGTTGATTGCTGTGGCTATACTCCTTTACGGTATCCCCAGTGCGGTTTGAAGTGTTCCCTCCGAGCTATCCCGCCTTTTGTATCGTTTTAACGGCAACGGTGTTCCAGTGATCAACTCTTTTGACCTGCGTCGAATGATATGCAAGCGCTTTTCGGGTGGAGGTACATATACATGGTGGTGTACGGGGGGAGGGAGGATAAGGGACGCATTCTCGTCTACCCAAATGATAAGTATCTGATTCTTAATAGTGCCCTTGCGGAGTGCTCTCTGCACGCAAACCTGGATGGAATCGGGATCCCAATAAGATAAATGAAGTCTGCCAGTGAGTTAGTCTGTACGTTAGGCACATCAGCAATAAGATTCCCTCGATGAAAGCTACACGAATTCTCTTCATATTTACCCGTACAATTTCTTCTGGCTACAAGCATGAACAGAGGCATATTTTTGCCGTATCATTCGCCAGTCGAGTACATTTTTTCTGGAAACTCCGCAGACCGGAACTCAGTTTTGAAGAGGGATTCAACAAAAAGGTGATGATAGAATTGCTTATCGGTTTATGTTTACCGAAAGAGCTCCCTTGTGATTGTTCCTGTAAGTGAATTAACTTGAGCACAATTCTTACTGGTTTCAGTGATTTGTTGATAAACGCAGACACGCATGACTCACGAAATCTCGGCGATATGGATTTATTCTTGATATTATTAGGTTTGTCGCGTGCTTGCGTTTTTCATGTTTTAGAGTCGAGATAATTTCCATGCACGTTGGAGGAAAAACCCAACGCATACAGTCGTAGGTAATACTAGTCTTCGATCCCAGGGTATGTGTGATAGGACATTGACACATACTAGTATATGTAGAACACGCCTGGTACAAAATCTTAGGCGATGAGAAATTCACACGTGTAGGGTGTGGAAGAGGTTCCTCCCTCTTAAATCATAGTACACGCGTACATAGCCGAATTAAAGAAAATGTTGGCGATAGAGCGTCGTTCCTAACAATCGGCATCGGAAATCGGGTCGACATCTGCAGTAAATTGTCTCTTGCGCATTATCTACCATTAATCGCCGAGGATATTATCGTAACTTCCCGTCTACACATTCTCCCTTCATTGACTACTCACGCAGTGTATAGTCTCTTTTTTATGGTTTTCCTCGTACACAGAGTTGCGTGGTTCATCTCACTGTGGATTTATAGCCTTCCCTGGTCGTAAAGTGCACGCTTCGCAGGGGTAATTGCCTGTAGAGTATGTGGGGATTGGTCGCAGAGCGCTGACGCGGCGCCTCGTTGATCAGCTGTTCCGAAGGGCGCATGGTTTCCTCGGAGAGAGATCTAGTACTTGTGGAGTCCTGTATTTTTTTTCCTCGGAACGGTTCTTTTCATCGATCACCGCCGTTGTCAAAATTAATCTATGGATGTCATTTTTCATTCCCCGCATTATCAGTGGCAGAGGTGCGATCGATTACTTCAGGTTGCCATGGCTACGAAGCTCTGGTCTCCCCACCTCACCACTCTTCTGGCCTCGCCAGAGATGATTTTGTTTGTCCTGAGAAGGGAAGGACACCGTTACATATGTCCGAAAGTCGACCAGGTGGCCTTCTGAAAACCACAAGTTAACTGCGAGGCTTTGTGTATATTTTTTGCCCCTTGCCGGCAAAATTCCGACGGCAAGTGTGCTTCTCAGGGCCGATGATGAGTAAAACTTCTCAGGAAATTTTTTTGGAAGATGTGACATTTCATCCTGCAAAAAAAAAATTTTAATTCTTTGCTCGCCGATTTCATTTGGCGAGTATTTTTCAGTCTTAAAAATGTAGTAGTAATTTGAATTTAATGAAATAAATGCGACTGCAACAGGCTAAAAATTTACGCCATATTGTAATAATTTGTGATTTTACTCCCATTGATGAGAGTAGAATTATCATTTTATTACATTAGAGGATACAGCAACCGTATAAACGCCGTATTATATAGTAAACTTTGCTAACGACGTAATCGTTTATAGAGGTATTCTCACGCACGGAGGATAGAGTGACAGTGGCAAATACAATTAACAGCTTGTAGCCGCGATGCATAACAGCGCTGGTGCGAAACATGGCAATTGGAACTAAAAGGCGTTTGTAGTGATGAATTTTCGGAATGAGAATAGTTCTCCCCGCGAACGCCTTCTGTATAAAAATTCTTAAATAGCTACTGTAAATTTTATTTAAAAAACTTGATACTTGATTCATGACCTCTCTTGGGGGAACCATATGCAGAGAGTATGTGGAAAAGAAAGAAGAATATTAGGATTTATTAAAAGTCTTGGGGAAATATGACAAGAAGGTAAAAGAGCGATGATTTTGGCTTTCACTCGTTAGGTCTCGTGTATAAGTATATGCGATCTTCACGAAGTAGGCTTGATTACTGGGTTGTATCGTTTGTAATGAAGATGATTTAGATTTTTAAAACTTTAGGCATAGTAACATTTCTAAATTTTTAGAGGAACTAGGTTAGGAATCATTCTTGGGCCAAAGGTTAAATTGTACACGAAATATCTTGTATAAATTGGAAGCAAATCCACGATAATGCTGAAAATATAAAATTAGCCCCATCGCACTACGACAGGGATTTTTTATGAAAATTACTAGAGAGACTGTTTTAAATTGTAATGGATTTTTTTCCGACAGAAGTTAGGGAATAACTACAAAAGAAGGAACTACTAAACAACTTAATTAACGGTTAGTAATTCAATGGTATCGGGCTCAACCTAGTGAATATTCATCTTGAGGAATGACATAAAATTTGTGAAATACATACAAAATGTATTAATGCGGTACTACCGGTTTCATCACATTGGGGATGAAGCTTCTTCCTTGGTACCTTAAGATGTCACATATGTGGCGAAGCGGGTAGTACCGTAATTATGCATTTTTTGTGTATTTCACACAGTTTATATTATTCTTCTAATGCTAAGTAGCGTAATTACTGATCATTGTTTTTATCTAACCTTTATTTTATTGCTCTCCTCAATAGAGGCTTGTCTCGCATGTGTGAAGAAGGGTATTTTAAACTCGTATATCGTGGTGCACATTAGATGTTGTAGAAATAATTTCCATCGTTTGAATTATTTCACGTTTCTGTTAGTAACTCGCATAGATTAAAAATGAATTATGGCCTTGCATGCCAGTTGTGGAATTATCCCCCGCCATACACCCTGCGGTGGTTTTCAGGGTTCCATCTGTGTGTACGTGATGAAAAGCGTTGTAAATCCACGTGTAAATTTTCCATTTCATGAGCCATACCTATCTTTATTTCGTTGCCGCTTGGTTTTAATTTAGTGTCTAACATAGCTCGGATGCAGTGTAGGTGTGTATGTATTTGCATGAGATAATCGGGGTACGAGGACCAGATTTCATCGCCGAACTTCAACAAACTGCATCAATAGCCTCATGTAGCCGCACGTTACCGAAATCCGGGTCGTATTGTGAAGAACGGCGAGAAATTACAAATGTATAATCCTTTTACTAGCACAACGTTTTATGTCTTTAAATTCTTAAAATGATTGAAGGTCTACATCTACACAATACCCCGCAAGCCGCAGCAAGGGCGTGTGGCGGGGGGTGTTAGGTCACCACCCAAAAAAGGAAAAAAGAAATACCGCATTCAAAACCAACACACACATGCAAACCCCAATCCACAGCAGTGCACACATTCATAGAAACATCCCATCATTCCAGATCATGTGGTAATGGCGCTTCAAGGAACAAATGAGTAAACAGCGGTATTCAGGTCGTTCTTACGTGAAGAAAACCCATCAGCTTGAAGATTTTTCGCACAAGGTGCCCTCATAACTTCACTGGATTAATTAATTTTCATATAATGATGATGTATTTTTGGTTCTGGGGTTTCTTTCTTTAACGTCGGCGATCGCTTATTCACTTTAGAAAGCGTTTTCACTTTCCTTGGAAATTAACACTAGCGATTGCCATCGTCGGATTGGTTGCCGTCGTATCTCCTGCTTTCCTTTCCACCCCAAATGTCTTCGGTGCCCTCTTTGAGTGTGGTCGGCGTCACGTGTTTCTCGCCGGGCTCGCAAGGATTTCATAACTTGCAGATAGCCAACATAACGGGCAGCACCCAATTTCTCGCCGGAGAGCTCTTCATCTCCTCCCAAGTTATTATCGCGGGTGCCGCTTTTTGCAGTTCTTTTTGGACAAGGCAGAGGGGAAGTGACGGCAGATAGTCTACGTCTTCATGCTGAACGACGAGCTTGAAGAGTGGTAGCGGCAGCCATCTAAGGGAGTTTTTGTGCTTCGAAATTCTTCCTGTCTGTAATTCATTGTTTGCGTTATAACTGTCAACACTGGGAAATTAACGTTTCACAGCACATGGCATTACGAAGGAAATTACTTTTCTATGTATAGGTGAAACTTGGAAAGGTGAAGGAAATTGCCAATTATTTCTTGAAATCATTGTCAATCGGGGTTTTAAAATTCATCGCAATTCCGTGAAAGTCGTAAAATTACAGAAGTAAAATCCTCAAAATAATACACTAAATATGATTTTTTTAAATGGTAGTTAGGTTCAATTGTTTCGTAACCATGGAGCTACATGTTGTCACATGCCCCCAAACCGACAGCCTGGACGGCTTCTGCAGCGAACGTACTATAGTGCTAGGATATTAGTGCTGGGGAACACTGATTGAAAAATTTTGAAAGCCTTAATTCCAGCTTGTTGTACTTCTCTTATCCGACTGAAAAATTGGCATTTTGGATTGTTCAACCCATTTAGAAGCGGTTATTATATTAATCCAGAATTGCAGTCACTATGTTCTAAGTGAAGTATAAGGTGTGGAACCCCAAATATCTTTCACTCGCGTGGGATGAAAATATATAGAGGTTGCCTAGAGTTCAAGACACAAAGCACTGTGCAAAACTAAAATTCGGCTGAGTTCTATAGTCCCACATGATGTAATATTATTGTAACATTGGTCTCTTATTTTCAAACGAGGTTTTGTTTTGATATTCCTTATTTTGTTCGGGATCGCAATCCAGAATACTGCCGAATTTGGGCGATAACTACCCCTTCCCCCCCCCCCCACACACTTCCACACACCAGCTAACGTGTATTTGCCACCGATAGGGTTCATCTATGTTCTGTTCAACTACCAGGAGATTTAATGTCTATAAATTAGTGGAAACATACAAGATATAAGAAATGGAATGATTAAGAGGTCATAATTGTTTTCACTCGGTCATAAATGAAATCGGCGGCTTCGTTTTAGATTAGTTTTTCGCGTAATTCGTACGATTTTACTGCACCATTTGGGTCGAGCGAACGGTTTCCATCTGCGTAAATCCCATTCCCTGTTTTTTCCGCTTGTATATAAATCTATCGATTCCAAACTGGCCTATTAGTTTCGGATACATTAACACCCCTAGAGCCCAAATTGTTCGACATCAGACTTTTTGACTAATGTGTCTCTGCTCTTCCGCTATGGGATTTCAGGAAATGCATGCTTAAAATAGTTTTGATGAAATAGAAGGGGTCACATTCCATAGGTATGCTATTTTTAAAAGACCACATCTCTGAAGTAGCCTTGGCTTAGGCTACCCCTCATTCGACTTCGAATTAGAAAAAGGTTTGTGGAACTCTTTAACATTAAACTTCGACAGTATACGATTAAGTAACTACGTAAGAACGTAACGAGGAAGTAATTAACTCGTATATTACTATGCCTATGGTTGTTCATTGTTTGTTTTCTAATGCAAGAAGTTGCTTGATTTACGTTTTTGTGAACGTGTGGTTTTTCGGAGGTTTTGCCGAGGTTTATTTTTCTTTATTTTTATGATTCTTCTTTTTGTCATATGGAACTAGAATATACGTGGTATGTGTAACAAATACGTGAATTGGTGCAATCTGGTGGCCATGACGCGGACTATAGCCCCGCCCACTAGTGGCGTTAGTTGCCTGAGACCCAATGAGCCGTCTGTGCTTGGCGGATCGTCGAGCTGTGCGTACGGTACCAGTTATGTCAGTTTCTGTTGTCCTTGTTTTTACTGTTTGTCGAAATTGGAAAATGTTTACTGAAATGTTGACCGCTGTTTTCGTTGACATTGCTCTGAAGAAAACATCCGTTTTCAAGTGGATTAAGCCTTTTAAAGATGGCCGAAAAGACGCCACGGATGATTCAAGGCCGGGACGACATTCAACCACCTGTGTTTACGACAACATTGATCGTGTGCGGTCCCTTGTCCTTACTGATCATCAAAAAACTGTCCGAATGAAAGCTGATGAACTGAATTTAGGAAAGTCCACAGTGCACACACTATTTTAACCGATCATGATGGATGTATCCTTCATCATGACAATGCACCTGCACATTCAGCATTGATTATTTGCCAGTTCCTGGCAAAACATTCAATCACCATCCTTGATCATCCTCCTTTTTCGCCAGATCTCGCCCCATTACACTTTTTCCTATTCCCAAAATGCAAAAATGTGATGAGGGGACATCACTGGAAAGATGTGGATACAATAAAGCAAGAAACGACGAGAAAACTAAAAACCCTAACTGCCGAGGACTTCCAAGGGTGCTTTAAGCAGTGGAAAAGAAGATGGATTAAGTACATAGCAACGAATGAGGGTGCTTTGAAGGGGACAAGATCGATGTAGACTAAATTTTGCAAAATGAGGTTTGGTTGGCCTCAGTTCGCGTATTTGTTGGGCATACCTCGTATTTCGCCTGAACTCGTAAAAATTGATTTATCAATGGAAACAGTCTTACCCCATCCATATCGGAACATTTTTTTCCTTTTTGATCATTAGTTTTCGATGCGGCTCGTTGACGCTGAGATGACTCTCGAGATTAGCGCGCGTGGAGCATTAGGTGGCTCAACGATCCTCTTGGGTTTCCGCGAAGCAGCAATGACCCTCGTTGCCTCGCCAGAGAAACGCTATATGCTAAGCACCATACACTCCACACGCAATCAACCTCGAAAGCTATCTCATCACCATTTTCCTCTTTGGAAGCTAACGAGATGATTCACGATTCAGGCGTAGATAAGAGCCCCCGCCATTGACGCTGCGAGAGAGGTCATGGCCGCAGTACATCTCCAGACCCAGAAACTAAGTATGTTTTGACCCCTTTCTTAACTAGGTGACGTAGTAGCAAATTCTTTTCCGGCGAAATGAATAGTTGCACGCGATATTCAAACGTGTATTTATTCATCATTATTAATAGTCCTTCGAGTCGATAATTGGTTGACTGTAGCCCCCCTCCATTCTTCCCAGTGCCAGTTAATGGCACGCCTTTTCTTCCTCTTTCACAGCTTGAGAAACCAATCAATTGTGTCTCAAGTTGTGACAATTTCATTCTGGTGTTGTTTTTCATATAGTGTTTCCTTCCCTCGTTTACGGTTTACCTCCTCGTTTCTCACCTAATCTGTACATTTTATATCTAGCGGCAGGTTTCGAAATCCACTATTATTTCCTGCTCCTACTGTTCCATTGGTCGATGCTTGTTATCCTTAGATTGCCATACTTCACGCTAATGTTTTTTTCGTAGGTGTTCATATTTTTGTTGCGTGCGCCAAATCACCCCTATTGCGTATATATCCCATTCGATTAGATACTTAATGCCGGTGCAAAGCCTAGAATTTCAACTGCGGCGGGAGTGATACAAGTAAGGTGACAAACAAATGATATGGCGTTGCGCCGAAGTAAACATCTTTTTATTGCGCCACTAATGGCTACTTATCGCCGCTACCATTAGCCACTTCCTCAAGATTTATGGAAGGCATGCCTGTCGCTTGCTTTTCGATTTCGGTGCATATTTCCCGGGAATTAATTGTTTTCTTGTGACAAATACGCCCAAATAAAGTATATAGATATGTTTTTTTCACGTTCCCTGGTTAATGTTCGATCCATTCAAAGAAATAATATGTTTTTCTCCGTATATTTCGATGTTAAAATAAAATTTATATTTTTTATTGTTGTTACGTTGTCAGTTATTCTCACATCAGAGAAACATTACATTGTAATCTCGACCGAAGAAAGTATAATGCTATGCAGCAATGTTATTGTTATGTTGACTGTTGTGCTGTCGTCCTTCATATTCACGAGGACGTCCTCCCTTTCATGGGTGAAGTATAATTACTTGTGTTTAACACAGTCTGCAAGACGGCAGGAACAAATGGCTTAAATGTGGGCGCAACACTGAGTCATAACCCAATGTTATCTAATATTTACTCTCTCTATCAGGATCTGTAAGCCGCGCCACATCGAACTGACGACGACTAAGTCCTCGTATGTGATGACGAGCCTGGGAGCGTATTTTTTGATTGGGTCTCTATAATATTGATCGCGGGAATAATGCTTTTTTTCGATTCCCTAAGGTTAAAGCATCTGTGTGTCTTTACCAAATACAATCATGGCTTTGCCCAAAGAAATATCTTCGTAGTTGGACCATACTTTCAACGCAATAACCTCTGGTCTAGTGAATTAGTATATTTTGTATCAGTCACAATCCACGGAATGCATAATAATGCGAAGAGAGTCCATTAATACCGCTCTACTGTCCTCGTGTAAAATAAATGTAATTTTGGCTTTAACCATAGCGCGTTTTAATCATCATATATTCGTAATTAATCAAGCTTAATTATTCGTATCCAAGCGTAATTTATCCGTACTTAATTAGTACATGTGGTTAATAAGAAAGTCATAGTGATGCAAATTCTGGATTACAAAATCTGTGGATTATTGGATAGCTTCCCTCGTTTTCTTAAATGATAAGTCTTTGAAGAGGTGTAGCCTTGTTTAATTCTGAATCGCCTATTCTATTTCTGAAAAAAATTCTTGGGTTATAGTAGCATGGGGGGAAATTACTTGTGGATTTGTGTTGGCACACCTGCAAGCGCCCATAGGAACTATTGCGGCGACACGGAAGCCGATGTTGCTGCACCTTTCTGCCTCGGTTCAGGTAGCAAGGAACTCTGCTTCAAGAAGCATCAAGCCCAATTTTTTTTCTACATTACACCGCTATCTTGTGCATCACCATTCATCCATGGTCCAATCCATTGTAATGTTGTTTACCGGACTGAAATTCTATGGGTGGAAGAAACATTTTCAAGAGGATATGTCCTCTTTCAGTAAATATTGACTCCATAAAAACTAAAAAGAAACCTCTTCATGAGGTGTTCGGTGTGGTTCTTACTCCATTAGTCTGAGTCGTGTAAATTTTGTTTTTTTTTACTGATCATGGTTTAAAAGGGAGTTTTAATTACTGACATATCGATACCAGTCTACGCCAATACGGATGCGCCGCCTTTCGATTGTTAGGTATCTCTCTCGTATTTATTTGCATAAGGATGATATACTTATTGAATTATGAACTGTTTCGCCTATCAGCTGCGTCAAGTAAAAGTGATTCAAACATTTTACATTATAATTGGAAAAATGAAATTAGTGCTAATAATCCTTCGGCATCCGTTTTAACAGAAGCCGAACGTCTGCTGAAAAGTTATCTTACGCAGCCGAAATGCTGAATGGAAACCGAGAAATGAATTTTTAGTTCTTCATTTAAATTTCGTTTTAACTTGCGTCATCATCGAATTAAAATCGACAGACACGACAAATTCACGTCAGAGCGGTAGGTCTCGGTTTTTTCTCATAAACTCTTCATTTATTAGTAACATGGTATCCTTCCGTCACTGGTATCAGGTGAAATTGGTGATGCTCCTTTTTCAAAAAGTAATGAAAATAACATGAAAATTTCTCGGTCTAATTTCGGCCAAATATATCCTAGCTAAACCGTAATTGGTCCCTTCCGAGACGATCTCCTCACTCCAATATGCCTCTTCCAATTTCTTTGCCATTCAAGACACATGTGACACATCCGGACGAAAATCCAAATTAAAAAAAAAGCGGAAGTAATACCTTCGCCCACGTCCCTTGGGCCTCGAAAGGGTTTCCCAGGCATGCCACGTAGCCGTCGTGGAAAAAACGCATAAATGTCGAGCGAGGCGCTTGCCTCTCCTCTGCTGTTTCTTTTGCCCTCGCGTGTTTTTTTTATGTTTCTTTTATTATTATTTTTTTCCCCAGCAGACCCTCCCGTTCGTAAGATGGAATTTCTCGACGGCGGATGACGAATGGAAGGAGTGGGGGGGGGAGTGTGGAGGGCAGGGAGTGAAGGAGGGGGGGAAGAGGGCGGGCCCACTGGGAGTGTCTTTGGCGTGGGCGTTCGTTGCTCGGGCGACCGCGCGGGTTCACGTTCCAATACGACGAAATGCCTCCGCCTCCTCATTCATTCCCCCGTTCCACTCACCACTCACGCCCGTTCCGCAATCCAAACCATCGCTCCAATTCCGAATCCCGCTGACAGAGGTTCGAATCCCCTCACGCAAGCCTTTAGGTTACCCCCAATCTGGGGAAACTGTTCGATCGTCTGTAAATGAATTTGACCCGACATATTTTTTTTCCAATGTTTTCGTGGTCATCCCCAATAATCAAGTGTGTGTCCTCCACGTCGTTTCCCCCATTCCCTTTCTCTTTCTCTCTTCCGCCGCGGGATGTTTGGTTCAGTTCACATGTGGATTTGGCGGTGTGGTAATTCCTTTCTCGCCAACTCCATTACGCTAATGGACCGTAAATATCGCCTCTGTATTCATGATTTTCTAAGCGGAACTGGCGTCCGAAGCGGAAATACTAATCAGCAGTATCCCGGCGTACGCATAACGTGTCTCTCAGTGAGAGTGTGCAGTTCGCTTTACTTTAGAAAGTTTTCGTAAGCAGACACTAGTAACTTCTCTTTCCGTAATTTGTCAAAAACACAGGATATGAATGTATAGGTTCCATCTTCGATAGAAACACACGCCCGTGAAAAAGTCATTAGTCGCCGATGCGATTGCGAACGTGGAGTTGGGGGCGGGGTTCGTTCGACAAAGGATATCGACTAAAAGAGAGGCCGTCGATGGAATAGGGCTGCACGGTGTTTCGAATGGTTGGTTTGGCGATGTCATTAAAGCGATGAAAGGGGCTGCGTTTTGAATTGGCGAAAGCTTCACCGTTTTTATCCTCCCCTTGCAAACTTTGGCTGTTCGTCTGTGGGTTCGCAGCAGTGAAAGGTTGACGCGAGGTCGGAGTGAGTAAGACGCGGACTGAGGATTGTCTCAAGAGAGTCGTTGAGTCGGGAAGGGGAGGAGGGATAAAGTGAAATGCGATACCCGCTCCCGTCGGTTTTACAGCTCTCACGATGACGTCATGTGTGTTCCTCCGACGTGTCTCAATATCTCGGAATCCATACAGTGCTGAAATGCCCTGCACTATCACTTTGAGTCAGTGAAGGTAATCATTTTCTTATTTCTCAGGAAAAACCTATGCTTTCGCCCAGCGGACTCCCTTAGGTTCGGAAAATCTTATATAATGACACATTTTTGCTTTTTTTCACGAAATACGTACATGTAAGATAATGCCGCGAGAAATGCCGAAATTTTAGTCACGTAGGTGATTTGGTTTTTAATTACTCTCAAGATAGAGATTAATTCACAGCCTGAAATCATGCAGAGGAATTCCCTAATAAGACAGTATGGCATCGGTTCCCTAGGCAAGAGTCGAACTAATGACTAGTAGAAGGATTAGTAGGCATCCTCGTCGGCAACTGGTCATTCTTTTTGCGTGCGAAAAAAGATCAACGGTGGCTGCTTGGTAGAACAATTCCATCTATAGGCAGTCATATATACAATATAGTCCTTTATAAAACATGTGGCAATTCCACTTAATTGCTTTATTGTCCGTAATTTCTTCAAGTCACCTACCGGTGGGAGGAGTATTGTGCTACCTGTCCTTCCTTCTGCCACAACTGTGTTGTTATACGCCTTCTCTCAGGTTCTTTTCTCATACTCGTATGTCCAAGTAAGATGTCCGTCATTTCTTATCAATGTGTTATTTTATTAAGTATTTCCAAAATCAGTATTCTCTAGAGAATGATGTGGGTTTCCTCTGATCATATTTTCCATTGATCTCTGAGCAGCGTGACCATGATCGCGCATATTAGTTGTCTACTTTTCCTATAAATGATTGACAATTGATCGATGATGTGATATTATCAAGAAGTTCACATGTCGCAGCCAGATCGTGGTGCTAGATGTTATTTGAGATTTGATGTTTTTATGTGTAAAAAATTTCAGGGGTTAGTCTTTAAATGTGTGCGGTACGTTACACTTAAAAACAAAAAAGCGACCAGTTCAGAAAAGGTTCGCTCTTTTGATATAAAGCTGCCATTTTCAGAGGATGCCAACACACTTTCTAACATAATAGAAATATATGGTGGTATTGAGCGACTCAGTTTTGCAATTGAAAACTACCATTTTGACATTTATTGTTTCGAAAAACTACTTCGAATTGGCGCAAACAGTTAAAATTATGCGTCGCAATTTAGTGGTCGTGTGAGGCAGAGATGGAGAAGCTACTACACGCTAAGCTCTTTACCCCGATCCGTGAAATGTCACACAATTGTCTCTTTAGCGAAAAATAATTTTAACAGGTTCTTCTGTCCCCCTCCTTTCCTCATTACACTTGGCCCCTCGTCAAAAAAATATACGGCACGCCGTAAAAAAATATTTACGCCGGTAAATGCAACTTTTGGGCCGAATTATTTTCACCGAAACTTATTTCAATGTGCCTCTTGTTTTCCGAATATCTCCGGTGAAAAATTATTTCATAAAGCTTTTTATAGTCGAGTATATCCCGTCCACATTGCGTATTTAAGTCTGCGAATTCAAAGCATTTTCAAAGATATGATGCATAGAATTCGGTTTACGGGACATAATCGTGGGGTTAGACAGGAAAAGGCTTTACGATTTATACTTTCGATGTGGTTTCTCTTTGGGTTCTTAGAAAGCGGTTTATTCAGTGCTGCGCGGAGTAACGCACTCCCATTAGAAGTTCTTCAGATCGTCAGGTGTTTGGAGATATTTGCCGATCGGGAAGCGCTCCATGTAGATCGTATGGCGGCCCATTTGAGTCATAACTTCGGGAAGTCTTCACTTGCATTGTGAACTTTAAGGTGAGATATATCATTTCATTGCTCAGTAATAATAAATCACTCTTAAGAGACTTAGCGGAGATCCCGCGCGATCGAATAACGAAATCAAAAATCTCTTTTCTCCGTAGTGGATCGCGCAATTTCTTTTAAAGTGTCTTTCTTAGCTGCTATTAACTAAGTCTGTTTCATTTTTAAGGCATCGAAAAAATGTACTGTGCAATTTTCCGCCAAATCAGTTATGTGCGACCCATGTAATACATCACTATAATCTATCGAAAATGATGGGATAAATGAATGCGGTAAGTTAAAACTTATTTAGTTGAAAACCACTAATTTATTTTATTTGAAACTGAAAACTTCTAGCTTATGTCGCTGAAGGTCACCGTTCCTCTTGCGGCTGCTAGTGAAATCCTCGCTACTTTTAAAGAAAATCCTTAGTTGCAAACGAAGACCCCCACAATCAGCAACCCACGCAAGGTTTACTGCTTCAGGCTTGATGCGTTGGTTTGGAATCCCTCGTGAAGAATTGCAAAGATGGCACGTTTCCACTGTATGGGAAGTTGTATTACGACGCTTGGTTTTTCTGTCTTTTACGCATTGATGTATCAAGTCTAAACGCGGATAAGAATGAATCTTTGTGTACAATGGAAAGGTAAAATATATTGAATTCTTTACTGTGTACGCCATGTGTTACTTTGCTTACTTCAACGGATAATTTGTATTCATAACCCTTGCTAGTGATTACTCGGATAGGTCGTAAAAATCGTCTTTGTTGCAAGTAATCTTAAAGTTATTTTCTGAAACTTTTATCGTATGTTGTGGACATGTAGCCGCCGAAATATGAGAATAAAATCGATATTATATTTATGCTTCAATTTCAAGAGAAATCTTGGAAAAGGAAGCCTGGAAATACTGAGATTCCCCTATGGTTTGCCTTTGGCCATATGGATTTTCATAAGGAAGTTAGTTCGTCATGGTCGTTGGCCACGAAATTCGATTCGATTGCTGAGTTAAGTTGGGGCTAACATTGGCAGGTACAATATTTCCTTAACTTTTCCAATCTCAGCCGAGTTGTTTAGTCAGCCATGAAGTTTGCACGTGACCATTTTTTCGGTAGAGTTTGATTTGCTGTTTGTGCCCCGGTCGGAATTATTCTGACTTTTGCGTACCCCTTGTGACAAGTTGCACTGTTATTCTGACTTTTGCATACCTCTTGTGATAAGTTCCACTGACTCTTAAATGAGATAAGCTAATCAAAACTTTTTAAAATTTTAAATTTCATGTCTTCTTTTCCTTCATCTCTTTCCTTAGATCGGAGAACCATTTTCTGCATTATATTTATTTTCCCCACGAGTACATAATTTAAATAGAAGATAGATTTCAAATTTGTCGTGCTGGGTCAATGGACGTTGTTAATAATGTGGATTTGAAATTGGAATGGTGTACTTATTTTTATTTCATTCGTTGTATACTCAAGGGCTGTGATTATTTACTTCCTCTAGGGAGATTCGTTTCCATCGGATACGTTACTATTTTGTGGAAAGTTCAATATTTATCCGAATAAATTTGAAAGTCTGAACTTTTCCATATGCCAAGCACCTTGGAACGGAAAATATGCACAATCTCCCTCCCTCAATGTTAATCCACGTCTCGGACGTAATCGTAACAATATTGCTCCTATTTTTACTTCTTCGTCGATGCTATAGCTTCCGACTGTCTTTTATTGAGCTCATCCCATGACGGTTTACCGTGAAGCCCCCCCCCCCCCCGATTTCGAAGGGAAATTTATTTTGACCATTGTTTGGAATTGCGGTTCCAAAAACCGAAATGACTAGGATAAGCCACATCTTCTCACGAGCAATTGCTGGTGGCAGTTTATACCCTCGAGCGGGCCTCATAATGGTTCATTCCCTTTCCCGAATCCAAGTCCCAAGGGTGACTTAATCGATCACTCGTCGAAGTTCCGTCCTCATTCAACGTATTTCCGCGTCACTCGCGAATGCCGCCGCGGACTTACTTCGATCCCGGTCGACGAAGCCTAAACTGCCGCCGCCGCGCGCCGTCTTTTCGTGTTTTTTTTCCCGCGTCCTCCGTCGCCGTCGTTTGATACACGTACATATCCATGCAACCCCGTTCCTGGTTTAGTCTGTGGCGGCTGATCTAGATATCCGTCCACTGCTCTCATCAAACCGGCGCGTGCGCGCTACAAAGTGCTAAAATGCATGTGGAAAGTGTGTCACAAAAATGGTCTCGGAACCCCTCAGGATGTAACGTATTTGAATTTTAAAAGTCGTTTATTTTCTAGTATAGACACATACCCTGATGTTTTGATTCACGAACATCCAACCGATTCCCCGAGGAATCAGTTGCGTTTAAACTCGGTCAGCGGGTTCAGAGAAAACGCAACTAATTTAAAAGGTATGAAAATATATAGATATAAAAAATTTAAGATATTTGGTACTTGGAAATGAAATTTAAAATCCCACGTAAATATTTAGTGTTACTCTTGGTTAAAATACAGTGGTGATAGAGACAACTTTATTTACTTCTTAGCAGAAACGTTTAGCGAGGTGTTCGTTAAGTAATAGCATTAAATAATTTCTGTGAAATTAAAGTTTTTTTAAACCATGGAATGATGTCACCTCTTAAGTATCAGACGGAAATGTGCAAGATGTTTACTAAGTGAATAAAAGAATATTTTAAAGTACTCGTTTCCAAGTTAGCCTTAAAGAAGTAAAATATATACAAGGCTGTAAAGTGTGATAACACCCTTTCTAATTGTATGCATAATTATTTTTTTATGTTGCTTTCTGTAGCAAAATCATTGAAGGCTTCCGGATGTGGACGGCGTGGTAGTCGTCCAGTAGAGCGTGCAGAGTAGTAGGTAGCGTGTAGAGTGTTCGGAGCTTAAACGAAGGGTCCAGGGTTCACATTGGTGTATAATGCAACCCCAGAGGAAATGTAGTATTCTTGGCATTGGAACGTTCTGGGAAACCGCAGATGGCACGGGAAAAGGAACTGCTACCCCACATCCTCGATGTGTCAGTTCCACACGGCCAAGGTAGAGATCAATAGGTGAGCTTCACCCTCGCACATCAAAACAAGCAAAAGGTTTAGATTTTTTTAGAAATCTGGATGTCATTTCTTTTGACTAAGCCAAAACGTTTTTCAAATCTAATAAGATAATTTTGAAGTCTTAACACTTTCGTTATCATATGATCTATATGATCAATCGCTCCACGCCGTGGATGACCCAATTGTCTGGAAAAATAGACGGATGGATCAATCGCGGTTGATGGCCTCGCGTGTGGAATGGAGACGTTTTGCGTGAAAGAGCTACGAACTCGAAAGAGGCGAGGATTTCGTTTTATACGTCGGAATCTTCACGGACCGAAAAACCAATGGAATTCTCAAAATAATTAATTTTGGGCATGCGATCTTTCTCGTGCCTTGATTAAGCAACAAAAAGAGCATGTTAAGTGCCTAAGTAGTTTCAAGAAGTTTGTCGATCGACTGAAGATTGTCACGAAATATCAGATTCCTTAGTCCTGAACGATTTTTTCTAAATATATATACATAAATATATTCCTTTTTTATGCAACCATATGAGTAGAGCTGCAGAAAATTACGTCCGATGAATTTCCAAATCAATCATACCGGTTGGAAGCTGATTAGTTATTGATGTACTATAGCTACTGGGATGGCCCGGGTCTATTCCCGGGCAAGCCACTCTGGGCACCCTTAATTCCATCCAAGCTTTGTGGTTTTTCGGTTACATCCTGGGAAACCATAACCGGTAGAGGGAAAGAGACTACACCCCCACCCTGATGTGTGAATTTAACACGCCGTATAGGGGGCTTAGTAGGGTGAACTCTACCATTACAAACCAAATCGATCTTCGTGTTGATTACTATGCTTATGGGTTTTTATGGTTACTTGGTAGTGATGTCCAGAATGGTTCAAGAGTATAATCGAAGGAAGTTTGTTTCATGGTTTTATGAACCACAAAAAATAGAATACGCCCCCAAGGTGTGCGAAGAATTAGGAATACTTTTTCTGTAGATTTCACATTTCATGAAGTGGGTTAACGCTCAGCGTCTAATTTAAATTCTCAGGAGTTTATTTTTCAATTTAAGTTACAAGTGAAAGTTCATGTTAGCACAAGAAACAAGGATGATTAGTTCTCATCCAAAAATTTATAGAATATTAAACCATGAGATTCGGTGGATTTCTAGAAACGGGAAAGTTTTTATTTGGGAGTACACATCATGTATCTATTGTAATAATTAATTACTTTTTATCATCAAGGATCATAAAAAATTAAAACAATAGTTCATTTCCATTGAGTTCAGCCCCATTGAAATGTATAAATTAAGTTGAACATTAGCTTTTCCTTTCAGTCTAAAGATAAACCTTCAAGTGCTACGCAAAAAAGTATTTATTTATTTATCCTGCAAGCTACTGCCAAGGTGTGTGGCAGGGAGTGAATACACACCAGAATAATTGTACTCGAACATGATCCTACCGCGGTTGAACAATGTTATTATGATCTCCTATCATTCTTGGAAAAAATGACATCTTAAATCTATCTGTTTTATCCTTAATATCTCTAACTTTATTGATATGATCTCACCTACCGTCGTACAATGGGGCTAATAAGACATTTTCAGCATCATCGCTAAACAGAAATCCTTCCAATTTATGCAAGAGATTTAATCTTTAATTTAACCTTCGCTCCGTGAGTGATGCCCAGCCTAGCTGCTCTTATATTTTGGATACGCTACTAAGTTTATCATAACAACGTTTTACAAATCCAGCTCCTCTGCCCTGCACGGGATCCAATTTGGCAATTAATCCAACTTCGTGAGGATCCCATATACTTGCAGCATATTCCAAATGAGGCTTAACGAACGACAGATAACATTTCTCTTTAACCTTTTCATCACATTTACTCTTCTAATAAATTCTAATTTTTTGTTAGCTTTTCCACATATTCCCCGTATGTGTTTCACCCAAGAGAGATCGTGAGCGAGGGTAACGCCTAGGTATTTAATTCAGTCTACACATTCCATTTCGTTGTTCCCAATGCTGTAGGCGTTCCGGTGGGAATTGATCTTTTCCAAAAATGCATGTCTACGCACTTTTTAAAATTTAATTTTAATTCCCAAGTGTCGAACCAGCGTTGTATAATATGTGATGTATGAGATTTCAATTTTGGGCATCGGTTGACCGGCACGCCCTTTAATTCTCATGTCCTTATGCCTTGACGTTGTCAACAGAAGAAAATCTTGCTTCATCTTTTGTTGTATATGCTTTTATATTTTTACGTTACTCGCCAAAGGAATATTGTATAGGAATAAAACGTACCATTTACTTCAAACCATGGGCAAATTAAAATAATGCATATGGTAGCAGTAGACTATTTTTTACAATTAGATGCAACCGATAATTTTACCATTGACTTGAATTTTTCTTTCTGACTACGTGTACAGAATTGTTATGAGAAGATATTGAATGCAGACTCGATTAATGTGTTTGGGAAACAACGCACGTATCAACGCCAATGTGTCACGATCAGTGAAAAAAACGTACAAGCAATTCTTTTTTTAAGAAAAGATATCGTGAGTTTAGTTGTAATTTGATAACTTTTTTGAGAGTTAAAAATGTAACCCCTAACCCTCGTTTTTCCCGATTTAACTTTTAATGAGTACTGACTTTTAATAATCAAACCACTTTACTTCTTACTATAAAGTCAGTATGAAGATCTTCCACCAAGTTACGCCAGAAACTGTTTTATTTTAATGAGTAGTTGAATTACTCAACTGCTAATAACGATAACGTCTTTATTGTATTTTTTTGGTTTTGTCTTTGCTAAATCCTGTCGATAACTGGTCCTTAATATATCCTTTCGCATGTTTGATCTCTTCCCCCTTACTCGCCAATGCTCCTCCTCAAAATCATAACATGCCTTCGTCATTGTAATTTCCTGTTTTAAGATGTATCATGGTAAATAGTAATTATGAATCGCTGTGATTTAGGGTTACCTCTACACTGAATGCTGTTACTGTAGTGTAAAAATATAATTATTTGCTTACGTTCTAGTTTCATTAGACCTTAATTGGTGAGTGGAAGGATATTTGCTTTTAAGATGTCAATGTCATGGCTCTTCCAAGTTCCGAACAGAGTCAAAAAGCACCCTGTAGTATGTACAGGGCATTTTAGCACTCGATCTCGTTTACTATTCCCTGTTCTTTATAAATTCTGTGGCCTTGTCCAGTCCTTTTCACTAGTTGAACTAATACACTCATAGGTGAGTTGGGATTTTTCCTTCTTATTCTATTCGATCGGATGCCCGCTGCTGTAATGATTTTCCTATGAACATTAATTAATCTCCAGGAGCATTCAAAACGAACTGCTATGGCAATGGGCTTGTGTTGAAGAGGAAGTTTAATTGTTTTGGGACTACTTTCGTCTGCCTTGAGTTGGTTATGCGTATATCTAGTATTTTCTCATGTAGTTGTCTCAAGCCTTACTAATTAGTGCGTTCTTCTTAACGATTTCGTGTTTTTTATCCTGACCTCCAAAACCGGAAGCCCAAATTGGAATGTCTTAAGCTTCAAGACCTTTCAATCGAGTCCCTCTGGTCACCCAGTGTTTCCAGTTCCAAGTGTGTCCGTTCACCCTTTTGCCTTCCGCGGGTATAAATATTGACAAGTCTTTTCCCCTCCCGACCTTGACGCATTATCAGCACCCAAACAACTTGACGGATTCGGGTTGAATTAGCCTGCAGGTCCCGCACACCACGATTTGATCGATTTATAAAAGCGATAACTTACCCGGTTGTTCTATCCCATCAGGTCACTCGCGTGCGGGCGATCAAGAGGTGAAGTCCTTCCTCGAACCGATTTGTTTTTTTTTTCGGTCGCATCAAGAGTGAGAGAGGAGGGGGGCGCTTTTGATTAAGGACGACGGTGTCGCTGCTTAAGGACCCGCTCCCGTTCCCTTTTCGGGTCGCGACTAGGTGGGGGGGGGAGGATTTTTTAGGGCGCCAATTTGTTTGGCGTAGGTTAAATTTAGAATTAGAGGTAATCGATCGTGCGAGATGTTTCCGATCTGTGTTGGGAGGCATTTTCCCTCCTCTGTTCTCTCACGATCCTCGCGATCCTTTAATACCGTCTGGGCGACGGCTTGCGATGTGTAGGATCATGGTTGCGAGGGAGACGTCGGCGGTGCTCGTAAAATCGAGTACGTTGTATCTACGTGACTCCACCCCCGCCGTCCTCCCTCCCCCTCCGGCCCCGACCTCAGGCTTTCCCTCCAGGTTTTCTCTCCGCCCTTTTTTCTCCCCTTTCAACCCTTTTCTCCTCTCCCTCTCTCGCCTTTTACTATTGAGTTCTATGTATTTTATTTGGGTTTTAGTACCTTTAGCTGCCCAATAGGTTGGTTTTGTAGGATTTCCACTCCGTTCCTCTCCATCTGTGGACATTTTCCTGCACTGGGTTCTCTCAAGAAAGACGTGTACTGGGATCTTTATTTTTCCCACACCTGCATCTACGCGTGTTAATATTTTAATAATGATCTCTCTAGCTGGTCGTAGAGGAAAAAAATATTAAAGACACGGGTGAGGGAAATGAACAGGGATTAGATTGTTGGTGGAAGGTTTAACCGCTTACTTATCTTGTTTATTTTGGTGTCCTTCCTATTAAAGCTAATGTGCAGTGGTCATCTATCTTATGTATTCAATATGGCCGTTGGACCGTGTCGAAATCATGAAACGTTTGCGTAACATGAAGACTTGATTTGACATTTTTCAGTGACACTTCGAACCCTATGCGGGGCTTTAAGGATCTTAAGACCCATAACAGTACCTTATTCTTTTACAGTGCGTTCTAATATTTTTAGCCACCAGCCATCCTGTTTTGAACCATCTCCTTTTCTTGCTTCATCATTCATCGTTGTTTACGTACTTCGAGGGCTAAAGGTTACACGAGCTTGATGTTGGGTGTGAAAGAATAAGAGAGAAATTGAAAGAATAGCACTTGATGAAATTGTGAAGCGATCGTTGGGAGATACTTCTGTGGGAATAGGGAGACATTGATTTGAATATTCGCGGGGTAGACTGAAATGCACCAATACCGACTCAAAAGGTACAATGCCAATGGAATTATTAATGTTCACTTTTTACTTATCGATGCAGGAGTGGGTGTGTGTGTGTTCCTGCCTACCTTTGTGTGGTTTTGCTCAAGCGCACTCCGACCCGCCTCTCCTCTCCCTCCCTCCTGTGATCTTTCCCATCCCTCTTTGTGCGGTTTCGGTGTGGGGGCGGTGCCCTCTCCGCCGTGGCGTGGTGTGGTGTTGTGGCGGGGCCAGTTCGAGCATGCTTGCGCGAGCGGCGAAGAAATTTCACGTGACTCGAGCGTTTGTGGGGGGGGGGGGGGGGCAGAAGCAAAAATCTCGACGGCTCTTAGTACTGTGGCCGTCTGTGAAATCTGAAATTTAAGGTAATTCTTAATCAAAGAGTTACGTGATTGGAGTGGGAATCGCCTCGAGTGTGGTTTCGATGGCTGTTTTGCGGTGACTGAAGGTCTGACCTCCCACTCCCGGAGGTCTGAGGTCGATTCTTAGAGGTTGCAAAGTTTTTTTATTTTTTTTTTGGAATTCAGTAGGTTGGTGGATTGTGTGTTGAACTGTTTATAGATTGGGGTTTTAAAACACTAACTTCTTGAGTTCATTCTCATTGCGGTGCTGCGTGTTCTCGCCAGGTTCATTCTCGTTTTGATTTCGACTGAGATCTGACTGCACACCTGTCGACAATTGTCTATATGGCGATATGCACTCGTTTTTGACGGAATTATTTTATCCCATCGAGATAACTTATGTAGACTTCTACACAGCGCCATAGTTAATGCCCGTGTGAATACCGGAACCCGCAATGTTGCCGGACGAGCATGCCTTATGACAAGATGAACGGGTCGGAGAATCTATCAGAGTTACAATATAATGACTTATAGGAGTCGGGTCTTCTCCGCTTCTCTGGAAATTGGTCAGTACTGCTTGTTGATTTGATGAAAAAAAGAAAAAAATTTCCTTATACTGTGTGCCCTGCTTTTAATATCCCTATCGCGGTCGTTTGCTGACATTATCGTCTACTCATCTACATCAAACATTGCAAGCAGTCTCAAGGACTTTAGAAGGGAGTGTTTAAATGAAAAGGGTATGAATTAGTGCTTCAATTAGAATACTCATCTATCGTATACCCAATACCTTTGCACTTCATTCCGCATTAAAGTCTGATATTGAAAGTACATGAGTGGTAAATGGCTTTTCGTTGGTATACCTACTTCTCCTGTAGAAATCCATAATTTAGTTAATGTATGGCATTTGGCATGCGTTTAAGTTCTCTTGGGACGACCATCAGGTTTTGCAGGCAATCTCGGTAGAAGTTGAATCCAGTCCATAATTGGGAAGTCAATTCGTTATTTCATCCTTATGAATTATGTGAAAACGAACCATCTCGGATTCAATGACGTCAGGACACGCTCGTGGCTGCCCATAAACTTTGGATACTATAATCGGTTTGGTTAGACTGCTTATGTTTGTCTTTTGGAGTGCGATGCAAAACCGCGAGCCACGAAGAGGAAGAATGCTTTTGACATTGATCGATGGCTAATATTGCTCTTGTGACTTCTTACGCTGCGACAGATTTCATGATTGATTGATGATGAAGTATTTTACATGTAGAGTGAAAATGGGAAATAATCCCTATGTGATTGAATCGCCAGAATTCTGAGAAATATGTGTTTACGGAATTCAAAAAGACGACATTTCCGGGTATATTTCTTTCCACACATGCAACATACTGCATAACCTTTGTAATTCCGTGTTGTGCATGGAATAAAATCCAAGCCTTTTAAGCTTATTCGACGCTAAAAAAGATGGAACCTTGTCGTTACCAATGGAATCAACGATGACGGAAACCCGTTTGGGTTTTACGGTCGTAGCACCGGCTTTTGCTACAGGCCAGCACGAAATCGCAACGCACCGAAGAAGTCCGACCGACGATGACCTACATGGAATTTTTCCTTGAGAGGCATGAGGAACTTGCATAAGTGATCGCAGTTGCCGTATACAAGAAGTCTTATACGTGCGCGGAAAAGTTAATTCCATACGATTGTGGTTACGGGTAGCAGTCTCATCATGACGAAACGCGAAGTTATGGAAAGAGCAAAGGAATTTGTGAACTAGATTCTATTTCAAAATTTCTTCACCAAATTCATTCGTTTTCCCGGTTGTGTTAACATCGTTACATATTCACTAGTTTTTCGTTGCCATTGGTAGGCAGTCCGTTCATGTGGGAAGAGTGATCGAAATGCGATGAGTTGCTGGAAGGCTTTCGGTGTGCATCCGTGGTGGTTGTCTTCAGATTAGGATAGTTTCGTCCTCCCAGAGAATATCTTCATGTCGAAGTGATTCTGTTGAGGTTTGGCCGCGTTTATAAGTATAGGTGTGTGGTAGGGTCAGTTGTGTGCTGATTGGCCCTCTGACCTGAGTATTTAAGGTCCCTTTCTGGACCATTGCTCTTCAAGTCAAATGTTAAAGAGTTTTGGTGAGGGTGTCAACACAGTTAGTACGTTTTATTATTCACACCCTTCGAGGAGGACGTCATATTTTGTTTCGAGAAAGCCAATGATTTTGCTGGAAGGCTGATGAAATTGGAGCTGACTTGTTTATTCTTCTGAATAAACTCTCCGATTGCTGACCAGAAGGGTTCGAATCCAGCTTCGGTTTTGTTTCGTACAATTGGTTTAGTGTCATACAATTAGTCCTGAATTAGATATTCCCGTAGAACTATTCGGTGCAATGTGAGCTCAGTTGCAAAAGAAATTGAAAATCAGAAGATACGCCAGGGATTGGAAAAAAAGAGCGGAAAGCGGATGCATTTTTGTGTATAAAACTAAAAGTACTTCCATTTTACCAAAATTTAGAATAAATGTTTCTCCACTTGTCAGTAGCTTGTTAAAAGTGGTAATTTGGTTTCATGAAATGTGTATTTACTCAACATAATATGCCATACCGGAGAAAAGTATTACACCAAGATGTTCTCCATCTGCATTCTATAATGTTTGGTTTTTATTAGTATCAAATTCCGGAATCTAATAGAGAAGACCAGAGTGAGGGCATGGATTCCCAGACGAGCCTTGTGTTATCTGTAAAAGCTTTGTTGACTTGACGTCCATCTTGCTCTAGCCTCCTTTCTGCCATCTCCCTCCCTCCCGACAAATCTCAGGTCATCTACCTAGAAGAGATTAGTCGTAAGTCGAGAGTAAGAAGTCGTTCGCTCGACACTTTTAAAGGATGCATTAGTCTGTCCTTTGTCGGTGCTGATGTAAATATTTCTTTCAGAAATCACGCAGTACCTATTATGCCACTGGATAGGATTATAACAAATGCCAATTATAGAGTCCGGTGATTCTTACAGGGTGGCGTTCGATCGATAAATCCGAACAAACCGTAATAATTTTTAACGCCTTGGATGATTGAGGGTTTCATTTTCAAATTTGGGTCAATTTTAATGTTTATCGAGTTGGATTAATTTCTCAACACAAATCATGGAACACCGGTTGCGCATGATATCGAGTCACCTTACCGCACGCAGAGGCTTTGTCGTTTGTTTTTTACATTCCTCTTAAAATTATATATCTGTACTGTGGTGACCCAAGAATGGAATTAAAATTTTTATTTTATAAGAATTTGTTTAACGTTAGTGATGCTAACAAAATAGCTGTGAGCGCTGTTGTCAACATGTATGCTCTCGAATTTTGAAACGCTATCTGCAATGGACGCTAACCTCCTCGAGAACAATTGTCCGAAGTTAAGAGTACTACGAGAAAAGTTGGCAGAGATTATCAAATTTAAAATAAGGAAATCGCTCTTGTTGAGTAAGACGGTGAATGCCACTGGATCAAGGATTGTGAATTTCGTATGACCTTAAAATGAACATGAACCAGACATACTGCTAACAAATTTACCAAAAATTTCAGTGTAAGAAGTTCACCTTCCTTAATCTGGTGTCGCCCTAGTATTTGAATCTATTTGGGGCGTTACGAAAGTGGTTCCGGATTTCGTAAGTTTCCAAAAACTCATTTTACTATCTCTCAACTACTCTCCTGGTTTTCGTTCCCGATGTTTATCTACCCTCCACTCCGTGAATTGTCATTGAACTCAAATTCGGAATTACTTCTTCCAGGTGGTGAAGAGACAATTTCGTGTTGTAACCGCGACAACTTCTGATCTAGTAGTAAAATTCCAAAGCAAAAGGTTGAACACTGGCCTCAACTTGATTGTTTGATCGCCCTTATTGCTCTTGAGTAACCGGACGTTCACCCAAGGAGTGTGAGACGACGCAGCGCTGTCGGTGCTTGAACTCCACGTAAAACTGAGCACGGGTCAGTTGCCCCGCCCTTTGAGAGGAACGTGCCCTTCGCTACCCTTTGTTATCCTCCAAATTTTCCAGCCGGCCCCTGACTTTACTTTGTATCATAATGTGATTATTTGGGTCGAGGCCTTCGTTTAGTGGCATAGAGTACCCGTAGATTTTCATTTGAAACCATATGCTTAGTTTCGGAATGATAAGGTTTATCATGCATTTCCATGCTTACCTTTCCTACACTCTTTCCTCCCCCAGCCATTCTATTGTTTCACTCACTTTCCCGTTATTTGTGATACTAATATCGTCCTTGGAGTACAACAATCTGCAGGTAGTAATCATAAGGCCTGGAGCTGCGACCCGCAGTCGTTTTGCCTTTGGCTGTGTTTTCGTCTCAAGATCACGGCTTAATTTGAAGTCTTCTTCTTCTCCTCGTTATTGCATGGTTTCTTTTTCACCCCACTTCATTTAATTGGAGTTTGGATAATAGAAAAAGCAGGAAAGCCAACTGAATCTTGCTCCTTTTACAGCCTATCTCATTTCAATGACACGGATGGCAGTTTCGCGAATTTATTTACATCCCAGCTGTAAATCGTGTCATTTTTTTAAACCACTTTTCAACCGCTCATTTAGTATTCGCCTTCGCCTCCTAATATCTCTCCCCCTCCGCCCACCTGACACCCTCTCTCACCCCTTTCTCGCTCGGGATGTCACTTCACCCGATCCTGGATTCCCTACTCCCTGCCCCCACATACGCTCCTTCGATACCCCACCCACTCTTCAACCACCCCCCCTCCCATTTTTCAAGGCTCCCTATCACTCCTCCTCTCACTCCTCCCCTCTCTCATCCTTTGATCCTCTCCCTCCCGCCCTACCCCTCCGTCGCCACTTCCTCGTTTCTCCTTTCTGGCACCCGAGCCCTCTCTCCCCTTAGCCTCCTTGCCCGCTTCTACCTCCTCCTCCTCCGTCCGTCCCCACCGCCCCCGCGGTGCCCCTGAGCTTCGCCCCTTCTTCGTGCTTCGCTCCTCACCTTCGCCTCCCTCCCCTCATCGCCCCCGCCAAAATACTCAGACTACGTCTTCCTCCTTTCTTCCCCTTTCCATGCCTTCCCCACTCTTTCTTTTCCTCCCTGCCCTCCCCCCCACCCCACCCCCTCACCTCCCGCGTGTTCCCCACGTGAGGTGATTTCCTTGGGTCACGGATGACGACGCTGCACTGCCCATATACTCTCCCTCCACAGCCACGGCCCACCTCCTCACCTGCCCACTCGATAGTCCAAGGGGCGAGGGGGGAGGAAGGCGAGTCCGCCCTACAATCCTTTCTCCCCTTTGTTCCCTCATCCCCCCGCTGAAGGCGTGCTGGGAAGGAAGTTATGGGGCCTCACCGGTCGAAGTATGAGAGGAGAGATTGTGCCTGGAAAATTCTTTCTTTCACGTAGACTTCTCTTTCAAAATGTTGTCTTAATTTCTGCCTTCCAGGTTGGTGCTTTTAATGCGTAATCAACCCATCAACCTTGTAGTTCATAGAAAAGTTTTTTGATATAAGTTCACATGAATGTTTTTGTACTCGATAAAATTAAATAATACCATCGGCATCGATCGGAATATCATTGTGCGGAATTTAAAGTTGAGCACTAATTAAGAACTAGTCTATTCGTCATCAAATTCATAAACAGTATGCACGAAAGTTCGTTTAATTTCTTCTAAATCGGTTGTACTTCCTCTAAACTGAATTGCGCAGGAATTAAAAAAAGCTGAACTGATGTAACGTTGCATAATTTATTCTGTCGGTGGAATTTTGATCCATGATGATTAAGTTGACTGGCGTAGTAACATGAGGTAAAATGGCAATATTGTGTTTTTTTTAAATGCCAGTAGCATGAAAACTAATCATTTTCGCATTAGTTTGTCTTATATTTTGACACATGGCGGCATTGGGAATTGCACAACTGAGTCGCAAATTGTAGATGTGTAATTGGAATTATCAATAATTTTCGGAGTTATATAGTTTGTTACAAGTATCGGTTATCATGTAATGTAATTATATACTTCTTCGTTGGGTGCCACATTTTCCCGCATAGGTTATATTCGTTGAGTAGAAATATAGTTGTATTACTTCTGGGTAGTTGAATGAAAATTGTTGTGAAGCGCTTATTTCCCATGGTATCGATTTGGCTAGTAAAATTGCAGTTCTGCGTTTTTTCAATAATTCAGTGTAAATATATTGGTATCGTTCATGACGATTTCGGTTCCTTGAAAAATGCACGAGCCTTCTAATAAATCCCTTGAGCTTGGAACCGTAAACATTAAGATTAGGGATTCAGAGGGCGAAGGTGGTGGCTCTTTGTATTGGTCATGTTCGAGGTCAAATGGCAAGATCCGAGGAAAATCCTCGAATTTTGCCATTATACGTTTCCGTGAAGGCTAATTCTCCATTTCATGGGCTCTTTGCTTTTGTGTCGTTATCTTGGCTTTCCATCCTGTTCTTCGACTCATGCTATGAAGCACACTTTATTTTGTGGGTGTTCTTCGGACGCCGAAATCCGATGCTCAATCTTGCGGTTTTCCAACCGGATTCTCCAAGGTCGTATTTAGAGAGGAGGCAGCTCACTGATCATACACTGCTTGAGAAAGGTACGGAAAGCTTTAAAAACATAGAAAAAGGCTTGTAATTAACTACAGGAAAGGTAAACAGAATTTAGTGTTTATTAGTATAATTATTAAGTTTATGCTGCACCATCTAACATAAATATGTTATCTACACCCTGAATACGGCATCCATATGCGAGCTCTAATTGAACCCCTGACCTCTGCATTGCCTAGACGCGGCAATCCAGATGGGACGGGTCAGCAACCTCACAGTCGTGCGGGAAATAGAAATATATGCAGTTCAAAAAAATCGCTACGGGGAGAATATAATGAGTTAAATTCATAAAGATACAATAAGATTATGGGTCGCGGTAGTCCAGGGGGTAGAACTTTGGACTACTGACCGGAGGGTCCCGGGTTCGATTCCCGGGCAAGGCACTCGGGGCAACTGCAGCTCCACCCAAGCTAGTTGACTTTTCGGGTACCAGATCGTACTGGGAGACCATAACCGACACAGGGAAAGGATCATAGGAAAGGACACAGGGAAAGGACATTCACACGCCGTCGGGCTTAGTACATGGGTGAGCTCTACCATCACCTACTAAACCGACCTTCGGGTTGATTACTGTGTTTATGTTTTTTTTATAATAAGATTGAATGAATTAAGCCCGGCGAAGAAATTATTTTTTGGTTGTGTAGGTTTTTATAATGTTTTCTTCTCTTGTGATTGAAAGTTGCGTGTGGGAAAAACATCGATGGCTACCCTGTTTCTCTTCATTTTTATCTCATAACTATGGTGTGGTCTATCCCATGTTTTAATCAGCAAGATTCCACATGGGTGTGTGGCAGATGATATTAGGTCACCAGTAGTGAGGAATAGCGGGTACGTAATTAGATATAAGAAAAGTAGTTAGCTACTGAGGCATGGAATCACAGCTATTGCTAAGTGGTTTACAGAAAACGGGGATGAAATGTATTGTGAATATTAATCACAGAAAACTAAGTAATGAGGTTATCCAGGAGTGGAAAAGTTGAGTTAAATTACATTTCAATATTATTACTAAAAGATGAGAGAATTAAGTTGGGCAAAGGTGGCGCTGGTGACATAATTGGTAGTATTTTAGGTGAAAATAGGCGTGCTAACAGCGATTTACGAGGAGAATTGCAATACCTAAGGACTCATTTATGAAGAGGTAGAAATTGATGACAGGTATTCTAAGTATTCTGTACTTATATGATTATAAGACATCTAGGGCGAATGTCGTTTCTAGAAATCGTATTTAAAAATCGCTAGTAGATCCTAAGCCTCCCAGTGATTGGAAAACGGCTTATTTATTTACAAACGGGGACAAGGAGGAACAGGGCAATTACAGACCTATTTCCCTCACGTCCATAACATGCAGTGTCATGGAACATATAAGTGCTAGTTCGATAGGGAGGCACCTCGATAGTCAAGTGTTGTTGATAAAAAACAAGTACGGTTTCCGGGAGGGTAATTCCTGCGAGACCACTTTCGTTTTTTGTTTATGAATTATTTGGTTCGGAGAGAGTTCCAGTAGATGCGGTTTTTTTATTTAAAAAAAGTTGTCGAAAAAGTTCCTCATAGTAAACTACTCCCACAACTAGAAGTCTAAGGCATAAATAAGATTATCCTACTGCATCAGGAATACGGAAATAGAAGGTGTGGACTCGATTAAATACTTGGGCGTTACCCTAACACACGATCTCTCCTGGGTGAAGCACATATGGGGAATGAAAAATTAGGATTTACGTATGAGCATCGGGGAAATGTGTTGAAAAAGTCTCAGGGAAATGTTATCTTTTGCTGGTTAGGCCTCCTTTAGGATATGCTGCAAGTATATGGGATTCTCACGAAGTTGGATTGATTGCCGAATTGGATCGCGTGCAGCGTAGAGGAGCTACATTTGTAAGACGTTGTTATGATAAACTTAGAAGCGTATGGAAAATATTAGAGCAGCTAGTCCGGGAATCACTCATGGAGCGAAGGTTAAATTACAGATTAAATCTCTTGCATACCTTGGAAGGAGTTCCATTTAGCGATGATGCTGAAAATGTGTTATTATCCCTATCGCAGTACGGTCGTAGAGATCATGTCAATAAAATTAGAGGGATTAAATGTAGAACAGATTGGTTTAAGATGTAATTTTTTCTGCAAACTATAAGGGATCAGAATAACGCTTGACCACGCTAGGGGGAAAATATATTGGATAAAAGGTAAGTCTGGTTTGAAATCATACCTAGCCACACACCCTAACGATGGCTTGCGGGGTTTTATGCAAAAACAAATAAATTAGTATAGTCTTAAAATACATTATAATGGAGCTTAATGCCATATAGTTCTGAAATCTGGTTTTACAAGGTAGATGATGAGTGCTGATAGATAAAAACTTGTCTCTATTGTGGGGCGTGATTGAGACTATGGAGTCCCTTCTAACAACTAACTCCTGATGGATGCTTTTCAGATATAATCATGAAGAAGGATAGAGAAGGCTTGTTTGACTAAAGGGAAACTAAAAATTTCAGTTAAGGAGAGGTAGGTACGTGTTAGGAGATGTCCAAGGAGGTTGAAATGAAATAAATGGTAGTTTGTGAGAGGAAAGGAGATCTTGAAGACCATGATGGAAGGGAGAATGTTAAGTAAGGCATTTAGAGCGAGTAAAGTATAGGTATTTTAGACTGCTTGAACTAACGTTTTATGTATGAAGAGCTGAAAAAGAAAGTAAAATTGGACCAGGAAACGTTATTTGAGTCTAATAAACTCAGTTACACAAATGGTTCAGTCAAATTTATTTTATTTCCCTAACGAACTCCACCAGTTTTAACAGTCCGATTATGTTTTTACATTCCCTTTTACTATGGTAACAAAACCTTAGAAACACATCAATACGAGCATATACTTGTACATATAAGTATACCAATGTCAACACACTATATACATGTACATATATCAATCCCTCGGCAACACTTTATTGAGCTATTTATATTTACAAATCAACCATTAATTATTAATAAATCTGTTCAGCAATTGTATACTTTTTTGACGCTGCCACAAGCATACTTATATGTGTAAACGTTTTCGGGAGACGTCCAATGGGTTTACTGCCCATGACGTGCTTTTTGTCGTTAAAATGAATGCTGCGCAAGATACTATTAGGCGTCCATTTTGCGACTCGCGGTCATCGGTGATGTCATGCACCGCGGAGGGGTCATGTCCTTTTTCCCAGAACTCCCCCTTCCACTAAATTACATGTGCCCTGCCTCCCTTCCCTTTCAATAACCTGTACCGCCCCCCCCACCCCACACCGCTTTCCGGTCTCACTTGTTTTCCTCCCTTCCGTCCCAATCAGTCCCTCTCCTCTGCCTCCCTCAATCCTTGTTTATTGTTATTCTCGCCCGCTCCCTAGCACGTCCCCATTCCCTCTTTCCGAATTCAGCTCGCCTCCGCCACGCGCGGGGCACTGGCCGCACTTGTTTCCCCGGATTGATTGGTTGAAGGGATGGTGCCTGCCTCTCTCCCTTTGTCTCCACTCGCCAGATGTGTACGATCTGTTGCCCCGCGTTTTCGAGATCCATTGGTACGGTATCTGAATTCAATTCTGAACGGGAGCCGGAGGGACTGCTGCGAACCCACCTGAAGATCCTGATACACTCGAATATTCTTCTCCTCCTTGGACCATTGGTTTTTCTCTCGAACGGCCATTACCTTTGTAGGTGGTACTCTTTTAAGTCCACCACCAGTAACTCTAGGTCGGAATTTAGTTTGCCTAGACTACGTACCAGTGTTTGTCGTAGAATTGTGTGGGTGAGTTACAAGGTCTTGTTGATAAATATTCCGTGATCAGTTACTGTGGAAAGTCGGGGATTATTTATAGTGAAAATAATGCGGAAAGCAGGAGCGGTGGTAAATGGATAGATATTTCCTACTAATATGTTGTTAAGCATAAGAGTGCTCATGCTTCATCTTTAAAAATGTGTAAAACAGAACGTAACACCCCTCAATTATATTCCCGCCGTAACTTGCATCATGATGAAAATCTTGATACAAGAAAAAATAAGCGAACTTGCAGCTTCTCGCCCGGTCTCCTCTTTATCTTATTTTTTTGTCCACGAATCAGCATTTTTGTACCTTGGGAATATAGTTGGCGATTATTTTTTCTAGAATTTTTTTCTAGAATCTCAATTATCAACGAATCTGAGGGGTAGCTATCATTGGAACTCTTCATGGAAATTCCTTCTCTGTACCCTTGATGTTGTCTCATCAGGGCTCTATTTTAGACTCGCCAATTAATTTAATTTGAATTAGTCAAATGTATACCCAAGAATTTGAGTATTGTGCTCGTATGTATAAATAAGGCTTCGGTTAAACATTGACTTTTTTGCGTTGATCCATGTGAACATATCGTGTTGTTTTGATTCTTCTATCAGAGACCCCTATCATATTTGTTCCCATTGACACTCTCCTCTGCTAATCGTCAACCCTCATAATGTACGAGGGAGAGTAGAGTTAGTCGGCGTGTCTCATGGAGGGAAGTGGCGTTTAAGGTGAGAGAGGCGTAGAGAGAGAAGCGGGTCTCGTCGCTCGGCGTGTTAAGATTCCGCCCCGCAACTGTGGTGGTGAATCAAGAAAAATGAACGCGACCCTCGGTGGGAACGAGGCGAAGGCGGACCGGCGAAAAGAAAAGGTCCCGTCCATGGCGGAGAACTTTTCACCGAAAGTGGGGTTCTTTTCTTTTTCCACATCTACGAACGAACGATCCAGTGGGAAGGGTCTCTCCATTTCTCGTCGCCATGGGAAAACACTCGGTGGAGAGACATATGCCCATTTTTGAATCTCCAGTGTATTTCTTTCTTGAATATTCAAAGTAATTTTTCTGATACTGGAATGATTATAAACTTCTTGTGGTGCTATAAGAGATGCTTTTAATGCTAGTGGAAATAGCGGTGGCAAAATCACCAAACAAAAATGGTCAGATACAACGTGGTCGTTATTGTCGGCCATAACCATATATACTATATATAGAACAACCATAGACACAGTTATGAACCCGAAGGTCGGTTGGGTAGGTGATGGTAGAGTTCACCCGGTACTAAGCCCCGACGGCATGTGAAATTCACACATCAGGGTAGGGGGGCCAGTTCCTTTCCCTGTGCCGGTTATGGTTTCCCAGGAGGGTCTGTTACTCGAAAAATCACATGCCTTGGGTGAAGCTGCAGATGCCCAGACAGGCTTGCCTGGGAATCAAACCCGGGCCCTCCAACATATTACCCCTGGGCTACCGCGATCCACCCATACATGTTTATCACTTATAAATGTTTTACCGAAATTTCCTTATACTTTCGACTCGTTTACTTATCACCCTACCACCATCCAGCAGTTTCGCTGCAGCAGAAATTCGCTGGGTTTTTCAAGAGCATTCATTTACAGTGCAGATAATGGTGGATTGAGAGAGAGCGAGCGAGCCGTTGTGTAGGTTCGGTGCAAATCTCATGATCTGGCATTTTGTTGATGAAGCAAACGTTTTTTAATGGGAGTTTCGTTTCACGGGCGTATTCAGGAGGGAAAGTCATTTGACCTGGATTATAGCGACGGCCTTGAAGACGGCATAAAGATCTGCTTTTTCGCTGGGTTGTTTCGTAGATTAGGTTTCTCAATTGACGCAAAACTTGGAGGATATGAAAAAAATACTCTTCAAAATAACGACTTATCCAATTGCTAGATTTTCATAGTTCCTCTTGAAAGAGAGAATTGTGGTTTGAATAAAAAGGTAACCTTGCCCCAGAGTTTAATTAAAAATGTTAGCAGCTGTGAGGGAATTATTACTGCAAATGAACATGTTATGGCATAATAACTTCACTTCGTAATTTTACTTGCGTTACCTTTTCGTATTTGAACTCTCTTTTTCGTGTTATTTTCAAAACAGAAACCTGTCAGACAGGTCAGCTTAAACGAAATTAGTGAACCTTACGTGGGCGTACCAAAACTATCCGCATGCATTTATATTTTGCGATACGTATATTCGTGACGTTTTTGTAAGCAGTTTGCTATTCGAAAAAGTTTTGAAGAACGCTTTTAAATTTGTGTTATCAGAAAGCTTTTGTCGAAATTTCATAATTTTGAGAGTGGAAATTATTTTTTGTTATTTTCATTTGCAGTGATATGTTGGAATCTATTAATATTTGTTTAACAAATCACCCTTGAGTTGTTTTGAGGTTTTCGAAATTATATGATTTATTTCTCAGAAGATATTCTCTCGATTGAATTTTATAATTTTGAAAATTATGCGGTCATAATTATCGTAATTGACGACGAAATATTTTTTCCCGAAATGGTGCAGCAAAATTATTATTACGTGGAAGTTGAAAAGAGTCATGCTTCCAAACTCCGTTCCTCTCTCGACGATATTACGGCCGTCGTCTAGACGCTAAATTTCATTTCCTTTGTGTGAAGAGTAATATTCCGCCTCAAGGGAAGCCGAGAACCCTTGTGTGTCGGGCTTATCCCGATTGCTTTTTTTTGAAGACGGCACTGCTGGTGTAGGTTGGGATGCATAAGCCCAAGGATGTCTAGAGCTAGAAGATCTTCAGCCATTATTTCGACCCATTTATTATTAAAGCGTCCCCTCCCCACCCACCATCGCACCATAGCAAAATCCATTTTGAAGGGCAGGATGGAGCATGCTCTGCATCTGATGTTGATTCTGTTAGCTCGACCGATATTCGAATCGAAATGCTTATTGCTTTTATTCTCGCCCCCCCCCGGCTGTAATGCCTTTTTTGCCAGCTGTGTCCGTAGAATCGATTGACTGCAATGTCACGTACCAGTTCTTTGATTCAGGGGAGCTCATCCCCAAGAACTCCCCGGTCTTGACTAGCTTCAGCTGCCCTTTACTCGCTCGGGGATGTTCCTTTGTTTCCTTAATTGTTTTAATCTATGCGGGCAAACGTTTCAAAGAGCTTGCGTTTAGGGTTTAAACCTCCTTTCGTAAACACTTGAACCCTCGCGCGCGTGGTTTCCTTTGAAGCTTTTTTAAGCGAATTCTGTTTGATTACATGGGTAAATATGATTGGATCCTCAATCCCTTTCGGCGATATGGAAATTGTGTGCGTTCGTTCGGTGATAATGTTTCTGCTTCCCCGTTTATGTGGCCGAGTGCGTAAGCGGCCGCGTAATGTGTAAACGAAGAAGTGACTAATTTTTCCTTTTCTTGGATTGATCTACTTTTTTATCAGCCCCTCTTAGTCTTCCATGAGTCTTGTAAGTTGGAAATAAACTTGGAATTGGTAAATGATTGATATAACTTCGATCTAGTCGATCAAGAATGGCAGGGTCCTAATTTTTTTTACCAAAATAGATATTTAATTTGAAAATTCGCGTTTTAGCTGTAAATCCATATCGGTCTATTGTGACATTATTGTGGTTGTAAGCGCAAATTATAATATGTATCAGTGTGTACATTATATTGAGGAAATTTTTTAATAGTGATTGAACGTTAAGATGCCGTTTTTAACAATCATTGACAAAACTTTTTCAGCCAAGAGAGTGCTTTCGTCACCGAGAAAGGATTTTTCATCCTTGGGAAAAAACGGAGAAACCTAGATTCGTTGAAATGTAATAGGTTACCAAGCTGTTCGTATTAATTTTTCCGGAAAACGAGAGAGAATCTGATGAAATATTCTTCGTGTGCGCGCGGGCATGCACTTACTTCTCGTGTTTCCACTTAAGAATCCATTGGATGTGTTCCTGCCTCATTCATCTCCCTGCACCGGCGGTGGCCGCAAGAACTAGAACGTGGAAGCGGTACTTTTTATATTTTTCAAAGGGGCGTAAAAAAAATACCTTCGATGTGTAGTGCGGCCATCAAATTTCGCCCATGCAGTTTCTCACGTAGCGTCGAATGGTCGTGGGCAGAATATATATATGTATATATATTGGTAGAACGGTCAATATAAAATCTTTTAAGTGACATATAGGGGAGGCAAGCGCGATCGATCGCCCTCATCGTAAGAGGCGTAGGTTTTCAGTTTGTTTTCCCTCTTCCCGCAAAACGGGATCTTTCGCATGATTTCTTATGCATGCTGGCGGGTGTACGATTATGCGCGACGCTGTGACGTAGGCTAGGGGCGTCGAGTGAGAGACGTGCGGACTGTAGCAATCTGAGTTGGCGAGGATTCGGGAACCCGAGGAATACGGTGCGGTTGGCCGACCTGTCGGGACTCCTGAGAAGCCACAAAAGCGATTTCTCTGAAATACGTTACGTGCGCCCTGGCCGTCCCAGGCAGGTTCTTGTCGCTTGTCCACGCTGAAGGGAGGTCCGTGCATTTTCGGCGTGTCTGTCAACTATTAAATGGACCATTCGCAATATGTCGATGCAAAGACGTCAAATGAATTAGCGCATCGTATCGACAGTGTTCCATTCGTGGCATCGCATTCATATCACTCATTCGTCATAGTTAATACTTTGCGGTTGAGAGGTAAACTTAAGTGAACCGTGATATTAAGGTCCATCGCGATATTATGCGGAAAATGGCCGAGGGTGTTCCCTCAGTTTTGTTTTAATCTGACTCTTGAATAGCTTCCCCTATGCGGACCGACTTATTTGCAGCCAACTCACCGCGTAACAGACACTACTCGGGCTACACAATATATCTCTCACTTGTCTGACTCAATCGTTCAACCTATCTGGTATGGGTACCTGAAGCATTTATCATTGCTCCTATCAGCACAGTTTTAGGGGTCATCTGAACGCTCTGCTCCTCCCATCATGTCAACAACGTTGCCCATGGTGAGAAACATTTGCACTATGACTTTGATATTTGAGAGTATTTATTGGGATTATCATGTTTAGCTTTCTCCCCTATATGTGCTGTGTCGATAAACGATATTGAGATTAATGATAATGTTGCTAGTTTTATAATATAAAGTTCCACTTGATAATGAGTCGCCTATACACTGTACTCTTGTATGAGGGTGGTTTATTCAACCACCACTGTTCACCACCAATGTTAAATTTATAGAGATATGTGGCCGATGCACATCCGTAATTTATACCCTAAAAACAACAATGAGGTCAATTAAGATTCTGCCATGGCTCTACTAAGAATAACCAAAGAATTAAATGTCTTGTGAATCGAACATAATATTTGGAACTCAGTAATGCAAAAAAATTGTTTTCAGCATTTAGGAAAATCCAATTAATAAAATATTGTCATAAATTAAAAAAGGTAAACTGGATTTTTTAGGTGGTTATCAATATTAGATTTTTACGTTTCGCAGAAATTTACGTATTTTCGTTCGAGCAATTAATTTATCTAGTAATTAAACTTCATCTAGCAATTAAACTTCTTCGTGAGATATACGTAAGTAACAACGGTAACATTAGGCTTCACTTCATTCCAGATTGATATTAAATTTAATTTCGCAGCGTTTGATAGTGTATTATTTAGAGGATCGAGATGTTCTTTATCGTATCGCACATCCATAGATTATGTCGCCTTATCATCGCCACCGGATAAATCGAATGGATGGTCGAAATCATTGTGTGATGTCGCTTGAATGTCACGGTTGAAGTTCATATGTCACAATGTCACATAGGCCTAGCGTTATTCCGTCTGGAATTTTTCTGCCTTGTGCTTTCCTCTTCATTTCCTTCGGAATACTTTTCATTTGTGAGTATCCTTCCGTATTATCGCGTCTCTTACAGTTTATGACAAATATATCATTAGGAAATATTTTTCCGTTCGTGGACTTGCGCGTAAAAAAACTCATTCGTGAGCCTGACTTATGCTGCAATATCACGACCGATCGTGGTCAAAGTAGGTCGTTTGTGGGAAAATAGGTCATTTACATTAACCTTGTTGGTTAGCACCAAATAAGCATACACATATAATTTTCCATGATAATTCCAGTTGGCTGTTAATAAAAATGAATATTCCTCGCTGGTAAATTACTTATTTTCCCATTTTAGCGTAGTAGTGTTTGAGTAAATATAATATATAGGTATATTTTGAGAATAGTTCTTAATGTAATTCGGACAGTGAAAATGGTTATATAATTCTTTCAGCACGAAATTGCAGTAAATATGTGAATTCATGAAAACATAATAAATTATAAGTTCGTTTATTAACGAAATAAAGTATGCATAAGAAATAAATTGGTCCCGCGTAGAACTTGTTAGGTACAGGACCAGTGCTGACATTGACCCATAATCGCGTTATTTTACAAATTTTCTTAGCTTGACTAAAGTTGAAAATACTGCAGTTTTTATGTGAAATAGGATTTCATTCGTGATAACCTTGCTGTAATTAGCGACAAATAATCAGTATTATTTTGTGCTTCAGAACATTTCAGTAGTATCCCGTGCAAAATAAGTTTGGAGCATAAGTCAAGAACATCGGTACACTCCGACACCATATTTTTACAATTTTTCAAATAATTGTTTCCAAATGCTAATTGTGATTCCTAAGCTACAGTTTTTATCCTATTTCACGTTTGAATTTGAATTTTCGCTACATTTACACTGCCATTCAAATTTAATTCCTTCACATCTGATTTTCTTATAAGGGGACACGATACAAAACACAAATCTTCAAACCGAAGATCGGCTAATCCGCGAGGATCACCTAACGGTAACTAAATCCTACCGAGTGCGAAATTCATATAAACGCCTCTTTATGTCCCGCCAAATATTTCCGAGGAAGGTATGTGTTGAAGAAAATCACATACTTACCTTCGATTTAGTAATTGGTGTGAATTTGGAGAAAATACAAGCAGGTTCCAGATCCTCGTCTACTTCCAGTAAAGTATGATTTTAATGTTCTGACAAGATCCGTAGCTTTCCTAATGTCCACGTGACTTCCCTTTAGCAGTTAGCAATGATTGTGTTTCCATTTTAAACGATTTTAATTGATTCCTGATTTGAGAACGAACTCCGCCAAAATATTCAGCCGGATTAGTAATGCGCACTGTTGTAGACCAATGGTGCACGTTCCAATTTCCCCTTGGGGATTACGTCTTACCGCACACGTATGTATGGTCTAGATGAACTGCCGTGGCTGACTTTGTAGAAACGGCAACTCCTTTATTCTTGTTGCTGCCTAAACTTAAACACGGGAAAAAAGATAGTGGCTGCGTAGTTATCGTCAACTTTCTTCCCGAAGAAACAAAGCCTTTGTCTGAATTAAGACGAACATGATTCTTAAAATAGGGCATAACTCCTTTCAAAACTATCGAAGAAAGCGCTTGCAATTTTTTTCTATTATCTGAAGAAAACGAGTTTTTTGCAAAAGATAAAGCTGAAAAATTCCAGGTTTGAACCAATAATTAATAATAATAAACTCAAAATAAGCAATCAAAGAAAAGTGGACTATAAAGTCATATGATGCGTTCGCTGCAGTATCCTTTTTTTGTCAACAAATACCCAAAGTCATCTTAAATTATTGTTGGGGGTTCTAGTCTGAGTATCAATATTGTTTCAAAAAGGGTGTCCACTAGCCAGTGTGTACGTGATAATATTTTATTGGTCACTTATTTTCCACCGCGAGGAAACTTTTCAACATTATCCAAAACTGAAGATAAAAAGCTCTGTTGACTGAAGTTATGGTCATAGTCATGTACTCGATTGATCATGCTAAAATTACATCAAATAGAGTTAACACATTGAGTAAATTGAATGGTATGTGTTGTTGAAAGTAATTGTGCAGGATGATTAAACAGTCCTTAAAGTTGAATTTCGGATGAAAAATGAAATTCTTAAATAAAAATTGCATTGAAAAGAGGACGTGTGAGCATTCCATTTGATTCGACGGGCTTCGTGAAAGTTTCCGCAACATCCTTCCCTGAAAGCTGGAATTAGCCAATATTTATTGCATTTTCCCCTCATGTTCCCTGGAGCTTTCGTCGCGATTATTCACCCATTTGTCCCTCCACCCATTTTCCCTCGGTTGTGTTAATTTTCTTTCGACATTACGGCCTTTCACGGATGACTTCCGTCTTTTTACTCTGCGCCATTGAATGCCCGTCTCCTCTCAAACAAAAACAAACGTGGCAACAATCTCAACGGCGACGCCACGAGCTGGATTTTAATGGAAATATTCGCGTTGCTCCCGGGATCGCTCTTTCAAGTCGTGACCTGAAAAAGGAAAACAAATGATAAACTCTCGAGTTCGCATCCGTGACCCATTTAAATCCGAGTAATTCCTTCCCCTTTCTTTCTCTTCTCCTTCTCCCTCCCCCTTCCCCCTCCTTCTCGTCACAGGGAGGTCCCGTCCCTCTCACCCCTCCCGATAAATACGTATTCTCCTTCACTCCAGAACCACCCCCGCACCCCCTCCCCCTTTCCTTTGTCCACTTCGAGATTCCTTCTCAGGAGCATGGCAGTTGCATAGTCGGGAATTCTCATCAGTGGGATATTTCGCCCGCGTTTTGTTTCGGATGGCTCTTGCCCCGGTTCCTCTCTCTCTCTCTCTCTTTGGCGCGCGCGCGCGTGTAAATCAATGCAGCCAGCCATGGCACTGGCGGCATGACCCAGTCGCCTCGGCGCGCGCGCTGCGTGGGGAGTAGTGGGGGGCCCTCCGGGGAAGGGGGGCGGAGGACGAAGGGGGCTATAGAGGGAGGGAGATTTCCTTCGTTCTGGGGACGACGCCTCGCCGCAGGAGAGGGGGAGAGCGGTATCCCCTCCCGCCCACGCTCTTTGCGTTCCCTTGAAATGTGGCAGGGGGTGATGGAAAAATTAGAGTGGAGAAAATATCGATGAGTTCAATTGAAAACAGTTGTCGGGCTTTCTACAGCTTTCCGTTGAAGTACATGGGTTATTACGGACATGTTTGTCTTCAAAACCGTATGTTGACGGACGTTAGTCGATAGAAACGCCGTATTGCAGTGAAACCGGCTTTCAATTTTGAACTCGAATTGCCGATTTACTGACGGTTTCGTCTTTCCAGAGTAAAGGTATATCTTTCTGTCCAAAGACCCATGTTTCTGTCGATTTACAGGTAAAATTAGTAGCATGATGTTTTTTTATGGTAAGTTGATAGTGGTTTGCAAAATTATCGACGAATCAAATTTTGACGTAGTTAGAAAATCGTTGTTGGTCGTTGGTGTACGTATTTATAAAAATATACGTATCAGCCCGAAGGGTGGGGGGGCCAGTTCCTTTCCCTTTGCCATTTATGGTTTCCCATGAAGATCTGGTACCCGAAAAATTACACAGCTCGGGCTGCAGCGGAGGGTGCCCAGAGAGACTTGCCGGGGATTCGAACCAGGCCCATCCCGGGTCAGTAGTTCAACGTTCTACCCATATACTACCGCGACCCCATATATATGTGTAAATTGTTCGCTGAGATTTTTTATCACCAGTATTATGAGTAAGGCACATGTTAGGTGCTCCTAAGTATTGATATGAATTTCCTAACCGTACGCCGCAACCCCGTGGATGTGATTTCATCCATCACGTCCCCCTTATTTGCCTCTTCCTCGCCCTCCGCTCCCTTATGTATCTCCGCTCTCTCGTCCTCCCCACCACCTCTCCGTTTGTAAACAATTTCCTGGATACGCACCACCATCGCTTTTTAAGCTGCGTCCACCTCATACTAATTATGAAGAACCCCTTTTCGGTCGTCAACATCTCTGCTGCACAAACGCCAAGATTTCAGATCCCGGGTCGCTTGTGTTCAAGGGAAAGTGGTTGAAACTTCCATTTAATTCTCCATCTCCTTCTCTTTCTGCAACCCACCCCACTCCCTCAAAATGCGTAAATGGGATTGGAGTGGAGTGGTTTAATACAAAAGTCGTTTTACCCGTGGTTGGACCCTCATTTTCGGAAGGTATCACGACGTTTTAAGTCGTCCAGCCATTTAAAGAAACCCGTTATTTAGCCAATTGAAAACAATTTGCGAACTCCTCCCTTTCCTCGTGAAATGAGTCTCGTCATTTAATTAATATTTGGTAGTCATTAACTTGAGAAATACGTTAGAGTTAATTTGAAAGATAAAAGTCTCTAGTATAAAACAGGATGATTGTCACTGTATACAATGCATTAAATTACGTAAATTATTTTTTTCTTTCGATAGAATGATAAACAAATTCAGAACTATGCATTTCATCATTTCTCTTCTTCTTGAAAATTTCATAAGATATATTAAATATGAAACCGAATACACGAATGCATTGATATTGCCGCATTGATATCTGTCCATTTGTCGCATTCGTGTGATTTTAATCTCTTTTCGGAAAGCTTTTTTTATCCATTATTTCCATCTCATCTGCCCTTTCTCGTCTTTCCATTTTAGCTCGCAAAAAATCGCTGTGTTTGCGTCATAGAGATAAAACATTTTCTCAGGTTTGAATTTTAATATAAGATTTTAAATTAATATTGACAGTTTTGTATTGGAACTTTAAAAAAAAATCATGGTGTTATTCCAGACTCATTTCGTTTCCTATGCCTTGCCTTCCAGTATTTATTTTGTGGTCATCACATGTACTCTCCGCTGTTTCAATTCTATAAATTTTAGATGCTTTTCATTTGTGCGCTATGGTTTTCTGATCGGGATGCAAATTAACTGGCCTGCACATTGTCAACAACAAAAATTTAAATTTACCGTTACGCCAGTCAGCTGAAATTTCATCTTTTACTAATTCCTCTCAATGTTGACGTTCCATATACGTATGGTCATATATCTATAGCTTCAGCTATCAAGTTTGCAAGGAATTTTGCTCGGAAGATCACCTACTTACGCACACGCCCTTTTTGCATGTTTGAGCATTGCTACGTGTATAATCTTCAAAATGGTTGCCATTTTATTCGCGTATTGAAGTGACTACCGAAAGGTAATATTTTGCCATTTAAAAAGGTTCTAGTTCCGAATAACGTTAGGCTACAATTAGTTTCCTACTACTAAATGTAAGGGTTTGAATGAAGATAGCTTTTATAAATTGCAAAAGAATAATTTATCAAAATCGTGATGGAAAACGCATAACACGATTCATTCTGGGTTGCATGTGAGTAACGCTATTCACTGCCTATAATCGCAATGCATGTTATTTTTGTTACGATTTTCTGTGTATATGATTAATTGCCAGTACTGAAGCCCTCTTATCCGATCGATAAACTTTCGAAGCTCAGAAGACTTTGGCAGTTGATCTCTTGAGAGTCTCAGTCTTGTAGATAGGAATCCTTTAATCCATACGAATGTAAACTTCCTCCCATAGTTTTATGTTTCTCATCGGTCTTAAAGTTTTACATTATCAATAATAAAAACGTGAAATTATGTGGATATGCCCTAAATCGCAGTCCTTCAAAGATATAAATTGAAAGTAATTAAAATATTTAGGTAGGATCACAAAATGGCTAATTAATCGCATGGAAAAATGCTCATGTACGTAAATTTTCGTTTTGTTCCGTTTTTACACGCTCTTTATCGTTCTCAACAATTATTTATTGGGCTTTTTAAGTGTCAAGGGAGCTAAATTTCTTTTTAGTCGGTGATTACTCAAAGCCAAATGCATATTAAAATACCAAACGCCAAACATTACCAACGCACTAAAGAATTTACCGCTGGAGAAGATATCGCTTGTTTCCCACGGCTTTGTTGCATACGTTAGCTTATCTGTCGTCTAAGGTGTACATAACCACCCTGTGACCATGAGTGAGAGACCGCCGTAAATATATTTCTGCCGTCTAAGGTCAAACAGAACAGTATGCGTACTCCCTCAAGTGTGGGCATGCGAGTGCTTGAGTTGTGTGTTTTCCAAACGTCAGAGGTTTGGAAGCAGCTGCTTGTCAATAGATCAGCCAAACCACTGTATACACGAGTGCAAGCCCCCTCGATGGAAGATTCTTTTTGCCTAAAATGGAGAGTTTTCGACCACTCTTTGTTTTTCAGCAGGAACGTTCTAGATTCATATAATGATTTAAGTGTTATCAGATGAAAAATTTCTTGTCTCCTGTAACTAATGACGTCACAATAGGCTATTCTAGGAACTTAAGATGGTAGTGTTATGAATGAAATACCATCCACGTAATTAGAGCACACAATTGCAAAGGAACTTGAAATCAAATGTAATCCAAATATGTAAACTTCCATCATTGCGACTCGAACCGTTTTGAGTACGAATTGTGTTGTGATATAATCGCTTTCGTAGGAATTGACTTCGCGGTGAGGGAACCCGCGTCTTCCCCGATATCAAATGATGTGATATCTCTTGGGTGTATGCGACGACGTGTTAAATACACCCCCGGATCAGCGAAAAGAAAGCAGTTTACTGAGTGATAAGGAGCGCCGCCGTAAATGAGTATGGGCATGTTGCATGGATCGAATTCGTCAATGAATCCAAAGTGAAACGCGCAAGGGAGCCTGTGACGGTTAGTTTCCTCCCTGAGAAAAGGGGACACCCTGAGGTGCGACTTCTTTCCTTGTTTAGCTGTCACACCTTGAAGATTGGATCATCATCCGGGAAAGGAGTGGGAGTCCGAGATGCATGAGTCCGTTGTTCCGCAGAAGGAAAGCGGAGAGGGGGCGCAAAATGTTTTCGCGTCGCTAGGGCCATCTCCTAAATGGCCCGCCGCTCCTTGGGAAGCTGCGCCGCGTTGCATTAGTAAAGGCGCTCGAGCGCTTCATCCGGACCACGAGGTTGGAGGGAGGGGAGTTTCGGAGGCTCACGGTGGGGATTTAACGCCTAGGTAAACACTTATGCACGCAGCCGCACCCGCGCAACTCCTTTGCCCTTTTCATCCGTCTCCCGACGCCCCCGTCGCGTACCAAATCATCCTCCCTCCCTCGTTCCGGCGAAGGGGGTTGCTTATTTATGCCAGCGCGTACCCTTATGGTACTTTTGGAACCCCTCTCCCCTTCATTTCTTTTGCATTTCCTCTTCTCCGTCCCAGCATTTTTGGAAAGTAGTCACGGCGACCCTCCTGCCAAAACTTTGTGCGTGAATCATTTTCTACCTCCTACCCCCTCCATCCCTTTCCTTCCACCACCACTCCAAAATTCTCAGTTTTGAAGGAGAGTAGGGTTCTGATCTGCGAGAGGAAGTTCATGGAATTTGTTATATGTCAGTCGGTAATCTCACGATTATTATTAGGTAATCTACCGGTTAAGGTAGGTTTTTGGATGGGCATGACTATCAAATAAACATTTTGTAACTCCAAACAAAACCCAATCCAGCAACTTAATCTACATCAGGTCCCTCTTCATCTCTGTGTACTTCTTTCCTCCCTTTATCCCGTCCAACATCCCTATCCTGTTCCTGCCCTTTCCTCGCTTGCCTAACATTCTCCCCTCTATTACCCTCTTCAATATTCCACTACTACTCAATACGCCTTTCATCCATTTTTTCTGCCTCCATAGGATTTCTCTCAACAAACCCCTCTCCTCACCCACCATCTCTAGTACTTCCTCATTTTTTTTCCTTTCAGTCCATTTCACCTTCTCCACACCCACATTTCAAAAGCCTCCAATCTACGTCTACCCTCCTGTTTCAGTGACCACGTTTCCACGCTGTACATAGCTACCCTCCATATCAGAGTTTTTACGAGTCTTGTCTTAACATCCCTACTCAATGTCCCCGTCATCAACTCCCTCCTCCTTGAGAAAGCCTTGCCTAGTGCAATTCTTCTCCTTACGTCCCTATCACTTTGACCGTATTTGTCCAAAACACTTCCAAGATATACAATTACATATATATATATATATATATATTATTATTAGGTAATCTACCGGTTAAGGTAGGTTTTTGGATGGACACAACTATCAAATAAACATTTTGTGACTCCCCACCTAGCAAACTAATCTATATCAGGTCCCTCTTCATCTCGGTGTACTTCTTTCCTCCCTTCATCCCGTCCAACATCCCTATCCTGTTCCTACCCTTACCTCGCTTGCCCAACATTCTCCCCTCTATTACCCTCTTCAACATTCCACTACCGCTCAATACGCCTTTCATCCATTTTTCCTGCCTCCATAGGATTTCTCTCAAACAAACCCCTCTCCTCACCCACCATTTCCAGTACTTCCTCATTTGTTTTCCTTTCGGTCCATTTCACCTTCTCCATTCTTCTCCACACCCACATTTCAAAAGCCTCCAATCTACGTCTATCCTCCTGCTTCAGCGACCACGTTTCCGCGCCGTACATAGCTACGCTCCATATCAGAGTTTTTACGAGTCTTGTCTTAACATCCCTACTCAACGTCCCCGTCATCAACTCCCTCCTCCTTGAGAAAGCCTCCTTGCCTAGCGCAATTCTTCTCCTTACGTCCCTACCACTTTGACCGTATTGGTCCAAAACACTTCCGAGATATGTAAACTGCTCTACCTGCTCTATTCTTTCCCCGCCTATTTTAATATTTAGCTTAGCCTTTTTCTTTCTGGAAAATCGCATAACCTTTGTTTTATTAATATTGATTCTCATCCCATATTTATCGCACTGAACCTCCAATTCACTCAACAATGCTTGCAACCCCTTGGCTGACTGAGCAACTAATGCTTGGTCATCAGCAAACCTAACCGATTTTACGAGTTCCCCTCCGACTTTCATTCCTACCTCCAGTTCTTCCCATGCCTCTTTAATCATTTCCTCTACATATACGTTGAACAGTACCAGTGACAATGGGCAACCCTGCCTTACACCTCTTCCTAACACTGCCCATCCAGACTCTCCGTTCCCCACTCGCACCTGAGCAGTCTGAGACATGTACAGGTTGCGGATCAGTCTCCTGTCCCTCCAATCCATTCCTATTTTCTGCAATACACGCATTAATTTTTCCCAATTCACTCTATCAAACGCTTTTTCAAAATCTACAAAACAGGCAAAAACGTCCTGATTGTATTCTATATTCCTCTCGACTAGTGATCTCATTACTGCAATGGCATCACGCGTACCTCTTCCTTTCCTGAACCCAAACTGATCATCCCCTAAGTAATCATTTGCCTTACTCTCTATCCTTTTGTTGATGATCCTGAGAATAACTTTAGCTGCGTGGGATATCAAACTTATTGTTCTGTAATCCTCACATGACGAAGCCTTTGCCTTTTTTGGAATAGGAACTAACACCGATCTCACAAAATCTTCCGGCCAGATTCCTTCCTTATAGATACTACGAATCAGTCCATATATGGCCTTTTTCCCACCTTTCCCTAACCATTTCAACATTTCTACAGGAATATTGTCCACCCCGACAGCCTTATTTGCTTTCATCTCCTTTAATGCCCTTTCTATTTCATCGTCGAGTATGCCTGGACCTAAGCTATCTTCTTCTACGTCATGTTCCTTTTCTATGTCTAACCTTGTCGGCCTAAGTTCTTTACCATACAGTGTTGATAGGACGACGAATTTTTGGGAACGAGTGGAATAAAATTCTTAAAAAAGAAAAGGGATCTTAAAGATTTAACACGTTTCCTGGTAATTTGTACGCTTTCCATAGGTTCTTGTGGATCGTGGGAAACACCAGATTTTAATATTTGGTGAGATAGCCGAGCCAATTGCTTGGATCTGAAGTATTATGTGCACCTGTAGTGCTCTCTCATGTCGTAGTTATCACAGGCATAGCATATGAAAAATAGTTATTTTCACAGGACAACATTTGAAATTTCAAAAATTTCAACGAAACATTTCGAGGCATTTTGAAGTATATTGTACGAAGTTAGAGGTATAAGTATGTTGAAAGTGAAAACTATGAGGAAACAAGATGGTAGGAAAGAGGAAATAAAATTTGCAAAACCGATATTTCGTACTTTTTCTCTAGGCAATTGTTAATTTATGTAAATTTTGCCTCAATGCTGTATTTTGTAGTACATGTAATTCCCTAACTTTCATACTTGCAATTAAAAACGGAAAACTTGCGCCGCATTTGAACGGCAATGATTAAATATTATATCGAAGAGGATATTCCCATAATTGATTGTTGTCGAATACAAATTCCTCCTGCCGTTTTACTTGCTTCAAAATGGACTGACAGCATTACAAGATATTTCTCAGATTAGCTTGATTAACTAGAAGTATATAACTCCGCAGGGGTTTCTAATACTTAAATCAATGAGGATTCATCACCGTTGAGATGTGAAATTATATTTGTATTAATAGCATTACGTCGAGGTCTTAACAGTTTTAATTCCCAGGTATTGGCATTGTACCAGTTAAGTTAGGTTTTGGATGGGCATACACTATTCAACGGTGAAGCATTTCCTGTCATCTGCTGACAAATCACAACCTGATAGCCGGCACCTCAATAAGCCCTTCAATTCCTCATACTTCCGTCTTCCCTTTTGTTCCGTTTAACGTGGGTATCCTATTCCTACCCCTTTCTCGTTTCACCTGCGTTTCCCCTCTATCACAGACTTCAACATCCCATCGCCAATCAAGACGCTCTGCATTTATCTCTCCTGCCTCCTTCGAATTTCTCCTAACCAGTCTCCTCTCCCATCAAGCCTAGAACATCCTCATTTGTTTTCCTTATTGTCCAGTTGACCTTTTCCGTCCTTCTAAAAATCCACATTTCGAAAGCCTCCAATCTACGCCTATCGTCCTGCTTCAACGGCCATATTTACACCCCCTACAAAACTACGCTTCATGTCAAAATGTTAATGGGTCTTTTCTAAACATCCTTTCTCAGATTCCCTGGTCGGCTATTCCCTCCTGAGAAAGATTCTCCGCCTAACGAAGTAATTCTTTTTATGTTCCTACTACTTTGACCATTTTGGTCTAAGACACTTCCGAGTTAAGTAAAATGTTCCACCTGCTGTAGTTTATGAACCCATATTTTCATTAGCTTAGCATTAGCATTCCTATCTTAGCATTCCAATCTTATCTCTATTAGTATACCTATCACACTGAATTAACGATTCGCTCAGCAATGCTTTTAACCCCTTGGCTGACTGGAGAACTAAAGCTAGTTGATCAGAAAACCTGATTTTAGGAAATCCCCACAAAATTTCATTCCCATTCCCATTTCTTCTCTTGACCCTTTAGCCATTTTCTCCGCATAAACGTTCAAAACACGGGTGATAGTGAACACCCGTCTTACCGCTCTTATTAACGCGGTTCATCCTGACTACATACGCCCTTCGCACATGGGCAGACTTGGGACATGTACCGATTGAGAATAAGCCTCCTATCCCTCAGAATCTAACTGGTTCGCTTCTCTTTTCGGCCTTCTACGTATGCTGATGCTTCAATTACGCTTTGCGAGGATTTCGTGAGATGACGACCGCGGAAGCCTTGCCTCTCCCACTGCCAGGCACGACACACAGCCTAGCGGGCCGAGATCCGTAGTTGCCAGGACTCATTGTCATCATAGTTTCCATCATGACATTCTTGGGATAAATAATTGAGACGGTTTCCATTTGCCTTCCCCAATAGTGTTTTGTAACGAGACACCATCACCACTGTGTTCAGACGCTTTTGCAGCCGCCACATTGAGGAGCAGAAGCTTCGCAAACCGCATTTCGTCTGGATCCTACCCTTTGAACTATGGTTGACCCTACCAGGAGCAAGTATCATTGCTCTCGCCTGCACAGCTCTTAAGGGTCATTAGAACGCCAAGGTCATAGTCCATGGAGAGGAGTTATGGGAATAATTAATTAAACATTTAAATTTTAGCCTGCCGTTGACCCCCATTTAACTCACCACCCTTGTTCGGTTTACTGCGCCATAATAAATCTATTTTCATAATTGAAGTGTGTACACGTTCTTGAGGAGCCACTTGAAGTGCGAGTGGGAGTAGAAATTAAACAGGGAGAAAGAAAATTCCGGTGCGATAATAGTTTTTTTGTCTCCGTGTGTCCTCGGTCCATCCTCCCAGGAGGATAAGCCCAGGTATGACGTGGGAGGAAATTCTAGTTCCACATCAAGAGGAGACGATGCGGCTTTTCTTGTGAGTGGCAGCAGATGGAATAGTATGCGATGATCTAAATCCGAGCAGCAGAGAGGGAAACGACTACGGAAGAGGAATTTTTTCAGAGGGTGTTTTGTTTATATGCTCAAGGAGAGGATGGGGTTGGTTAGTGATTCTCCGGGATGAATTCCTCCGCGGAAATGTTTTGGGTCCCCGGCTCTGGAGGAAAAAATCCGAAAACCCATCCCAGATCTTGAAATCCCGCAGCTCGTGAGAAAGTTAGCGCGGTTTGGGATTTCCTTCGGGGAGATTGTATTTTTATTCCAAAAAATTTTTCAATAACGCAAAAAATGTGGCGTGTGTAAATCTCAACGCTCAGCTTTTGAAGATGCAACCTGTAATTGATATTTTAAAGGTGGATGTGCCTTGCCTGTTGGCCAAAGAATGTTTTTTGGTCGTTTCCGTCTCCGGAATAAGATATTCTGAAAGGCCGGCATACAATGGTAGGAAACAGCGAAGCGCCAAGGAGAGGAAAGCCGCCTTGTGGTCAGTATTTTAATGGACGATCGCAAATGAAACAGAGTCCGAGAAAGCGGTAACCAAATTCCGTTGTCAGGTGAAGTTCACGGATGATTTCATCCTTGAATTCGAGTGCTGGGAAAGTTCTTCACAAAAAAATTCCAAAGGCTGCAATTTTAGTAATGCAGCTGTATTTACAAGTTTCTCGATGATGTCTACGATTTTGTTTGACGTGGAAAAGTATTTGTAAAGTTCCGATGCTGCAAATCTCTTTCACGTCCATGCGCCACGGCACTCCTCGAGTGTGTCATAAAATAAGCGCATTGAATATATATGTAGATTACTTCATATTCAGAGTGTATTACTTCATATTTTTCCCAGAGTGAGGATAAACCAAGAAATTGACTTAAAGTAATATTTGGCAGAGCACTTAACACTCAGGAGAGCATTATGGAATATAAAAAAAGAAATTGGTTTTCGATGTTGCTCAGCTATGTTCAATAGAATAGACCCGTCTCCCATTCGAATGAAAAGCAAGAACCGTGCATCCTTTCATATAAATTCCGAAAAAAAGCCCTGGATCTCCTTAAAATTTCATATTTCAAGGCTCAGCACCTATTGCGAATATCGTCAATGGTCAGGTTGTGCTCGCCGAGCGCTCTTAACTCTTGACTCTTGGAGTTAGACACCTGGAGAACTTCATTCTGTTCCGAACTTTCCCTTTCCCCTTTCTTTCCTCCAATGCTTCAGCCGTCGCCTTCGCCCATCTTACCATTATTATGAACGCGCTAAGGTACCATCCCTTGTCCTCCCATCGCTGCTGTGTGATATAAACGGTGCCTGCGTTATCTGGTAGTATATAATGCTAAATGGTGTGGAATTGATTCCAGGTTTGCTGGGAAAGGGATTGTGTATGTGGGCGTATTTGTGAAGGTGCTCGCTTTGTTTCGCCGTAGTTGAGCCCTCCAGTCGTCGGGAAGGCCCTGGAGTGCGTGTTCATCGCGCCAGGCATCCACCCCTCGTATCGTGCCTCTTCCTCTCTTGCCGACTTATTTCCATTTCCCCGTCTCTCATTTCCCGTCTCCCAGCTCGGCTCCGCCCCCAGTTATAATCCGCCCTCTCGTCGCACGCAGCCAGCCGCCCTCTCCACCTGTCATCTCATCCACGTCAAGACCCCCTTAGATCCGCCACCGGGGAGAATAAGCACACCTTCTGTCCTCAGCGAAGGGAAAAAAATTCAACTATAAGGGAAATATGCGAGGGGCGGCATGAGAAGTAGAGACTCGCGATCTTCTCCGGAGATGGAAAGCTAACAGAGTTATCCTCAACGTAGCTAAGCTCTCTCATTTTCTTCTCCTCCGGGGCTGTCTTGAAATTACCAAGTTATTTGGCCGGGAGGGAGTATGTGGCATTTCATTTAGTTTACTTAACGGTGGAGTTCATTAGGTCCTTACGCAAGCTTTTGTTGTGTTATCCAACTAATGGATCTGTCGTTTCAGAATTATTTAAGCATTTATGGACTTCTTAGAAAAATTTTATAATGTTTGTGGTTCACGTCATATTATGTATTCTATAGCTCCAGGAATATTTAATAATACATACATACAAGTATATATACTTGTACTTGTATATGCTCTTGATGCCGTTCGGTAGTGAAAAACGCTTTTGTCAAACTAAAACGTGTTATTTCCTTTATTTAGACATTGATGCCTTTCTAATTCATGGTATCCGAAGACCTAAGAACCCCATGGAGGTGTTATGAATACTTTCAGCGGTGGAAGAAGTATTTTAAAAGCCAAAACTGGCCCCATAAGAGTCACTTTCGAAGTTCCATTCCAAACGCTCTTCAAACTACTCGGTTACACTTGCTAGCAAAAGATTTCGTAACACGATTTTTGTGCATGTGTATGTTCACAGCTGCTTCGCCCTGACCAGTCTATTTTGAACTGCTCGTTGTCCAATTGGTTGTCAACGTTGAAATGAAATTTCCACATATTTGAGATCCTAGCAATTTGTAGTGTTGTTGGTTTGGCATTCTAATGGCCACCGTTCATTAATTATCTCTTACACCAAGCACCAAAGTAATATGTAATAGAATTTGCGCCACAATTTTTTTGTTGCTCTGTGAATGCCCCTTAGGACTAACTGTCTCGGAGGAATATTCACATTCGAAGCTCTACCGTCTCCATCTCTCCTATCTTTATGTCTTCACGATTCAGTCCTCTGGGCCCCGCTCTGTGATATGTCTCAGCATCCATATCGACTCACTCACCTAATTTCATTGTGATAACATTTGTAGCTCTGATAGCGTTGAAGCGTAGCGTTTCAATGTTAAACTATTCATGAAGGATATTAGTTATCAGTTGAGGTTTATTACGTTTTAGATAGACGACTTGTTTACTGGTACCCTAACCTACAGGCCGTGTATCAGTGGATTGCGTCGCGGCTGGTCTTTCTCACTCTTAGAAATATATCTGCGAAATAGGTGATAACATCTCCGCTTTTCGTCGAATTAAACCACAATTCCCCAATATTCAAGCTTAAAATATTTCTCACAGTGTATGAAATTTGATTAAACCATTCGTCCGCATTCGAGACCACTCGTCATTGATAAATTAGTGCGCGCGTCTTGTATAGGTATTCATTCATTTTTTCGGTTTTCTTACTGGCATACATGACTTTGTCTTTATGACGTCTTCTAGCTCTCCCATTCACCTTCACTTTTAGCTTCTTGTTGTTGTGGTTTAGGCTCGTCAACAATAGGTGTTGAAACACAGTAAGATGTTTTTGAGCCATCTTTGTAATTATCCTTAGCTACGTTCTAATATCTTATTGCCATATGTCCTTGGAAGTGGCGTGCATTCAGTACGAAGGGACAAGCATTTCGTTCCGTTACGGCAATTTTGCCATTTTGTCCCTTTCATCGCACCACTCGCAATTCCTCGTTTCCTCCTTTTACTCCGTTCCCGGTGCACCTTTTAATGCGGATTTTACGCGTTATGGGAGGCCCCTTGAGTGAAGAGAGCACGTTCCGCTCCCCACATCTCCCCATGCCCTTTGATTAAACGGTAATGTTTCACTCGCGCACCCAGATCGTGCCCTTTTCCTCTGGGTGTTCCGGACCCCTTCTCTCGCCCATCCCTCGCTCGCACGCCGCCCGAGTTTCCACTTCACCTTTCTCCTCACCCACTCTCGACCCCCGCTAGGATTATTATTTTTCCCTCCTCTCTCTTCGGAGAAGAATGGATAATTCAGGCTCGGCGAGAATTTTTTCGCTACGGTTCCGCCGTTTTTGTTGCTTTACACACTTAATTTTTAATACATGCATCGCGCAGGTCTACCTGAATTTATGTCTCTTAACATCCCGGCAGAAATAACCTTCTTCACCGGTGGTCGGCTTGAGATTTGGGTTTGGTGGGCGGGGGAGGAAATGGGCTGTTTGGCGCCCGGGGGACGATATATTAACTGGCGCCAGGTCTGAAACCCTTCTTCATCGTCGACTTCGCCACGCACTCTTCACCGTCGATGCATTCAGTCTCGACGGTGAAGTCCGCTCCGCGGAGCTCCTGCGAATGCTGTCGGAGAGAAACTCTGCACTTGCTTCTGCTTAGAGATTAAACGCTCAGAATTAGTTAGAAATTATGACCGTCAGGCGGAAGAGTAATAGTTTGATACATGGTGGTCCGGGAGTCGTAAAAAGCTTTTCGGATACCAAGTGAAAGGTCGAGTTTCCGAGTGCACCCCCTAACTCTCTCCCCTTCCCCTCCCCTCTCCCTCCTCTTCCCGCCCGCTCACCTCCCATTCCCCCTACCACACAATTAATTGCATGGCACGACAGGCGGCCATTTGTTGTTGACGGGACTGCGGATTGAGAGCAGATTCCCCGAGCTGCCCGTCCGTATTGATGGCTACGAATGGTGCACATTTCTGCGGTATTTGCGCATCGATAAAATTATTATTCCCCCGAGGTTCTCTCGTTTTGGCGTTCCAACGAGGGGAATCAAAAATTTTTTGAAAATATGTTCCAATGGAGTCGTTGACCCTATTTTTTTAGAACTTTTTTTTGCGTCCATGTGATATCTATCATCAATTCCCCGTAAATGGCTGAAAATTCCATTTCCTATCTTCCCATCTCCCATCTTCAGTAACTCATTCTCTCGTGTTGTTGTTGCTCACAGATAACGGTCGAATAAAACTTAAAATTTATTTGGATATACCTACCGAGTGATTAGCGTCGAAGTACAATACTAAGGGTTCCCAGCCAGGGAGTGGTATACGCCGGAAAATCGAAATCATTTCGATATTTTTGTCGAAGAAGACGATGCGAGTACTTTTTAGTTGAACTAGTCGATGTGAGTCATGTTTACTCACATCGACGTAAATTGTGTGGTTGATGTCTCGAGATACGATTATTTTACCTAATGGACGACAGAGGCGTTATTGCTATTGTGTAGCCGCGTATTCAGTCTTCAGTATTGCATATCAGTGGTTTAACTGCAGGTGTTTACTTATTCCACACTTAAGTTATTTTCATTGGACCTGGAGAGTTGAAATTTATTTTTCCTCAGATTTCACCTTCAATTGATTACGATTAAAATAATTAAAACGAAATTAGCAGCGGTTATCTTGAGGACCTATCCTTCAACCATCACAATAATGGCACAGCACGGTTAATTTTTTTCATTATTTTTAAGATTACTTGTACGATTTTCTCGTATTTATTTGAATTTCGGATGTTTTTTCGTGGTGTTATTTTTCATAGATTCAGAGAAAAGTGTCCTCTCAGCAGTTGACTCAAGCATCCACTGTGATAAGAGTTTAGAGAACTTGGTCTCTTTTTGGTGCGCAGCATTCTAACTAAAGTAAAAAAGAGCCTGGTTGTCTATTTTCGCCTTATGGAAATTAGGAGTGAATTACTAATTTATTTAATTAAAAACTCCCAACATTTTTCAGTGCTGCAGCTAACTCTGCGTCAGTTAAGTTTTTAATCATAACAGCACAACGGATATTTCTGTGTTATCGCGATAAAAATAAGATAGGTAGTGGCACTGTGCCGTTAATTTATTCTTGTTGAATTATAATATAGGCACTCTAAAATTCGCCCTCGGGCATGTTTTATATCACCGATGGTGTGCTAGCTTCCTCTGCATAGTACAAGTATAAGGACTTATTCTGTAATTCTTTTCCTTCAGTTAAGTTGTTGGGTAAACTCTTGTGGCAAGGGCCACGTCCAATTTGTTTCTCTACTTGTGCCCTCAATAATCGTTCATCCATTGTTTTAAGCACGTATTTTTGTGTTACTCGTTTTATCCAATTACTATAGTTCTTCCAGAGCACCATGTTTTCATGAGTAGGCGATATACTTGTATAGTATAGTAGTGCTTTGTAGTACCTAAAGCTAAGCTCCTTGCACGCTGTCAACCGTGCGATTTCAAACTTCTCTTATTTTTGCAGCTGTACCTAGCCGGTAATATGTGCTGACTTAATGCATGCTCTGACCCTCAGATAAAAGTTTATCTGCCTCCTTGCTGAGCCAGAGAGAAATGGAGCCGAAAACTGCGGATTCATAAAGTGAAAATAATTTGAGGTTTCCTCCCTCAATCCTCGTCAGGTGAAGGCAAGCGTGCTCCCAAATGGTTTCGATCCCGTGGGAAGGACGGAAGAAGTTGCGAAGATTAGTGGGCGCGGGCATTTTTCACTTAAGCTCCACATTAAATTTTCACACGAGCCCAAGAAGGAATCCCCTCCTCCTCCCATTTATCGTGTTTAGCAGTTCTAGCTGGAAAAGTCAGAACGTTCCCAGAGTTGTGGGCGCCAGTCCTATAAACAGCTACAGAACTCCATTCCTCTTGATGCCGCAGCGCTGCGCTATGGCGGCAGGCTCTCGCCTATTATTTTACGTCGTTATTAATTTCCGGAAATTAGGGATGTTATCTGCCGGTTAATGTGTCGCTTTCTCTTGGCGAATGCTTAGTGCGCTTATTGCACACCCCACACCACAATTTGGCATCACTCTTGTTCTTCCTGACTTGTGGCTCCTGTAAAGAGTTTCGCTGCGTCGCGAATAAAGTTGTCTCTTTCATTTCAAAGGAAACAATTTTTATCTTAAGAATTTCTAGTGTAATTAAATTGTGCGCATCTGGAACATATTAATTAATTAGTTTAATCATGGGTTTTCAAGTTAAGGATTGACTGGTAGCGGCCCTCCGATTTATGTAAGTTTTAATAAACTTATTCCTTATGCTTATGTTGGGGTCAGTTTCTGTTTTGAGGTGTTCTTCCTGATAGAAATCCTACTTCATCTGTATTCTTTGCGTGCACAAAATTCTTTTCGTTCTTCCCGGCAGCGGTTCAGCAACCTCCTTGTGGCATAAAACAACAGCAGATGGCTAATCAAACACTCCTATGTCGGCATCATTTTAAATACGGGCCACTGCCTATACCCATATTGTAGGTCTATAGTGTTTATTTCGACATCGAATTCAGGCATCGGTGCTTCATAATTATAAAATATTACGCGCATAGTGATTCTATCTTTTCTACATTCACATGTTTCCCTCAGCTACCCACAGAAATCAAACCGTGCCCTCTTACGGCTACCATCTTCATTTCTCAGAGATAGAAATTCATTCGTGGTATCTGAAGAGAAAGAAGGTAAATTGTATCTGAACGTAGACGAAAGAAAACTATTTTATCGCGTGTGTCATTGTCCACTAATGTTTACAAGATTTGAAGCTTACAGTTGACAAAAGAAATTTTAAATAACATCCGTCTCGCGACGAAATATCTTCGTTATGGTATAACGAGAGATCCAAGGCTCAGAATGCCCCAGCCTCCGCTGCGAAGCATCCTATTCGATGGCCTTGTGGAGTAAAGCATCCCACCCGGTACCCCTTGGCACGTCCTCGCCCTTTTCCCCCTCCCCCCTCGGCGGAAACTACTCCCTCGCTATTTCTATAGTTTATCCTCCCTCTATCCTCCCCTTCCTCCCTGTCGTTCGCACGCCCCCCCTACCACTTCCTAGGGTGTGTTCACCGCGTCTCCCCCCATCTCCTCTCACTCTTTCCCTCTTCCCTCCCGCCCCGTCTCGTCCGGACGCCCACCTTCTCACACCACCGTGCGTGGATCGATACACGCTTTAGGTGTCCTGCGGGGTTGGATAGACTTCTCTCTTCGGGAATACGGGAAAAGGGTCCAGCTCTGATGCCTTGCGATACCCATCCTCTCTCTTCCCTCCCGCCACTTGTCCTCTTTATTCTTTCACGAGAAGAGGGCCATGGGGGAAGGTGAGGCGAGCGGGGAAGTGGGTAGTGAGGGGTTAACGGTGGCGAAGAACGAGCCATTTTCTTTTCTCTCCTCCGTTCCAGACGGCCCATTAGTTGTCTTCCTGCCGCTCCTACGAATTTCTAACTTCCCCAGAATCCTCGTCCTATTTTGTCCTCTCTCTCTCCCTCCCCATCTTCCTCATCCCTTATCCCCGTCTTTTCCCATCCCAGTTTCCGTGCTGAGCGAGGCGCGACTGCATCTCTCTTCTCCTTCAATTGCGCAGAGTTCCCCTACCCGCCCTCCCTAGAACTCAAGTCCATACCTTTTTTGTGCTCTCCCACCTTTCTTTCTCTTGTCCTTTTTCCTTATTCTGTACCGAAAGCCCTCCTCTCTCTATCTTTCTCCTGCAACCCACCATCCTCTCTTTCACCCCCTCAAACTCGACTTCGTCCTGCCGGACGGCGTCGACTTCCATCGGCTCGGTGGCGAGAGTATTCAATTTTCGGGCTGCTCGAAATACACGGGTGGGAAAATAGCGAATTAAACGCGTGAATACCTTTGGGGGGTTTAAAAAGAACGTTCCTTAAAATAAGTCGCATCTTCGAGGGTGCAGAATGGGCCCAGAATGTCCAATTTCGATGGGCATCATTGCCACTTCATCTGTGAAAACTCGAGCGTTAATGAGAACTTGAGATGTCAAGTTCAAAATTTAATGTATTCATTGCCATATGGGAGCAAGGCTGGTTGGTCTGCTTTAGTTTGAGTGGCTGTGCGCTTGAATCAACCTGTTAGCATGCGGATGAGAAATGGATCCTCAACCGATTTCGGAAGTACCCAGCCAGAGAATTTCAAAATACCTCCGCGTAATTAGCGTACTGCACGTAAACATTCTCTAAAAATATTGTTTTTACTTCATTCTCTTTGTTGCAGGACATATTCCTCCGACGCATTTCGTGACACGTGTTGCTTTGCGACGATTCACACTTTCTTTCCGTATAGTAATTAAAGTCCGTCGTTTTTCCCCCCTTATATTCATTGTTGACGAGCTCGCGAATTTGCTTTCCTCAATCTCTTATCTAAATTGTGCGAAGTATGTTAAAAGTAAGTGCTTTGGGAGATGCCTCTAAGGACAGAATAAGATCAAATTGAGGGACTTGGGGGAATAAAAGTTTTATATTCCGCAAATTCCGCGTGACTCGTTGGAATGTTATATTTCTTGTTTCTATTAAGCATTTGACAACCATGGGCCGATGTCTAGCGTGCTAGTTCTTTTCAGCTTCACAAATGGGACGGAAAGCTATTTTTACCGCATTTTTTTAAATGTCATCCAGTTAATGAGTCAAAGTTACCTGCCGTTTGGTGGAAGCTGGAGCATGTTACGCATGGAGGCGGGATGGCCAACGCCCTCTGACCCCCCTTTTCCCTTCCTCCGTGCCGCCCACTCGCTGTCCTCCCACTGGCATTTATTCCGGCGAGAGGGCAAACCCTCCCTCCCGCACACTCACCCTTTCCCTCGTTTTACATCTTTCTCCCGCGGGCGCACGAAAGCAGGGAAAAGGGGGAGAGGTCCTCGGAACATTCACCAAATACGTTGTATTCATTGCGACTTCTTGTTATGCTGGGCCCCACGTGCGGTCCTCTCTCTCTCCTCCTCTGTGCCTTCTCTTCCTCCCCACCTCTCCCGAAATATCAAATATTTCCCCCTTTGGATCTGTTATAACGAATGCGGTTGAGGAGTTGCCGATCCATGGAAGGCTTTTCCTCCTCGTCCTCTGCCCAGGATTATACGCCGCGTTGCCATGGCCTCGACCAATGGGAAGTTCGATGTGAGGGGGATCCTCCTCCAGCCGGGTGGTTGTTTCGTGCGAGAGATTTTTAACATTCATGGCGAAATGAATATTCCTTCTCCCTATCGTGACAGTTGGAGTAAAGTGGCGGGGACGTAATCACGTTTTGTGCGGGCCCCTGGAACAACAGTTACCCTTCGGTTCTCGCCGATCGAGGGTAACAGTCTCAACGAGTTATATTTCAGCCTCACGTGTGAACAAGGTACGGTTTGGAATTATGTTAGTCACGACCGGATGTTACTTTTTTTAGGTATTCTCCGCTTAATTGGAAACAAGTACCTACTTCAATCAGTGCCATTTACGGCACAGACGCTCAATGCGTCGGATCTATGTTGGCAAATCTTCGAAGGTCATTTGTCCTTAAGGATTACTTAAGGCAGTGGGTGGCGCCGCGTACTCTTTCCCTCTCGGACGATCTTTCAACCGTGAAGGTGCATTAATTAATCGCCACGTAAGTGAAAAATGGAATGGAGCTGAAGCTCTTTAACGGTAAAAAAAATGTTTCCTTGCCGTGAGACGGCTTAGCCATTAATAAGATCCAATTTAAGTAGCATGACCTTTGTGTAATGAATTACTGTAAATGATCGGGTGTATTGCGTTAATGAACTGGTTTTATCTTTTGTAGTCTATCGACGCGACCTGGCTTCCTTCTGCTGTCTGCGTATGTCAGAAGCATACCATTGTCATTCTAGCGACAACCGACAGCAGATGTTACATATTGATAGTGCCGGAAAATATATTCTTATTACTCATGGTGGTAAAGAAAAATTTTTCTCATTTCAATCTGTAATTTGTTCACTGCCGCTTACATGATTTCATGCATCCGTATGGGCCCCATGAGACCCTTTGTGATATTAAAGCGGGTTTAGTATTATCTAAATGGGCGAAATGAATATAATGGGTGCGTTTCAAGAGTAATGCAATTGAATTTCCCGCGCCGATCCTTTTAATCGGAGTTAGATCCAACTACCTGGAGTAGATGGGGGAGACGCCAGGCTTTGCCGCGAAACCGGTCTCAGTGCTCTCCAAGTTGTGGAAGCGGCAGGACGTCAGTTACTGTAAACCTCTATGTGCCGACCGTTGGTCACGAAAGACCAACCGACCGGAAATTTCAAGTGAACTTTTGCAACGTATTGAAAATGAACCTGATTATTTGGACAACGTCATCAATGGTGATGAAACCTCGGTTTTTTAATGCGGTCCTGAAACAAATCGTCTAAGCTCTTTGAGTGGCACACCGACCAGTCCCCCAAGCCCAAAAAGGCAAGAATGAGCAAATCAAAAGTAAAAACAATGCTCATTGTCTTTTTCGACAATAAAGGAGTGGTCCATGAGGAGTTTATTCCCCAAGGACAGACAGTTAACGCTGCCTACTTCGTGGATGTGCTGGAAAGACTCCGAAAAAGGGTCATCAGGGGGAGAAAAGATATCTCCGCTACCTGGCAACTCCATCACGAAAACGCGCTACGAGTCCGCGAGTTCCTGGCCAAACACCAGGTTCCAACGCTGTCCCACCCCCACTATAGTCCTGACGTCGCCCCAGCAGACTTCATTTTGTTCCCTCTGAGAAAGGCAGCCCTGAAAGGAAGCCGTTTTTCGTCCATAGAAGAGATCCAATCAGCTATGACGAAGACCTTGCGAGAGGTCTCCGAAGACGTCTTCCAAGGAGCGTAGCGGTCGTGGCAGAGTCTTTGGAAAAAATGTGGAGAGGTCCAAGGACAATACTAGAAAGAATTTTAAATGTTTGTGCAAATCGATTGAATAAATTACTTTAAAAAGTAAAAGTATTACTTTTGGAACTCACCCTGTATATGAAGATAGGCCGACGCACTACATTTCAACTGAGGAGAAAAGGATGGCGGACATCCACATAACAGAACAGTGATTAGGAAGTTTAATCGTCTTTGTTATAAGCCTTATTGGTCCTAATTTACAGTTCTCGCACTTCAATCAGCGTGGTTCTGTTAAGAAAAAAGGAACTACCTCGCGTTGACAGTAGGTACAACTAAGTAAATATGAAGGTAGAACAGTGTACATTTCTCTAAGTGTCCCCGTTGCGACAGCTTAAATTCTCGAGACATCAGAAATTCCTCTCGCTCTGGGTTCTGCCACTTCCTTATCCTCTGTCTCTAGCCACTTTGGAGATTGTGAGACGGAGGGGGTCTCCATTTCGGCGGGCAGCGGCCACGTTGTACATGCATATATGCATACATACATGCATTCATGCATGCTTACGTGCATGCATACTGTCATCTCCTCCTCCTCTCCACCGCACGGAAGAATGACTTCATGGGTTCGTTGCCCTCGCATCTCCCGAATGCATGATCCCAGGGTTCTCGCCCCTAATCCACTCCGGCCTTATAGAGGTGCTCTCTCGACGGCCGTCACGTTTTCTTTTGTTTCCTCTACGGTCCAGGTGTTATAGTCCCAGCGGGGGCATTGTTTCCTTCTGCCGTTCCTCTAAAAAAAATATACTAAGCATAGGCATTATTAACCAATTCCAAGAGTTTATAGGATGGTGTAAAATAAACTGTATGACTTAGCTTAAATAAGAAAAGGATCAATATTAGTAGTGTTGATTTTGTTGCCTTCTACTTCCGTCTCATTTATCGTTGGCATAACTTTTGTCAAAGGGCTTTATCTCAATTAACATAAATATTGTCTTTCGCCAGATTATCTTTCGTTGATATGTGAATATCTCTCACTCCAAATTTTGAGCGTTTTGACTATTTATTTGATGGCATGTTATGGGTGTAATTTAGCGACGAAAAATCGAAGTATGCTCCTGCCCAGAAAGTCAAATTTTCAAATTTGACTGGCTCCATCACAATAATAACTGTAGACGTCAAGTTTTAATTTCACTTCGGTACGTTTGTCATAAAAAATAATAAAAATGTTTACCATTAAGAAAATTGGAAAAAAATGAAGAATCTCTTCCGTTATAACTTCTCCTGTTGCATATATTTAAGGTGCGGTTCGGCCGTGACATTTTAGTTTTCCATGATTGTAAAAAATACGGGGTCGCTAAGTAAAGTGTCGTAGGTCTCACGTTTACTCAACCCTGATTGGAATATGACGTTGAAAATTGAAAGTGTATATCCGCATTGTTAAATAATGAAAAAGTGTGTTCCAAATTAATATAAAATTTAGTCTATTATTATTATTAAAGGTAGTCCACCAGTCAAGAAAGGCGTTTGATGGACCAACACGCGTTGTTTCACTCCTCAGCCCCACATAACACCACAGTAAAGATATACTCAAAAACGTTGAATTATATTGAACCATTTTTTAACTCCGCAAGCTTCCTGGGTCATTTCGTTCTTTCAAACTTGCGTATTCGATTCCTACCTCTACTTCGCTTAAAAAACGTATTTCCGGATATCATAGTCTTCAACGTTCTGCTCGTAGTCATTACATATGCTCTGCATCCACTTTTCCTGTTTTTTTAAAATTTCTTCCAACAGTCTTCTCTCCTCCCATTCGTATTATTTCTAAGGTCCAAGGTTCTTATTCCGGTCTATTAGATGTTTCGAGTGCATTGCATTTTCCCGAACATTTTTCTAGCCTATTTTTTCACAACTTCTGTCAAAGGTACTTTGAAGCATCCATGCGTCTTTCTATGCACCTGTGATCGTGCTCACGCCTACATATGTTCTCTCTTGTTTTTTGTATAAGTGAGGAACATGTGTGGGTGTATGCATGTATGTGTGTATACATATACTTGTGTGTGTATATATAAAAATTTATAAGAGGTCGGTAAATTAAATAATGGGACTGCCAACGTAGCGTTCGATCTGGCAACACTGGAGGCGCTGGGCTTGGAGGGGCGGCAGCTCAAGTGATTAGTGGTTCCTCGATAGCTCAAGTGGTTAGAGTATCGGTCTGGCAAGTCAAAAGATCCGGTGTTCAAGTCCCGGTCAAGGAAATATTTTTGCGCTTGTGATCTGCTTGATTCCACCTCTCCTCTGTTCGTCTTTTATGTGCTCGTATCCCTTTTCCTTATATGTTTTCCCAGAATATTTGTTCGCCGTGTGGTGGATTTCGTGTTTAAGTGTGTGTGTGTGTGTGTATATATATATATATATATATATATATATATATATATATATATATATATATATATATATATATATATATATATATACATACACGAGGTCTGTTAAAGAAGTATCGCGAATTTTAAATTTCCGCGGGTTAGGTATATTTGATTTTCCATTCTTTTATGGCGTTATGTTAGTACTTATGTCTCTCACTTATACCAAAAAGTTCGACCATCTTTAATGTTCAGTTAATTGTTGACAGCCGTTTTGCTTGAACATGTTTTGGCTTGTCTTCGTTTTTTGTCTGGTCCAAAAAAAATGGATCAAAGAATCTGTATCAAATTTTGTGTGAAAAACGAAATTAAGTGTGCGGACGCATTCCAAATGTTGACTGTGACATATGAAGGAGCTACCTTGGACCGAAGCAACATTTATCGGCAGTACAAAATTTTCTCAGAGGGCCGAGAATATGTGAACGACGAGGAGCGTGCCGGCCGCCCGAGCACGTCAACAACATATGAAAACATTGATGAAGTGAAGAAAATAGTATTGGCCAATCGTCGAATCACCGTTAGAGAAGTTGCTGAGGACCTAAACATATCGATTGGCTCGTACCATTCGATTTTTACCAATGATTTGGACATGACACGGGTCGCCGCGAAATTCTCATTCATTCTCCTCCAGTACCGTGTTTCAAAGGCTTATATTCTTCTCTGGCCCACTTTTTTAATGGTTCCAGGGATATCGTGGAAATATTGGTAACAATGTACTTTTTGACTAATGGGCGCTACTTAAGGTCACTCCGCCGGTTTTCGAAATGTACTATTCGCTATGCTATCCTTGGGTAAAATAAAAGAAGTCAAAAATGCACTTCCGGGTGGCGTGACGTAATTTCTATGAATCCTATCAATTTTTCTCAGCAGGGCATTCCTTTTGCAGTAAAACTCTTTAACTTCCAGTACTTTGGACTGGCTTAACCTGTAGTCATGAAACCTAAATCGTTCCTGACTGGTCGAATTCACGTAAGGGCCCCATGCAATTAAGTCAAACAAATGACTTATTTCCTAATGTGCACAATATCAAAAGAATAATCACATTAGTTTCTTTTAGCGTGAATTTAATATTGTTTCACGAAACGTTTATCTTTATAACATTCATTATTTTCCATCGTTAACCACAGCTTTCACCTCAACTACGTCCACGGAGTTTGGAGCTTGAGTTGTTTATAATCCATGTACGAGTACTTCCATATTTCCATGTGATTCCAAATTATTCACATTTCCATATTATAATATTATATGGAAATGCGAATAAGTGGCTCACTTGTTAATGATTGCGTTTACTATTTAAGTAATGGAGACTTCAATTTATTGTAAAATTGCAAAACACGCTTTTCATTTTGCTCAATATTTATGGAAAAAATTATTCTTTTCCCTGTCCAAATTGATTATTCCTCGATGTCATGAAAAGAGAGGGGGGTATCGTTGAGGAACAATGATCCACTACTCACTCTAGGGAACATAAAACCAAATGCCGAGTTTTGGCCACTCCGTATTCACGTGGAAATTTTTTTGTTTAGTTTTTTCTGTGTGCTCTCGTAATGTGTTCTTCGATCGCATTAAAGCCTCGAACGACTTAAAAATAACGATGCCGCCAATGTCGGAGGGCTGATGTTTCTCATCCATGCCCAAGCACCCGTGTTGATTACCACCCGTGCCTACTCCAGTGCTCATCATCCCCTCGGCGGTTTGAATTTTGTAGATTCTTCGGCTTCACCATCCCGTCGTTGGCGAAAGTGGGAGAAATCAATATAATCACCGCACTAGCAAATTGCGGAGCCTGGCGTGTTACAAACGGGCCAGTTTTGTTTTCTTCTGGATCCGTCTTCAAACGGTTCGACGGATGGTGTACAGAAAAAAATTGACGTTTTCATTCCGATCCCTGCAGCACATATATAGTACATGGCGGTTCTCTCGGTGGGTGTGGTGGACGTGTTTGTGTGGGTGGCGTGTGTACAGATTCGTGGATTCCCTCTTACCTTTTATCGAGCCTCCACCTTCAACGGTGCAACATTCCGGCCCAGTTCCCAGCACGTGTCCGCCCCCATCCCTCCCCCCCGCCTCGCGTCCTCCCCCACACTCCAACCACCACTCCCACTTACCACTACTCCTTCGCTCTTTTTTTAAGCTTCGGCAATCGATGGAGCGGGTTCAAAGTGCCCCCTTCTCCCTCTCTCTCTCTCTCTCTCCTTTCTTCCTCTCCGTCCCTCCTCCCCTCGACGCGGCCTCTGTACACGCTCGCTCCTCCCCGTGCCTCGTTTGCGGCGTTAACCGCGTTGCTTTCCTTCTCTCCCTCCGAGGTCCCTTCCCCTTTAGGTTTCAGCGGTAACCGTCCTCGCAGCCGAGATTGACGCGTTTGTCGTGCAGCGTTTCGAAAAATGTGAGCGTGATCGCGCGAGAGAAAAAAAGCGAGAGCGACACGACTTCTTCCTCAGCCTCGGCCCTCCTCCACGTGGATGTTATATTTTTGTAAAATATGGTGGTTCGTAATTATTTCGTCGTTAGTCGTCAGAGCGCACGATGCGGAGAGATGCGCCGTCTCAGTTTCTTTGGACCAAATGGCTGAGTGAAGGTTTTTTTTCGAGATTCGTCGCTCGTGCTCCCTTTCTCATTTCTTTCCCCCCCCCTCTCCCGCCCCCTAAATTTCTCCTCTCATTTTTTTTCCCTTCCGCCCTCCAATTTCTGCCCATTAGTATTATCCCTCCCTCTCCCATTTTTTTCCCTCCGTGATGAATCTCTCCCCCGGGACTGGGAGGAACTCCACCGGAACAGGCGCTCGCTTGATTATTTCTCTTTCCAGCTTCTTGAAATTGCAAATGAGGGTGCTTATTAACCCACCTAGGATCCAAAAATAAGGAGTTTTCTCCGTGCAGTGGTTGGACACACCAGCGGATAAAATGGGAGTGCGTCGTGAACGGGTTCAACATTGGGTCATACAACAAGTTATTTTTCAGGTGCCCGTTTCGTTGCTTAATCGGAGGGATTTGTTTAATTAGAATTCGTCGTAATCATAAGTTTTTTGGGCGTTGTGCACGTACTTCAGTCGATAATTTTTACTCGAAATTACAAAGACCTTCAATGGCATGATACAATTGGCCTTGGGTACTTTTAGTTTTGGTTGGGTAGAGCTTGACATTCATATGACCGGTCCTAATTTTCAGTTTTGAACCTCAATACGGAGCATGAACAGGTGTACCCAGAGGGAATCAAGTGCATTTTAGCCTAGAAACTACAAAACGGTCTTAAAAACTTGTACAACTAAATATCCTTAGAGGATGAAAATAAGACCCCGAACAGATATTGTCGCTATAACGTCTAGTAGCTGGAACACCACAGACTGTACATGGAAGGGAACTGCCCCCCTACCCTGATGTGTATATTTCACTCGTTGGTCATAGTATTAGGTTAGCCTTAACCTCTCCTGTCCGGCCAACCTTCGGGTTGTTAGCTGTGAGTTTGTTAGATTTATTGGACGAGTTGACACTGATCGTATTTTTTCAGCCTAACTTATAAAAGTTTTCTATGTTAATAGACTTGATAAAATTCTGTATCCATATAAAGTCATTTAAAAATCTTTTTTGAACACACACATCAAAAATATTATTTTCGCTGTCTTATATCTTCAATCGATGTAATTCAAAGATCAGAGGGGTCCTGCACTAATCAACCTATTGGAAAAGTATCTTCAACGTCCGAATATCTAGTTCATCAGGCCCTTTCGAGTCTGCGGTCCCTGGTCCCATCAACGATCTTGACGAGATCTCTTTGTTTTGTTTCCTTTCGGCATTGCGTTCATTTCCCTTGTTCTGTTTCTCCCACTCCAATCTACTCTGTGTCATCTGCTGTCCGTCCAATGCTCCTCTTCCCCCGCCCTCTAACAGCCCAGTCCCGAGAGCCCACTTCCCCTACTCCTTCCGCCGATCCTTTCACTTCTCCCCGCCAAGAATCGTCGCTGCTGTGTTTTCTTTAACGAATTAAACGGCAAACGTCCATTCCCTTTCGTTTCTCAGGCACATCCCTGCCCAATTGTTTCCATTTAGATACCGACCTCGAGTATTGTTTGCAGTTGACATCGTATTCCTTCTTGATCTACCTCGAAGACTCTTTCATCTCGACGTAGGCCCTGGAGATTGTTTTCCTCTTCCGCCGCGTTAATTCAATTCGTCCTACCAATAGGTCCTTCAACTTTTCGATCTTGTTTTTCGAGTGAGAAGAAGGTTTTGCTGGTGAATTTTTCCGCCCCGGGGTCTTCATCTCAAAGAAAAAATCAGTGTTGTATTTACGTTTGGTATGTGCCAGCAAAGGTCGGCATTTCACTCGATATCAATGATTGACGAATTGAAAGGAGCTTGACTATTCACGGACCCTTGAAAGACCCTCGGGCGTTTTAAGATCGGGTGAGCCCTTGAGTCTAGAGTGAGAAAGATTATTGGGGATAAAATCGAAATCAATTCCCACCATTGTTCCAAAATTTTCTCAACCGAGTAGCCGAGCTAGCCGTCTTTCAGAATTGAGGCGGTAAGTGTAAAGTTTGCTCTCATGAAAAAGGAAATCAGAACTTTTTAAGGATGTAGTTTTTAATGTTTCAGACTGGCCGGGCCAAGCATGTAAAACGCTTTGACGTTGCCCGGCCAAGCATGTAAAACGCTTTGACGTTGCCCGGCCAGAGTGGGCTAGACTCCGAACTCTCATTACAAGCCGTTCTAATTACGACTAATTCCACAAAATCGTGTATTTTAGGTAAATATTCAAGTGGCGTTACTCAAGGGACGCGAGTTGTAATGAAATATAATGGTTGGGAAACTTGGTGGATAAAGCGTGGTTCTTGTCCTATGGAAAATATTGAAACAAAACCCTGAGTGCAAAAGGGGCTGGGACAACTGTTATGACTATTCCATGGTGAAGACTTGGAAATGCCTTCGAGGACCAATTTAGCCCATATCGTAAAGGTTAATTTTTAATTTTTTGTCATGTTCTTCTGTCTGAGAAAAAGTTACTTCATTTTTTAATTGGCAGCGAAAATCCCATTCTTTGGGGTTGAAATTTAGGAGTTCTGGACCAATTGAACCCGCCAAATCTACTGCTGCGGGAGTAATAAATTAGGTCAAGGCCCGTGGGAAATACAGTTCTTATTCGGAGGTTGGCTTGTTTATAGAGGGGGACTGTTTACTCCTTCCTCTTTCATCCCGCCAAAGGATACTCGTAGAACTCTCTCCCACGCGAAGCGGTCAACGTATTTGAGAAATGAAGCAAACATCCCGTGCTTCTTCCCACGATAGAAAAATGGAGGGGTTTTATCTCGCGAGAAATCAGTGCTAACGGTAGTCGTGCCTTGGTAAGTGTGCCATAAGATTATTCCGCGCAAAGTTCCCATTATTTAAAAACGTGAAAAGCAGGACAATTTTGCATACATTTCGCACTTCAAAGCAGAGATCAATTTGTTTAGGATTATCGGACTGACTACGAATATTTTCCCGTCGTAAATGCGACTGGAATAACGCCAAGGAACTTGAAAGATGGAACGGCGTCTAGTTAAATTTTTGGTCTACAGAAAAAGCTTCCAGTCGCTGATATCCGCCTTTAATTTCGCCACTGGTTCAAGCGTCCTCCATGCCTGGACTGTCTGGTAGTATAGATCTCGCATTAAAACGCAACAGTTCTGAATTCATTGCTCACCAATCGTGTATTCCACGTAAAGCAGGATTGCTTCAAGTCTAGAAGACTTGCCTAAAAAGACTGGGAAATCAAATTTGATGCATGGAAAACGTCTCAGTTGGGTAAAATATTAATACATCATTAAACTGAATTTTGAGAGGAAAATCAGCAGAAATGTACGTAATTGCTGATTTCGGATTTCAGTGGTTTGGAAATATGAATTGCATTCACAACTGAGGTGGCATGTAACTATGCATAATAGTACAATCATCAGTAGTGCAATGTGACTGCTGCACCGTGGTGTTTTGCGTGCGCAAAATGTTAGCCGAGTTGAGTCACCACTACTAATTTTATTTATTATCTGCTATGCATGTCTTTTAGTGTGGAATTCATGAAATGTTGCTATTCTATAAGTTGGAATATGTTAATCTAATGCCATTATTAAGAGTCGTACTACATTGTTGCTTGATGTTCCTTATCCCAGTAGCCATTCTGTATATGAGGGTAATAAATCATTAATCATTAGTTTTGGAAGGAATGCTTCCTGTTATTTGATTAATGTGAGTAGTTACTGGGGGTAATTAAAATTTCATTAAATTTTTGGAAAATAAATTCAAAATATTATATATAGTCAGATAAATGCGAAAATAGGATTGGATATAATTCATTGTGTGCTACCTTTCAAATTACTGGTTTTAATTGAATATTTGTTAATCTCCAGTAAACAATTACAATTCAATATCTTCTCAGAATCTCAACCGTGCTCCCCAAACATTTTCATAGTTTTACCACAAACAGGCGATGAGTAGTGGCTGTTAATAAGTTCATTGGCTTTTCTTGTCTTACATCCTAGAACAGTTGTGCCTTCTTAACTAGAAATTCACGGTGTTTTCATCTGCTTTGACGTCTGGGATTCTATGAAATTGTTCAGATGTCCTTGCAGCTTTGCACTAGTTGCCATTATTGAAATTAGAAGATTTCCACCAAGGACATTTATCTCATCAAACTGAACCTGACATACCCTTGTCCACAAAAGTAACCCACTTGTGTACAGCCCATCTTCAAGGTGGCACTCAAATTGGAGTTTGCACCAGCAGTCAGAAATCTAAGGAACACTATAGTGAATTCACTAATTCATGGAGATATGTTTGAAATAAAATTATACCCATTTACTTTGTAAATTATATTAATTATATTTAATTGTGACCTAGTTTCAATGTTACTATATCATTATTAAGACTGAGGGAATGTAGAAATGAGGTCATAATACAAAACAATCAACACTTAGGACCGATCTCATGTATATCTCCATTTTGTGGATTAATTAGGAAAAGTTTGCAGTTCTTCTTCATGTGGAGGAAACTAAAGTTTTAACTTAAGTTGAGATGATGTACTCGTACATGTAGCGTGGAATGTGCCACCCAGTGGATTTCCACCTGGATGTTAGGATTTCCTTTTCTCCTCCATGTAGAATAGTGTTCCATATTTAGTTCTTATCCCTCAAGGTGGTCTTTTTAACTTGTGGAAATCTTATTGACAGCAGGTTTGAGATATTCTTCAAACAATTTTTGCATTTTATAAGGAATGCCATAATATTATTCATTCAGGTCTTTTGTGAGGCTTGTTAGAAGTGTAACAAAGGTCAAGGTGTTGATGTCACTTCTACTCATGGGGTCATTGGTTTGACTCCAGATTCAATGTAAAATCTTATGAATATCAATTTCCATTTCTATGAGCATAGCATGGAGAGAGGCAATTTCTATATTTGTGCCAATCAAAAATAATAAATTGGGAAATAAATTTCTCTAGTTTTGTAGGTAGACTTTTCTTAAGAAAGTACAGGTATGGCACATCACCCATGAATTTGATGTATAGTGATTTCATATTTTTCTTGTATTCTTGAGAAAACATTGTAATTACCTAAATTTTGTGAATGTAATTCTGAATATTCAGTAAATTTAAATCTTATTTTCACACCATACAGAATTTGAGTATCCTTGCAAATAGAATAATTAATGTAATGTAGTGTTTGACATTATGCCATACAGTATGCATTTGCCTGTATGTAAAAGGAGCTTTATGCATATTTAATGTAGCCACAATCATGAGGAAATGAAAGATAATTTAAGGAGATTATCACCTATAAATTATGATCAAATGGATGCATTTATTCATCAATAAATTATCTACCATTCCTATATTAGTTTGATGAAATAAAGTGCAAGTTATGGAATGTCTGTCAAATGCCTGGGGATTAGAATCAATTAGACATTAACTCTGTAAATGTTACGGAATCTATTACACAACATGCTAGTATGAATGCCAGAGTGAAATGAGCTTTTATTGATATAATTGATATGTATTATGGAGTTTCTTAATGGAAACATCTGATGGGTTTTTCCTTATTCTAAATTCTCATTAGCCATAAAGTATAGCCACATCTTAGCTCTTTTTCCTTTTGCATAGTTATTTCATAAAATGTATAGTTACTATTAATGCATTTCCTTCTCTTTTCAGATATACTTGCATTTAAGGTGGCATACAAATCCCGCAGAGCAAAGGTGGATCGTCAGAATTTTATTCATTGTTCCCATCTACGGCTTCTATTCTTGGGTGTCACTCCTTTTCTTCAATTCTGAGTCTTATTATGTATATTTCTTCACTGTTAGAGATTGCTATGAAGGTAAGTCATTAATTTCTCATTGTCTTGCTTATCCATATATTTTCTTTCTGAATGAGACTCAGCATAACAATGTAAATATGGCACTTGTTAGTTTAGAAGGAGACTTAATTATAATTATCATTGGTATAAAATTAAAAATGACATAATTGACAAATTTTTAAATTTTCTTTTTCATTTTTACAGCCTTTGTGATCTATAGCTTCTTGAGCTTATGTTATGAATATTTGGGTGGGGAAGGAAACATTATGAGTGAAATACGAGGAAAACCAATTAGGTGAGTTCTCTTAACTTGTTTCACCTCTCACTTGTTTTGATCTTGAAATAGTAAACCTTATTTTGGAGATAACATTATCTTTGCTTTTTCTGCTTGCCAGTATTAGCCCCATTGTTATTATGTATGTATGTACTAGCAATTCACTTTAATGCATATTTTATATTGCTACAATCAAGAGGATATGTTATTGTTGATTTGGGTTGATGCAGGACTCCAAGAAAAAAATGTATATATTTAAATAGGTTCTTGTTAGGAGAAGGTCAGCTTAGTCAGAAAATGATGCATAAGTAACTAAGTGAACAAAGTTTTTCCCACTCTATCAATCCAAATAATTACCCAGGAACAAATTTCTTATGATTATTCCTTGTATAATTAGAACCTAAACAATGTTTAAGGAGATAAACTAAGAAAATTTTAATTTGTGAAAGTTTAGCAGCAGTTTTTTTCCCCAGCTCTTCATTAAACATCATTTTCTCTATTCAGATCAAGTTGCATGTATGGAACATGCTGTCTATCTGGGAAAACTTATACAATTGGTTTTCTCCGATTCTTCAAGCAAGCAACTCTGCAGTTCTGCATTGTGAAGCCCATAATGGCATTTGTGGTCATCATTCTTCAATCGTTTGGGAAATACAGGGATGGTGATTGGAGGTGAGTGCAGTTATATATAATGAATATCTCTATCATTACTTTCTGCATGTTAAATATATAATATGTATTTATATATTATTATTAATGATATACACATATATGTACACATGCTTGTAAACATACTCATACTCATATTTGTATCATGACAGGTATTCTAACAATATAAATTTGTAGAGTTTAGTTGCATTGTTTGCCAAAACTGCTGGTGCAAGGGAATTCTGTGGAAGTCCTTATTACATACTGCATTTGTTCAAATATTGCATATGAGTTGTTTAATTTTAAGTGAAATGAGTAATCTTTTTGGGTGTTTTAGGGCAATCACAAATAAAAAGTAATTATTATAAGCATGATCACCAGCATTCCCAATCATAGTTGAACATAATTGAATTAATGAGACATGCTTAAATAGTAGTTCACTTGGTGGTGCCTTTAGGTATACTTTAGTATAAGTTGAATGTGTAGTAGTTTTACTTAGTGTGCATTTTATTCTGTATTTTTTTAAATGTAATGGAATTTATGCAGCTTTTGTTTAAATTTTTGCTTCATGTGCATGCACCATGTACATAATAGGTTATGTTACCTATAATCTTAGGAACCTATATCATTTATGAAATTACCAGATCTCCTTAGGAGGGCTCTAACTTATGAGTTTGAGAGACTAGTGTATCTTTCATCAAAAAACACCATATTAAATGTGTAATATAATGTATTATGTATATACTATTTCATAAACAGGGGAAGCATTTAATTGAGTGATGATTCCAAAGAGGGTTATTGGTTCATGCTCACGAAGCAAAAATTTAAACAAAAGTTGTATCAATTCCATTAATTTTTTAAAAAATACAGAATTATATGAACACTAAGTAAAACCTCTACAAATTCAACTTTGACTAGGGTCTACTTCAAAACACCACCAAATCAACTACTGTCTAAAGGACTATTAAACTTTTTGAATAAATGTCTAAAACAATATTGTACAAATTTAATAAAAAAGTTAGGGTGAGAGATTTCTCGAAAGGGTGCATACTTAGTTAACCTATTTTTGAACCTTCATCGATGTTATCTGTCACCTCAATGTTAATTTTTCTTTTAATTACAGTCCAGATGGAGGCTACTTGTATGTCACACTGGTGTATAATGTTTCAGTGTCATTAGCTCTATATGGACTCTTCCTCTTCTATTTTGCGACACGAGAACTCCTCACCCCATTTGAACCTATTCTCAAGTTTTGTACTGTCAAGTCTATCATCTTTCTGTCTTTTTGGCAAGGTAAGTAGATTAATGCAAGCCATAATATTCATTGACTGTTGTTTTTTTACAATTTGAAAGTTATTGTATTAGGTTAAAATAGTTGTTAGTAATATATAAATTATATGAGGAATATTTCATTCTAAATGTATATTGTGTAATGAAATGGGGCTCTTAACCCTAGAGTGTAAATACACTATTGATTCCTCTAATAACAGACCAACAACTTTCACGACTCTAAAATTTCAAATGACCCCAACAGTTAAGGGATGAGCCCTGATTACTAGACAAATATGCCATTCTTAGTATAGATAGTGATTTGTCAAGCACACCTAACTCTCATGTATTAACCTTGCAGAACTTTTTTAACGCTCCCTTTTTTTATTTTCTCTGCAGGTGTCCTGCTGGCTGCCCTAGAGAAGGCAGAAGTGATAGCACCTATGCCTGGTGGTGGTGCCAGTGCTGGAACAGTATCTGCTGGATACCAAAACTTCCTTATTTGCTTAGAAATGTTTGTGGCGGCAGTTGCTTTGAGATATGCATTTCCACATCATGTTTACTATGCCCAAGGTTGCAGGCTGACAGACTCCAGGGGAAGATCAGTCACAATGCAAAGCATCTCCAGCAGTCTTAAGGTGAAGTAACTTTAAAAAATTGATCCTTTGCATTTTAGTAAATATCACTGCTTTACTGATTTACAAAAGTGGCTAAGTTTAAAGCAATTGTGCAGCAGTCCAGTTGAAAGCACAAATGTTCGTACACTTATATTTAGAAGTGAAATACAAAATGAATCTTGAATATGGTGTCAAAGGGCATTCATATTGTCAGATTTTCCTAGTGTTTTCTGTTGTGGTATTGTTTTGGCTCCATTTTTCTGTTCAAGTTTTTTCAGTGTGGCCAAAGACAGAAAGTCAGGATATTTTGTGGATTTGAAAAGAATGGAGAAAGGTTTAGGTTAATGATGGCTTTGACATTTTTTCTTAGATTTGTTTAATTGAACAGTGATGAGGAATATTCATTGATGGCTCAGAAATCATTCTCTGCAATGCCAGAATGAAACACTCATACATGATGACACAGTAAAAAGTATGTTACTTGGGTTTATTTAATGTTTTATGATGTAGTCCATTTGTGCTGATGATCAATATGGTAAGACATATGTTAAAATTTGCTGTTGAATCAAGAACTTTACTCCAAAGGCTCCTGTTGCATGAAATGAATGTTAGTGAAAAATAAAAATTTATAATCATCAGTAACACCATAAATAAAAAACATCAGCTTTAACAGGAAATATGGTAGACTCGGGGATATCTATCTTAAAAAAATGTAACTGGATGCCCTCACTCCATTTAGATGACATCCACTGTTTGTTGGTTACATCATTTATATGTTTTATTAATTTTCATTTACACTTGTGAATGTTTAACTTTGTATGTTGCTTGTGAATGTTTGACTAGGAATTTATATGTCACCTTTCCAATGTTAGTGCTTATGAAATTCAATTTGGCATTTAGCATTTATAATTTTAATTAAACTGTCAATGAAAAAAGTTTCCAACTTTTTATTCAATCATACTTACTACATGGTTTCTATGAACTTAAAAAAGCTTTCCATGACACTTGCCAAATTGAAAGGGCAAACATCAAGCAGATCAAGGCCCAAGAATTATTTTTTCTCATTAATTTGAAAACCATGAGATTGGAAGTACTACAAGTGGGCATAAAAATCTTCAAATTTTATTTTTAGACTAAGTGTAGTTTATATCTAATTCTGAGGAACCCAGCTGCATATCATATTTAAAGTGCATTCTCTACTTGAATTAAGAGTTGTTGATGTACATTAGTGGGTCGTAGGTAGAGTGTTGGACTACTGACCGGAGGGTTCGTTCCCGGGTTTAATTCCTGGGCGAGGCACTCTGGGCACCTGCAGCTCCACCCAAGCAATATGATTTTTCGGGTACCAGATCTTCCTGGGAAACCATAACCGGCACAGGGAAAGGAACTGGCCCCCCTACCCTGATGTGTGAATTTCACATGCCGTCAGGCTTAGCACTGGGTGAACTCTACCATCACCTACTAAACAAACCTTCGGGTTGAATACTGTGTTTTTTAATGTACATTAATAATTTGATCAAGGTATTGGTAGCTAGTGTAAGAAAACTAGAATCTGGTACTTGGAACAGGAATCATAGTAACTTCACCATCCCTTGATAGTAAATTTATTCATCAAGTCTGTACAAAACACAGTTCCTTGCTGTAATAATTATCTTATTTGTTAATTTGGTTTGTAGAGAAATCATAGTATGTAGCCTGTTAGGATGTATCATGTATTTTATTTCTATAAATATCTTGAAATTATATCAAATTATTCTATTCTTACTTTTTGAAGGTACTTCATATTTATCTATCATATAATTTTTTTGTTCTTTGCATGATATTTAATTTATGAACAATATGCAAAATTGTGTGGTATTCTTGAAACTGAGAAATTTTTCAAAAAGAAGTTAAAAAAGAATTTCCCTGAAAGAGAGTTAATAATCTTCTTGCCCCCTTTCTGAAGTGACTAAGTCATGCCCAAAATGTTTGGCATATGATAACAATGGTACTTTGAGGTTAGATACCTTATTGGCACCATGGCCAAGCTATTACTTATTAATAAAATCATTTCATTTATTTTTCAGGAGACAATGAACCCGAAGGACATCATGACAGATGCCATCCACAATTTCCATCCTCAATATCAACAATACACTCAGTACAGTTCAGGTAAAAGATCAACATCATTATTTTGGTGTTAATTATTGAGAATCAACACACCCTAAGAGACAACCAATTTTTCCCCAAACTACATTAAACTGTAAATACAAAAACAGTGCACTCTTTTAGGAAAATTGGCCGAAGTTAATCAACTTCAGTTGATGAACGGATCAGATTTAATGTCACGGCAACTTCATTCATTATGTAAATTGTTACTTTAATTTCTTTATGAAGGGGACTTTTTTTCCAAAAAAGAGACAACTATTTAATTATAAGGGCAATAATAAAAAAATAAGGCTTATTTCTTCTAAAAGAATAGTTATGAGAACAAGTTTCCACCACCTAAATTTTTACCATAAAATTTATTTTTCTGAAGAAATATACTTTGTCAGTCAAAGTGACTAGTGCTTCACATTGTTGATGCCATTTTACTTGCATTTAAAGTTGGCATATTTTCATTTCCATCCAGGGCAGTGTCATGGCTTTGTGAAATGCCATCTGTTGGCTGATGATACAAGTGATAAAATGCATGATAAAAGTGGGAAAATAAATGCACTGAGTTTATTCAGTTTTTGTTGTATTCTCAAAGCAGTATTCTCAGTACTGCCAGTTTCAGGAATAACTGAAAGTGTTAAGGGTAGCCAGGTAATAATGCATTTCGGTGACATGCTGATTAATGAATAAATGAGATTTGTATCATAGTTTTTCATATCATTTTTAGAGTGCATCATATGGGTAAGATATAGCACAAAATACCAAGGGCGTTAAAACAGTTGCATTTATCATTCACTGAAAACTATGAAAGCATACAACAATATTATTTCAGCAATACATCTGTTTACTGGATAATATTTCTTGTTTTTTCCTATTATCCATGTTCTTTTTTGTAAGGTAGCCTTTTGAAGGTTACATTTGAGCACTTTTTCCCTGCTCCTTATTTATCATTCTAATCCTAGCTTTGAAGCAAGGCTATGGTTTCTAGTGGCCTTTAAGTTTTTGTTGATTTCATATTAAAATCCATATTAAAATTGATATCATGGCATTCCCAAACTTATTGAAACCTGAACCTGGATTTGAAATTTTTGTGTTTATCTTTATTTTGTCAAGCAATTTTAGGTGGATTTTATGGTATCATTTCAGACTTTATTGTCAATTTCTTGAATTCATATTAATTATTTCATTTTCTTCTGGAAGCTTTGAAAAATATCCTATTTTATTTTGCCAATGGGTCATTTAGTTTTATTAGAAATATTTTTATGCATTGTATATTGAAATCCTTTTATTTTTTTTAAAAATTTAAATTAATTATTGTAAAATATGACTCTATGACCCCATGTCATTATGGGTGGATTTTTTTTGTCCAAATTACATTTTCATTTTTTTTTAAATAACGAAACTTTCAATTGTGGATCACATGAGGAAAATAAATTAGTAATGTTTTTTCTGCATTCATAAATGTGCATATTGTTATGCCTGATGCATGTTTCAGAGCTGAACACCAATCAGCCATATGAGAAGCTGTGAGCACTGTGTGTCTATGCAGTAAATGGAATTTTCCAGCGAAGGCCAGTTGGCATGCTGACTGGTTATGACCCCTGAAAGCTTCCCTGCCTTGCAACCTATGCTGCATTTAGGCCTGTTCTGCATGATATCATCTGAACCATTCCTCTGCATTAAAACCACATTGCCATTGTTTTTTTTGTATCAGCTTCCCTAAAAAAAAGTAATATTTTGAACCTAGGCAAATCATATGAGAATGCCTTCCCAAAACCTGCTGTTGTGACAATATTAATTGAATGCCTTATAATCAAGATGTGTGAATTAGGTGCCAATGAAAGACTGGAAGAATGCATGTATTTTAATCTTTCCCACCTCTTGAATATCTTTTATTGCTTTTTGTTTCATTTATGGTATATTTTTGTGTTAACTATTTGTTCACAATTGGTAAACTATATGTTGGAGTTAAAGTATATATTTTATGTTTATTTATAGCAAACTAATTATACCTTGTAATACAGTTGTAAAATACAAAGCTCTTTTATTCACTTCTGAAGTGCATTTAATTTTGATGCATTGGACTTTGTTACAATGGTAACTAATATTTTTATGGCATTAATAAAAGGGACTTGTGTAATTCCCAATTATGGGATTCAGCATGTTTTCTGTAGATAATTCCTTGTACATAGATTCATTGTCTCACATGATACATTAATAGATGCATAGTGTTTGAGTGAGTGTGGTAATACTGTAATTCATAGGGCCATTTTTTTTAAATTGCTAATCTACATTGGATATATCAGTGTGACAAAAACTGGAAGAAAACAGGATAATTTATGTAGGATGAGTTATCATGAAAATTCTCTAATTTATTGATAATTTTCTTAGATTCTTTACATTCAGGTTTAGAGTCATTAAAATTTTATCAGAAAAGAATATATAAAGTCACTAATTAAATTTATCAGCATCCATTTTTCTGGGGAATAAATTGGCCAGAATAATCTAATAGAGTCAATATTGAATTGCACTACATGTCACTAAATTTACTTTTTATAACTTTTACCATCATAACCTAGGCAATGAAAGTAGGTGGCTGTTTTTGTTTGCTAATTAGGAGCCTGTGGGCAAAAAATGATTGCCAGTACTCCAGATAAAACTTTCAATGCCAGATTTAATATTTTGTTAAAGTTATGGTAGTATTTCCTCGTGGAGTAAAAGGCAGGGGTACTTATCATTGTGATTAGCTGCCATAGTAAAAAACTAATTGTCTTGTACTTGCAGTGGAGTTCACAGATATTGGATGGTCCCAGCATTTCACATATGAAACAGGTCAGATGAAGTTAATTCTTCGTAGTGAAGTTGTGTACAATTTTGAATTTTTTAAAACATTAATAGCAGTGTTGTTGAGAGAGTAGTTATATAATTTGGGTAACATTCCTGTCGATATATGTTTAAATATACTCCTCAAAGCTTTTAGAGATGCCCATATTTCATGCAAAAGTGTGTATCTTTGTTGTACCTCAGTTAGACCTTATATTTAACTTTTTTGCAACTGTCCTCTTGGCCTGACCTTAAATATGTAATTGAGTTAACTAAAAGTAATACTTTATTGTTCCCTAGTAGTTATTGACTATGGAATCAAAATGTTCTCTTAAGTGTATAAATTTAGATGGTGCATATGGTCACATTCCAGTGAATTTGAGTAGTTGTAGTGAAAACAAATTTGTCATAAATGTTCATTTATTCTTTTTAAAATTGATTGAGGGGAAATAGGTTGTGAACTTATTATTACAGGCACAAAAATTATTTGGAATGGAATAAACATTAGGTTATTCATTAATCGTGCCTTACTACTAATATCATGACAGTGTATTTTAAAGCATGAAGCAATTATTGTGATATAATTTTAATGTGATTGTTTTATATTTCCAAGTTTACATGAACTAGAAGTTTTTAGTATACAATCTAAGAGCATACGTATAAACATAGGTAATTAGATTTTGTGGTTAAAGATATGTTTTTCTATAAAATTTTTCATTTACTGTGGAGTACAAATTTATTTTCTTGTACAGGGCAGTTAAGTAAGTATGAATTAACCTATGCTGTATATACATAACAGTTATGATTGATAAGAATTGTAGAAAAAAACCTATGGATCATCTTTTTAAGAAATCTGATTCATTATAGAAGCCTTAAATTTAAAGTGCTTGTTCTTCCTAAAAAAGATACTGTAATATCCCACAGTCTTGTGGTGTAGAGAACATTTTTCAGTTTTTTTTGTTTAATCTGACATATAAGAATCACACATTTGCCATAATACTGTCTATTTGTCGAACAATTGAGAAGTTTGGTTGTTGTATTTTGCAGTTTTTCATTGGAAAATAAAGATATTTTTGCTGTGGGTTCATGCTTACTTATTCAGACTTTTTGTTCTTAAATTGCTTTGGTAAATGAGGGTATTATGTTGTAATCTCAATGTGGTCCTCATATATTGTGAGCAAGAGATGAAAGTTTAATTTCTTGAAGTATCAATCTCCACTGAGACAAGATACATTGGCACACGAGTCAGGGTAGGTATGTAAAAATCGGTGTTTTTCCTCTTTGCAACTATTTTCTTTTTAGCTTAGATAATAACAGTTTCCCAGAATTTGAGTGTCAAGTATGTCTTCAAAAATGAATATGATGCAAGCAGTCACTGTCTCCTTTTTACCACAATTTTGGAATTTACAAATATGTTGCTCATTCTAGGCATACAAAATCATAGCAATCTCTTTACCTCCAGTAGTATCATACCAATCTCTTTATCTCTTTACCTATCCAGAATAACCTACCTGTATTTTTCTGGCTTATTTTCTCTACATAGTCGGTGGTGTAAAAAATTGATATGTCATTTTTGGAAGAGGTAGGTAATGGAGTAGCTACTGGAATTATGGGTGGTTAATTGCCTCATCCCACCTCCTAGGTATCTATGATCTCAAGTGATACCCATAGAAAACCTGGTTTTTGGACAGGAGAGCTGTCATTTATAGAGATTGTAATTTGTTAAAGGATCTGAATTAGAGTCAATGCTTATGTTCATGCACTGGTACTAAGCCAGTGCATGCACGTGACAGATTCAATGAGGAAAGTTTGGGCCCAAGAGTAGTCATTAAGTAAATTAAAAAATACTAGATATGAAAAAAAGTATTCAGTCAGAATCTCTCCAGAAAATTACGTAGAAGTCCATAGAATAGGCAAAGTAGTTTTTTCATCTTATTTTTATAGAATTTGTTAGGTAATTATGGTTGGAAATCTTGGTAACTGCATTTAAAGCAGGATTTTTTTGTTTATAAAATTGCTCATTTAACTTTCATATCAGGGAAGTAATGCCAAGAGATGGGAGATAAATTGGTGTTGAATCTTAATTGAAATATGAATTATTTTAAATTGCTGATCATTCATGGGGTTGTATTAATTGTTGAGTGGATTACATGATCAATGTGAAATATACTAAGCTCTATAATAAGAAAATGAAAGGAATTGAGTTGTCTAGAAATATGAATACTATCCTAAAACTTGCAGTAGTAGATTTAGGGGAGGTGGCTGACAGCTGGGATCATTGGTGCCATTAGGAATGGATGAGAAAGGAGGAAGGGTGGAGAGAAATCTGTCGTCGGCGTTAGCCTTCTCTTAAAGAAAGGGGTCCACAGTTTAACGTCCCATCCAATGGACAGCTAGCTCACTAAAAGTGCTCTCCACAAAGCACCTCAAGTAGGGATCAGGATACCGCTGGAAAATATTTGTTATCTCCAGAATTCAAACCCTCTTGGTGTGTAGCTAGTACGTTATCCGCTGCAACATCCCGATTTCAGTATACTGGGGTGGAATAAATTAGAGCAGATGAAAAGTTTTACACTTTTCTCCAGTATATTTTGGGAGAAAATAATGAGTCCAGTGTAGCAGTTAAGTAGAGATGCATTGAAAAGGAAGATTTCATAAAGCATCAGAAGATGATGCTCAGGAGTAGGACTTGAAGAAGACAAAGCATAGATGAAGAATATTCTTATTGCAAATTGCCTCAGCGCTTGGTCACCTCCAGACCTACTGCTACTACAATATATGTAAAGGTAGTAGGGTGTAGAATGAAGGAAAGAAAAATATGGGAGAAAGAATAAGAATAGCTATTTTGGATTGAAGGGAGTAGATTGATTGGAGATGGTGTAGGGAAAAAGGTTTTATATATTATACTACATGGTAACTACCTTACTTTAGGTGTAAGGGAAGCTAAATCACGATGCATATGCATAAAGTAAGGGCCATTTGCTTATATTTAAATATTGGCACTTCAGAACACAGTTTTACTCCTGCAGCCCCATCTACTGATTCATTGAGAAGCTATAGCAGGATTTGTTTCATTTCAGAAGTCGTTTGCTTGTCCGTGCATGCAAACAACAATGTCCAGGACAATCATTGATCCCGCCAGCTGTGAAGTGCGTTCTGTCATACGATTCTTGTATGCAAAAGGATATTGAGCTGCTCTGCTGAAAGCAGCAGCTGCTGAAATTCATCGGGAATTATGCCTAGTTTATAAACCTACAGTTATGAGTGAAGGAAAGGTTAGACAATGGTGCCGTGATTTTAAAAATGGACAAACAAATGTCCACGATAAAGAGTGAAGTGGCAGGCCCAGTATTCTGATTGATGAAATTGTTAGGCAAGTGGAACAAAAACTGCAATGTGATCCTTGATTGATGATGAATGGCCTTGCTGAACAATATCCTCAACTTGGATGCACTACTGTTTACAATATTGTCACAGAAAACCTCGGATACTACAAATTGTGTGCAAGGTGGGTACTGAAAATGCTCACCGACCACCACAAAGAGCAAAAAATATCCAGTGGACGAGAGTTTTTGGGTCGTGGGGGAATGCTTTGAGGATCCACCATACAGTCCTGACCTTGCACCTAGCGACTACTTCCTCTTCTTGCACTTGAAACAGTGGCTTGGTGGACAGCGTTTCGAAACCGAAGAGGAACTCAAGAATGGCGTTGTCAATTGGTTCAACTCTCAGGCTTCTATGCAGAAGGGTTAAAGAAGCTGGTGCAGCGGGACGAAAAATGCTTAGAAGTGAACGGTGATTATGTAGAGAAGTGAAGTAGGTTTGTAGCTAACTAAAAGTGCCAATAAAATGTGTTTCATATGAGTATATTTTTTCCTGTGACCAAATGGCCCATACTTTATGCATGTGCCTCATGTATGAACCTCCAGTCTTCCGCCAGGGAGACCATATTCTGCAATTATAGTCATTTTACTTAGTAAATATTAGTAATTCACATATTGTAGGATGCATTTTAATATGAAAAATTGACTGAAAAGTAAACTCTATGCCAGCAATCCAGTTTAATAATAGTTTGCTGGCATATCTTTTTGCTGGTTTATAAGCGTCGTTGTGAGCATTGCTATTAATGTGACTTAATTATGTTTATAGTGCATGAAGTGTAGGATACTGACATTATAATCAAGCTTTATTGTAAATGCAATTAATGACATTCTTAAAAGATACTTTTCATTCAGTTTGATTTATACCTGAATGAGCCACATACAACTAAATGTGTGTGCTTGTATAAGTTGAGAACATTTACAGGGTCGTGACACTAAAAATAAACATCTGTTCAAACTCTCCAACAAACAATGGCTTATAATAATAATAATCGATGGTTTCAGGCGTTATTTTATGGAATCGGTTCATACTTAAGCGGATAAAATGATACTTTGTAATTCCACAGATTTATTTCACAAACACAAACACATTTGTGTTTGTGAAATAAATCTGTGGAATTACAAAGTATCATTTTATCCGCTTAAACAATGGCTTTTCAAAACAATTCTGCATAACTACTTTGAGTGATCTGTAAATATTCCTTCCACTCACTTTTTCAGATAATGTGCTTCTGAAGGAAAGGATAGTTTGTATATTTTGTCAAACCAACATTTGATTCATTATTACTTCCTGTTTGGTTAAATTATTTTTATCTTATAAAAATGTTCTGGAATATCCATACAAATTATATTATCAAAGTTTAAACAATCTTAAAAGTTCATTAATGAAGCTCTGAACAAGGGTAATAAAACATAACATAAGGTCTTAAAGTAGATATCCATTTCCCTTAAAATATACAGCTCATTTTACAGCAGTAAACAACCATAATGCCAGTTTAATAGGTGAGGGTAGAACTCAAAAGGACCAACTATGGATATCATCATGCTATGGAATGTGGAAACAGTAATTTAGCAAGTTGTATGAATACACTTAATTGAAGATTGTTGAAAAAATAATTGTTGATGTGTAGCATGAATCTCACAGGTGGTTACAGGAATGTATTTATTTATTAACATAGACTCTAAGGACATTATTTTTATTTCTTTGTTGGTTTGATGAAATAGATGGTTGTGATTTTGTATAATGCATGATAAGCATTGATTTGCTGATGTGTATTCCCCATACTTGTGCTTGACAGCCTAGTATCAAAGCTGATAACTGTAATCATGCCTTGTGCATGACTTTACATTCTTATAGGAAACGGGGGTAGTACACTTATGGAGAAGGAAGGTGTTATAGATATTAAAGTTTGGTTGAATTTTGAACCAATGCTTTTCCCCTTTTTGTGTCATTGTTGAAACTTGGAAAATTAATTAATTATTAGTGCATGTAATCAATTTTTCTATGCTTATCTGTTAAATTGATGTTTCATCAGTATTTTTTTGGGTATTGCTTGAACTATATTAAAAATAAGTATTTTAACATGTGCTGTGTAGTACAGTCAAGAATGTGCATGTAAATTATAATAATGAGAGGTTGAAAAGAGGCCCTGGACTTTTTGTAAAACCAAATTTAGGAAATATTGATATGTATATAGCTTTGAGTTCACACAAAAAAATAGCATGCAGATACCTGCTTGCTCACTGACATACCAAAATAAAGTCAACAGTTGAAATAGTTAGCCAATCACCTTCTTAGGCCAGTATTCTATGTTAAAAAAATTCTTGAGACTTCATGTTTAAATATATATTAAATTGTAAAATCCTAGTAACTTAATAGACCATTACTATCTGAAATATATACATATTATGAGGTTGGTGTTTCAGAACAGGATGGTTTTTAGAAGATGTATTTCAATTTATTTTCTAATTTTTATGATCATAACATTCCTGGTTAACAGTGATTGACAATCCATTGCACATTATATTTTGAACTCTTGATATTTACAGATTTGCTTACTTATTTTGATATAGCAAGGAATAGTAAAATGCTTTATAAATGCAAATGAAACAAGTATTTTGTACAAGAAGAGAAAAATCTCAGAAATCCAGCAATTTAAATATACAAGGAACGTAGCTATGGTCGTGAATCAATGTAAACAAAAAATGCCAGGACTGTAAACTTGTTTTGATCTTTTTGGCTGGCATTTTTTTTGTTTACAAATCCAGTAATGTTGTAGCAAAACTCACAAATTGGTGAAAATTTTCAGATTTTAGTTCAAGTAACTGTACGAGTGTTATAAATTTTGTCCATTGAAAGTTTGTCCCTGGAGCTGTTCCACTTTATAAAAAATAAACCATTTTTTATTAGACCAGCCAGTTTAGACAAAAAAAGAATAGTTTGGCTCCAGTAAAATGAGATAGTAAGATAAAGGGAAGTGAAGGCGAATAAGGCAGCAAGAGCAAATAATACCTGCACACAATTTCTGAAGCATTTGGGAGAAAATAGAAGGAAGGGATTCTTGGATTTGTTTCTAGAATTTATGAGGAAGGAGTTTTGCTGGAAAGTTAAGTAGGTAAGTTTTGATCCCCATTCAGTAATAGAATAAGTGGCAATGTGAGTTGGCTCCAGGACCATAAGTTTAATTTAAATGTGGCAAAGATATTACTGTGAATCTACTACTACAACTAATAGGTTACATAATAGTTTGCATTGCTACTTAGGCTAAGATTAATTTGGGTTTAGTAAGGGGAGGCAAACACATGATCCCATTGTAGTAATAAGAACATCTAGAGAAGCAAATATAGATTACAACCAGCATGTCATTGTGTGCTTCATAAATTTTGTTTAGTGTGGGCAAAACTGATGAATTTCTGTGGAATATATGAGTAAACTGTATGGTTCAACAATTTATTCAAAACCTGTATATGAAGCAAATGATACAAGCAAGGCCAAGGGTGGAGAATCTGAATGGGTGGAAGAGTGAGCAGGAATTTCCATTATCACCATTGTTTTTTAACTTTTTGGAGAAAAATTGTTAGGGGTGTCAAGGCAAGGGAATTGAAGTGGATAGCAAAGTGATTGAGGCAGGTTTGCAGACGTTCAAGCATTAATTCATCATGCAGTCAAGGGATTGCTGCTATTATTGATTGCTTGAAAGGATTAATGTAAGAAGTATCACAAGACAACCATATTAATGAGGTTTTCAAGAAGTAGAATGGCCAATACATACATTTATAGTTTGAGAGAATAAACTTGAGCAGGCAGAACAGTTTAGATATTTGGTTAGTATTTCAGAGAAAAATGTGCATGGTAGTTCGGACATTAGGGCAATTAATGTATTGGCAAAAGAAGCCTTTACAAAAAGGGAATTGATGACAGGTATACTAAGTGAAATGTAGAGAAAACATTAATAAAGATTAAAATATGGAGGTTAGCACTGTATGGATCTGAACCCTGGCCTTTGAGGGAAGAAGATAAGTGTGGATATGAGAATTAAGAGATGTGGAGAAAGTAGGTTGGGTCAAGAGGAATAGTAATGAAGTGTTGGATGTGATAGGAGAGGAAGTTGCACAGTGAAATCTAAAGAAGACAGAAAAAAAGATTGGAAGAGCATTGATAGGTAGTGGGATGCTGATGGTAATAATAAAAGGCAGAAAGTTTATGAAGAAAATATAATAATATAGAGCACACAAGAGGAGGAGGTTCATGTGATGCAAAATGCACAATGGTTGTTAGGGACATACAAACATCTACTCTCAATTGGTAAATATTGAAATGTAGATTTCGCTAGTAGAAGATTGTTCAGCATTCGCATTGTATTTTTAATTTGTACCATCTCATTATTTTTCAGTTAGTGTCTTCAAAAACCTAATTTTCTAGGTTGTTTGGGAGGATTAAGTTTTGAGAAGTTAGATTTGGGAAACTTGGGCTTCTTTAGGTTTGTGCTCTCCAAGAGGGCATTTAGTGACCTTGGAAGTTATATAAAATAAACATGAATGTTTATGAGGAGTCTTGTAATGAGGTTTTGCAGTCCTGCACTGATAATTTATCTCAAGTTGGTTATGAGATTACCAGTTGTGGTATGACATTTAACTTAAATTGTGCTGGATTCTTTAAGCATTTCTCTATGTGCTACCTTGTAATCAGTCAGAGCGTCAGCTAGTTTGACAAATTGATTTGTTTAACAACTGCATGTCTTATGATACCCTTTCACAAACGACAGTCAAATTTTAATGCTTTATTGACCTATGCTTGCGTATGTATGTTCCTAGTATTGACTCAATATTTTTAACTTTATATGTACTTGCATAGATATTTTTTTATGTCATTATCAAATAATTTGTTCAGTGCAGTGGCATTATCACTTACAAATTCATAACCCTATGTGATTATTTTGCATTAAGAAGTAATAAAAGATCATTAACATATGAAGGAATAAAGTATGTGCAAAAATTTTGGTTAAGGGTGGACTTGCAAATACTTTAAAGCCTTCAGTAATTTAACATCTGACAAAGAAGAATCCCATTATCAATCATACCTCATTGTGACTATTTATTATCATATTTCATTTACTGCATCAAAATGGTAGGCCTTTAGATATGTTGTGGTTTTTTCTAATTCTAACCCCAGAAACTAAAAGAAGCATGGTTTGGTTTTGTCTCACTTCTACCTGGAAAGTGCTCAAATAAAAGAAAAATATTTTGAATGAGAATATTTTGGCAACTGAGAACAGTATAATGAATATCTGTTGAGTTCAGTTCATGGCCTCAAGGTTCTAATCTTTGATGCCTAAAACAGTTATCGAAGTCTAGTGAAAAGTAGTTTTTCACATTTTAGTGAATAATAAATTTCACATAAAAAAGTTATCTTGTCTCATAGTCTCAATCCTTGAGGTGAAAAGTACAAGGAGAATAAATGCTTCATGAAATACATATTGAAAGCTTTAAACTCATTGTCTTGAATATTTGACTTGGAAACCATTAGGTGGTGCTACCAACTCGATTCGGGGCATGAGGGTCGCCAGCTATGATCCAGATGATCCTACTCAAAATGGTGGTGGAGGGATTGGAAATGGTGGTGGAGGAAATGGAACAGGAGTGGGTGGTGTCGGAGGAGCTGCTGAAAACAGGCATCAAAGGTTACTGCTTCCCAACCAGAGAGTCTCTACCATCAGCAACCACTTCAGTGAGAAGACAATGCTCCTGAGCTCAGATGATGAGTTCCAGTAGAAGAGCCTTCTTCCCCACACATTCATTCTACATTGCCCATGCCATTTGCTCATCCTCCCATCTTATTCTGAATTCTCCATAGTCTATTTCCTTAGGAGGAGATCGAATGTCCTATAGGTAAGCATTATTTTTTACAAATTCACAGGTACAGTTTTTTGCTTCTTTAAGATTAAAGATGATCTATTTCGTTTTACTTCATTGAAAATGGGTACCAACAATTTGATCCTTGTCAGATACATAGATTTTTTAACTGCATATGTGCATAGAAATGCAATTTTTAACGGCAATGTGCTGTTAGTGATGGTTGACATCCACTTGGTCGTGGATGGTGAGTCAACATCTAAATAAAGAGACTTGCTGCAAAATAAGTGAGTATACTTGGGAATTAAGTTGACATGGACAGTTATATTGCAAGCCCATCCATGGACTAGACAGCTTAAAAATGCTAAGAAATCTTATGAATGTTCTAACTTAGCCCATGGCTGCTGCCAAACAATAGGCCGACGGTTATTTGGAGGAGAGGACTGCATCCCTCTATATGATTAAAGGTAGAGACAACAAAGTTCAGTACACTAAAAATCGTCTCATGGCTGGCTTGGTAAAAATTACTTGAACAATTGTCAAACTGTGATGTGGAGGATAACAAAAAACCAGTATCAGGACCACACATCTCTATCCTAAGGCACACCACTTATTCATTTTCTCTTTTTGGCTGAAATAATTCTGATGAACCAAGTGAAATATTCTGGAGGTAAACTAGTCCCCCATTAATCCTCCAGGTGAGGAATACCCAATAGAATTCCTAAATAAAACATTTCAATGAATTTTGGATTGGAGCTTGGAATTTGGGATAACTCTGTGAAAGGGTAGAGAATATAAAGGTAAAGGTGCATAGCTTGAGGTAAGACAACCTTGATGTAAGGTAAATAAAATGGCTTGAAGAAGGAAACTTCTGGTGTGTTGGCTGAAGAAGTACTTCATGATTCTGTCCAAGGATAAGTTGAATCAGCTCTACAGAACTGTGAGACACCACTTCAATGAATTCCAGGCAAAACTCATCAGACTTTTATTGTTTTATAATGGAAGTGAAATGTATTTTAGGACATTATAAAAAGAGTATTCTGTTGATGATAATGAAAGAAGAGTTCATGTGAGAATTAATGTTTGATAAAGGAGTTAAGAGTAAATTACATGCCAGGGATTGACAGAATGCTGTCAACACTAGTTAAAAATTAAGAAACTATAGATTCTGATTTAGCATTATAATCTAATATGTGTATGAAAGAAGAAATAATGGTGAACTATAAGAAGAATATAATTGTCTCTATACCAAAAATGTCATGCAAATTTGAAAGCTTCAGAAGAATGTATTGAAGATTATAGCAATAATACTCTCCCAAAGGATGGCAAAGAAAGTGGAAGAATATTTTAATGAGGTTTAGTATGGATTCAAAAAGAGTAGGGGAACAAGAGAAGCTAACCTTTCTCACAGACTAATGGCGGAAAAGAGGACACAGGGACACTACAATGAACAACCAGAAGGTTTGTTTGATAGGTGAGGATAAAGTTCACCTCATACTCATTGTCAAACCTATTATGCATGTCATTCATACAACCCATTAGGAATACAATTTTTTCCTGTGCCTCAAAAAATCACAGCTTGGATGAAACTGATGGTATCAATCCGAACAAGAATTTTAGCCTGGGCCCTCTTGTCAGTAGCCAAATGGTCTGCCCAATAGGCTTCTGTTCCAATGGAAAGATTAGCTGACCCTAATACCTTCATGGATCTGGAGACAATTTTTGACAACCTGAACTGGAATATTTATTTATTCTTAGTCTGAAAACAGCACTTTTTGGCCTTTACATTGGACTATTAACAGTGACACCAATGGAGATGATTACAAACACCCAAGCCTTAGGCGGAGAAAAGCCACGCAGGCGGGAATCGAACTCGCGACCCTTGGATTGGCAGACGAGGACGTTACCCTGCCGCCACCAGAACTGGCAAATGTTGTATGATGTTTTTTGTACAAGAAATTGGAATGAACAACAATGAAAGAAGCTTTATACATCCTCTTGAGTAAGTAGAGAGCAAGTGAAAGTGAATAGATGTGGTGAATGGAGAGGACAGAATATAAAAACATAGCTCTAACGTAGGATTGCACATTATTAGCAGCAATATTTAATTTGTACATTGAAGAGGTAATTAATAAGATGCAGATATTTTAAATCACAGAGATAGGATAAGCCATCTATGATCTGTGGACAGATCAACTATAGTTGCAGAGAAAAGAAAGACCTGACAAGGATACTAGCCTATATTAGAAGGGGGATGACTATGTACAATTTCAAAGATAAATAAGAATAAAACCTAAGTCAACAGTTGAAATAAGCAAGTTTATCTACAAATAAAACTATGGGAAATAACACTAGAAAAGGTGGAATAGTTTTGCTGTATAGACAGCAAGATTACAAGTGATAAAAGAAGCAAGAAATATATAGAAAGCAGCTTAGGAATGGTGAAGAAGACTATCTGTCGGACAAAGAATGTATGATAATGGAAAAAAGTACTAGCATAGGAATAAAGAAGAGAAATTATTATGTTTATTTATACATATAGTTTAATGTTATCTAGATTAGAAGATGGATGAAGGGAACAGGTGGAAAAAGAAGATTGGAAATATGATGCTACCTAAGAATGATGAAAGAAAAAAATGGTTTGGAGATGAAGAAGTACTCTGAAGACTGGGTGAAAAGAGAAAAATTTGGAGGGCACCCAAAAGAAGAAGAGGGATACTAATTAGAAACATCCAGAGGCATGGTTGCTCACCATAGACTATAACTGAAGAAAATAATGTAGAGGGAAAGAATTGATGAAAAAGGCAATTACCGGCCATTCCATGAAATAATTATGCATGTATTTGAATATCTTTTGTAAGCTTTTGTGTCTTTTGAAAAAAACAACAGAAATTACATCAGAGGTGATGCAGTAAACACATGAATTTGGGTACAATTAATTAAATTTAAACTACGCTATTTGTGTTCTTCAAAGTCAATACAGTTTGCCTTTCTGGGTGTTTGCATGAATCTTATCTGTTATATTTAAGAGACTACATGGGAGACAACCTGATAAATTATTCAAGAATACACATTTAAATGGGCTTACAAACTGCATAACTCCTCATTTATGAGTGAACTGCATGTTTTGTTGTAGTGCTAGAAACTTTATTTTGCCAAAAATTGTTCTTTGAAATAAATAATGTTGTAACACTTCCTAGTATATACTTCTAAGAGTATAAAGTTTAGTTGTGTATAATTTCTGTACCATCTGAAAACATACTCTACAAATTAATGGAATGATAGGTTGTGTGTGTTTCATAAACCTCTCCTGTAGAGTGTTGTCATATCTTTTGCCAAGTTATTCTTTCTGTCGTCTTATATAAATAAACTCTTATACTTCAGGCTTCACTGTGAATATCCATTGAAAAAGAACAATCATAATATCACAGAAAATTTTCCATTCCAGTTTCCTTTGATATTAATTTACTTCTGTTTTCATAGCAAAATCATCCCAACTTGTGGGAATTTGCTGTCCCCACAGCAAATAATTGGAAAACTAAAGAAAATATTTCAGGAGGCTCAGATCTAGTTGAACCAGGCAAGAATTGATATCAAATAATGGTTGGCATCAGAAAACTTTTTAATATCGACAACCAACTTATTGGATACATTGGCTATTGGCACAGATATAGTGATAGCACTCTTTTCTCTGGCCATGTAAATTCTTTCCTGAATCTCTTACATTCCCTACTACCCATTTTTTACTTTTTAAAAAATGTATTATTATTTTTCATGGCACAATTAACTTCTTAGATTGCCAATTTAAACAACTGAACGAAAATATAAATGTGGTCAAAAATGAGTAGTAGTCATAGTCAACTAAATAAGTTCAAACAATCACTGACTTAGTAAACTTTGTATTTTTTCACAAAACCTTTATTACACTTCTACCAGTTTCAGTGCATAGGTAACATGCCATTGAGTACAGTGAGTACAGTTACATGCCATTTGAAGGCAAATTAATTATCAAATCACCAGGAGCATGAATAGAATACAAAATTTTTTAATTTACTTCAAATGAAATAGATACATTATATCGTATAATTGCAAGTTCACTTGTGACTCATCATGCAGAGATCCCCCAACCCTCAATCCACTGGGTCACATGGGCAGAAAGGGACACCACTCTGTCCACCACCACTGTCAGCTTTGGTGTAGCTAGAGGCAGAATAAGACATATTTTGAAGTTGTAGTAGAAGTCACGTTTGAGGTCATCATAAACAGTGGCATCCCTCCTTATTCATCTTCAACTACCAACTGATTTTTAGAAAATTTACCCCTCCAGACCCAAAATAATTTCCTGCATAATGTCATAAGCTTTTGCAGTATTTGTAAGTAATTCCTACAATACAGTTTCTCCAGCCCCTTTTGAGCATATAGCACTTGAATTTAATCTATTGTTTAATTGTCACCTTTTCATTTTTGCTTTTTTCAAATCATCTGAGCTGGTGAATCATTATCTGGATCATATTTGTGATATTTTTTCAATGATAATGGTTTCTCTAAGCTATTTATTAGGCTGTAACCAGTGTGTGCAGTATTCTCAATGATCTGTGAATGTGTAAACAACACAAATTATACAATATAGACCATGCCTGTTGTGAATGGAAGAATGCATATTTGGCATATTTAGAAATTCCCAACTGAATACATGTGGGTTACCTGTTCTACCATGTTGACTCTGCAGTTAATTAAGGTCTTTGTTTTTTCTCATCAGTAATCTCTTGTGTAAAATTTGGATTCAGTGAGCAAAGGGATGAGCATATTTGCCAATTTTTTTATAAACCCTCAGGGTTGCCTTCTCTTTTTAGAAAACAGGAACTACTCAGTTGATCTTTGTGAACTCAAGTCTCACCTTGCTCAACGTTCCAAATGAAGTAGAACCCTCATTATTCAGACTCTTTGCTAGAATTGGTGATATGGAAAATTTAATATTTGCAGTAATATAGGACATGTTGTAAGCATAGATTACATTAAAATTTGTTTCCAGAGATAAGTACCCCATAATGTCATCACCATAAATTCATTAAGACTAATTAGATGACATTTCATCAATGTTTTCACTATAGAAAAACCTTTTCACCATTCATTTTGCCTTTATGGCTATTTCAAAACAAAGCTACATTATTTAGCCCTGCAGGGGCTATCTCAAATTTATGCTCCTTTAAATGATAAAAATGGTGATGGCTCCGCAGATACTTTCTTACAATGCTCCCCCCTGATCATGTGATTCCATGTAAAAATAAAATGATATTTATTTTCATCTAAGGATTGGGTGCATACCTCCAATATAGGACATGTCATAAGCATAGATCACATATTTTTCCTCGCTGAAAAAGTGATGAGTGATGATACAAAAAAGTAATAATACATAAATACAGCATTATTAAACTTACGAGTTACTCATAATTTACAGCATAAGAGTAAACATGAAGGTAGCAAGTATTGATATAAATAGAAATTTATGAACATTAGGTATCATAATTTGTCACTTATTAACTCTGAAATGCTGTAAAATTTTTTCTCAGGGAGAAAGCATCTTAAAAACATTTTTATATGCATTTTCATTTTTAATTTCTTTACAAGGCTGTGACAGTTTATTGTATTGCCTGGCCCCATGGGCTTGGGTCATAGGCCGGATGGTTTTGTCTGCCCTGAGCAACTGAGTCAAAGCTTTAATAAGGTCTAGGAACAGGCCAATTGTTTTCTTTTTGCATCAAGAGATGTCATGATGGAAGTAATAGCCTTACAAGAGGCTAAAATGGTTGGCCTATTTTTTATGAATCCGTGCTGATAAGGAGACGATATATTATTTTCTCCAAAGCAATATACAAGTCTGTTAAAGAATAATTTTCCAAATATTCCTGCAAAAACTCATTGTATTCCTATTAGCTTATAATTTTTAGAATCACTTAGGCTTCCCTTGCTATTGTATAATTGGATGACATTGGGTCACTTAAAGAGGGGCTGGGTAAACACCACAGCAAAGAGATGAGTTGATCAGATTAAGCAGAGGATCTTTAATTTACTCATAGGACAATTTAATCAGAGAACTTAGGATACCATCTGCTCCTGGGCTACAGTTAGTACATTGGTCATGCATTATTATAGACAGTTCTTCCTCTGAACAGGGGTACAAGAAGGAATATTTGTTTATTATAATTACGTTTATGTCTAAATATTCGTAGTTAGTCATTGTGGGTTGAGAGACTGCTAAAAATGGGTAATCAATTTATCTTTGAAATGGTTGAGAAATAATGAAGAGTAAAGTCAGAAATTACAATACCATGACAGTCATGTAATTGTAAGGGAGATTGAGGGGAGGGGGAGAGGTTATGTTTAAGAGCAGCTTATGATTATCCAGGATCCTTTGAATTTGTTTTCTGCTTTGATGATTCTGTTGTTATTGTAAGTAGGTTTTGTGGTTTTCAATATGTCATTAATATTTGTGGCTACATAGTTCTCTCAGATAAGCTGAGGGATGCTTCATTTTGTCTGTTACTCCACTGTCATGTCTCTATTGTTTGTTCTTGCTCATCATACATTTTCTAGGGAAGATTACATTGAAATGATCACCACATGTCATAGAATTCCTTCAAAGACTCCTAATAGCTATATGTATTATTCATATTTTCCCAATTTTCAGGTAGTAAACTTGTTGCGATTTTGGAATAATTTGATTGGAGAAGACCAGCTTGTTTGTATGATGGACTGTTAAATAGTTTTAGCAGCGAAGTGGCAAGTAAAGGGTATTGGTCAGATGAATTGAAAAGTACTGTTTTTATAGTTACTGGGATAAAGGGCTTTTCAAAGTTTTTATTATGCTGTCAATTGATGATTTTGTATTTTATGTCACACAAGTTGGCTCATAATTGGAAAATGGGCATTATAACTGTCTAACATTGTTATAAAATCAGCTTTTGCAATTAATGCTAGTAAAAAAAATTAAGTTTAAAATAATGTTATAATGATGTGAGCAGAAGAAAAACTTACAGAGATGCTATTCTTAATTTATGTTTATGCAACAAAATATGCTTTCACACATAATTGAAAAAATGATCTCACTAAACCACAATATGAGAGAGATAATTGATTTGTGACATTCTGTGCTAATACAGGAGGTGCTGGGTCTTGTCTACTAATGCCCCTGTTTAAGATCAATTTGGTTGGCATTCTTGGTTCATGCAACAATCAAAAATCAGGAGATAATTTTCTTCTCTAGCAAAATATTACCCAAGCAGCATAGTTCCAAATATGATGGATAGAAATTTGGAGTGCCCTCAAGATACCTTGAATTCTCTAGTATTTAACATTCACGGGTAAACTGTATACATTATATTTACACTGTATGCATAAATTCATGAACTGTCCAATGATAGAAGTTTAATTTCCATGTTTGCTACTTAAAGAATCCACAATGCAAGTGTTTCTTCCCAGGTTTATTTCTTCAGTACGACCACAATGAACAAGTTGCTGTAAGACATGATTTCAGAACCAGTGAAATGTGTTTCACTAAAGGGTATGACAGCAAACTGTTATTGGGGAAAAAAGAGATTCTTAATACAGTTCTAAAATGACTTAAAATTTTCAGGGGTTGGCATATATGTGTTGCACCCCATAGTTTTGTGAAATTCCTCAACACTGAACTAAGGAGACATCCATTAAAAGTATACTATCTTACTCAGTATATGATGGTTAACATTAGGGTATATTTACTGTATACACTTACTATATTTATACAATGCTGAATACCAACTTTTGTGTATTACTCTTGTAAGGATTTCTTCTCTTTTAATGACAGATTAGATACCTTTTCAGTTATATTCCTACAGTTTCCATTGTTTTTCATTTCTTTTTAGGCTATTGGTTGCAAGATACAGGATTCACCTATTATGATGAAGCCACTACTATGGCTCTAAATGAATTACTTGTGAAATTACATCACTGAAGATGGATTGCAATCTCTTGCAATTATTTTTGGACATTCTCTTTCTTAAAGAAATTTTGCAGCAAAAGAAAAAAGCTTCGTCCACCCCATCTCTTATAAGTTTGTGAATGCTTTGGAAAAAATAACTTGGTAGCCAATACTAGACAGATGATGCACTGTTTCTTTGGATGAATGGATACATATATTTTTAATGGTTTGGCTGAGTGGATCAGGAATTTTGTGTAAATAGATGTTTAACTTATATGTGACTGAACACGTTGATACTTGTTGGATGTGATTGTTGATCTAGAAAGAAATGTGGGCCCTGCCAAAAGTGAAGATATTTTATTCTATGATGTTAATTTGATTGTGAATATGTGATTTTGTGAACACAAGACTCTGTGTTTATTGTCTGCTTGCAGCTAGGCAGACAGTTTTTGTGATTACTGTTATGTTTAGTGTCTGTGACTGTTTTAAACTTAATTATAAAATGTTTGGATTATCTTATCAATATTCTACAAACGATACTGACTGAAGCAGCTTAAGAATATTATTTTATTGAGAAGATATACTAACATGCTGCACTTAAATGCAACGCATTGCCACTTGCATGACCAAATTAATGGTGTTAATGAGAAAGCATTAATGAGAGCAGAACTGGAGAAGTGTCAATTAGCATACAAACTGAATCAATGTCAAAGCCTGATAATGCTTTGGGAGAATGTGGAATATAAAAGTGCCTCTATGACAGGTGCCAGTGGTAATGATTTGACGTTATTATTGCATGTCGATGATTAGAAAGAATCGAGATTGATTGTAATTAGATACGAGTCACCGTAATTGCTTGCCACTGGAATAGTAGCTTACGGTAATTGCTTTGTGCTTAAAAAATTATAAGTGTGTATGGTTTAGTATTTGTAAAACTGATGATAAAATATTATTTAAGCAATGGCTTATTAAAATTTCCTGTGTAAGTCAAAAGCCTCGAGAAAAACTTTTCAGTCAAAAATCGGTATTTGAAGAAAATAAGTTAACCTGGGGGGGAATGATTAGTTGCAAAGTTAAATGCATTGCCAATAATGGACCACAACACTCATTTATCTTATGTGGCACCGTTAATCTTGTTTTAGTGATAATTTTGACTGAAGGTTACCAAAATGATACAACTGAATGCACGATGAAACCCCATCATGTGATTCCTAGCATTTATGGGTTGTATAACATAGAACTAAGTAAAAACAAATTACTTATATGGATTCCTTGATTTAACATTAACAAGTGTTTCAAATGGGTAAATAGTTTATTTTGTACAAAGTATGAGAGATGAAATGCTGAATGAACGAATTTTACTGTAAAAAGTGTAACGTTCTTATGTGAAATATATCGAAACAGTAACGAGTGTTACTCTGTGTACGACTTCATTTTAACGGCAGCAGGAAATGCCTTGAGTGGCAATAATTGTAGAAACAGGATTTTTTCCGAACATAACGATAACTTCTCCCCTACCTCAGTGGAAATAAATATTAACTTATTATTCCTAGTGCCATTCAAATTACAATCCAAGCGTTTTTCCCGCATATCGTGCTTCAGAAGAAACAAGTGAAAGGGAGCGCCTGACCTCGTAAGAAGTGTTGGTGAGTATAATATTTGCGCTTATCTGAAGAAACGAGAGAAATTTCGAAGGAAAAAGAGCTCAGCGCTTGTTCATTATAATAAAGGTATTTCCTATATTTTCAAGTGCAATTTTTTAAATGGGATATAACCGTGAATGTTTAGGTTAGCATGTGTGACAATTCAATACATTACATTATTTACGATAGCATGAAAATGGCGACCTGTTAGGAAATATTTTGTAGAGGCTGTTATTATCGTTAATAACTATTTGACTTCTTGATCTTTTGTTTTGCTGTATTTGTTTTCGGTTAGCAATTAATACTCTAGGCGATGACTGAAAATCGACTATTGAGCCGTATAACTTATCCTGGTTATGGTTGAATAACGGGTTTGAAGTTTTCCATGGTGCATTGCAAAAATTCAATGTAGCTTTGTTTAAATGCTGTAGTTTCTTCTTCAGTGTTTCTTAACAGCCATGGAGTGTTGTTCTGTGGCTTCCTTGTGCAAAGTGGGACGGTAAACTGGTAAATATCTTTGTCGTATAATAGGTGACTATATTGAAATTAATGAGTTACCTAGTGATTTAATGAAGTTAAGGTACGATAATGTATGTACATTTTTACACTTGTTCATTTATTAGTTGCTGATTTCTCTAGTTTTACGATGTGTGTAGATTTTGAACCGGAATACGCCTTAATATAGCATTGTTTAACATGAAAGATATAATAGGTGAAAAATAGTTCCTTTGTAGCAAATTTTGAAACAAAAAGTCGAGCATCATTTTGTTTGTTTTGAATTTTTTAATATTAATATCATTCACGAGCGAATAATATTTTTTATTAAAAATTAGGAAACTCAGTTGTTTTAATGAATTTAAATAGATTACTGGCCAAGCATTTATCTAGTGCTCTTTCGTGAAAAACTTTCATGGGACTTAAATGAACGCCAATGTCGCTATTTGACTTTTAGGCCAACAAATAACGATATTTTTCTGGTGTGTTCAGCTTGTTGGAAGCATTATTATTATGCATGTCAATTTTTGTTGTAATTTGTAATTCACATGTCCGCATTCATGTATTTTATTCACATCCTTGAACCTTGCGAATGTGTTTTCTTGTTTTCCATAGCCACCGCTTTCATGCATCCACGAATTTCTAAGCATGTAGTTTTATTCTTTGAGACGCTTTTATTATTAATGCACTTCCTTGGTCATGATGTAGACAGTTTTTTAGTATTAGTCGACAGTGGCAGAGGAATACTAATGAATAGTCTTTTAGCTTATTGTCACTGTAAAAAATATAAGATGCACGAGTTTTTCAATGCTTTGTTTTGCTTATTGTCCATAAGATAAAGCAAGATAAGATATAACAATCCAATTTTATGAAACTGTCGATTGGTTTATCATGTGAGGGAAATTGTTGTTATGGATAAATGAACCATCTGAAATGGATTTTTATTTGCTCTGCTACTTCCCAAAGTATGCTTTTAATGGCGATATTGTTGCATTAGGGGTGACAATAAATGAAAAGGCGAACATTTGTTTGCAGTTTCATTGAAATTTTCAATTCACGTAAATATTTATTTATCAATTAACCCTATCTTACACTTTCACGATAACCTGTGAGCATAATTTCTTTCTGAATTAATATATGTATAATCGCTGGCCTTTATCTGACCAACTAATATTTTGCATTTAAGCAGCAGAAATAGTACACAGAGAGTGAAAGTGATGCCCTGAATAGTATATTATGGTGACTTTATAGCAAAATAATGAGAGTCCATTGCTATTCAAACAGCGCTCTCACGTTTTTATAATTTTATTCGTGATTTTTTTCTTATTTTGAAAAAAAAATGAAAGCATGTACATTTAAGAGGATGGAAAAAATTATTCGTTTTTTTTTATTACTAGCTTATGTAAAATTTTGTGTGTATGTGCACTGGTGTTGTCTGAATGTTTCATGTCCCACACCTTTTTGTGCTTGAATAAATGACCGGTCTAAAAATTTGTTCCATATGAATACATCATCACTTTTGTAACCTTTACTCATATAACAATTGCCATGGTTTTGTTCGGTACATGATATATTTAAATAGTGACAGGAAGTGTTTGAAAATTTGAGTAAGTACTTGTTATAAAATTACGAAATAACTGTTTGTAGAGCCATTTCTGTTCAAATTTTAAGTACTAATGAGTGTAATGGTCACCACTCATTTCATTCTGTGTTGGGCTTAAGAAACTTTTGCATGCAGAGGAGGAACTAATAATAATGTACCAATGTCAAATCACTATTTATTTATTATGGGGATATCTTCAGTGCTAAATAGGAAGTTGTGCTCTTAAGGTGTGGAGCAAAAGGTATATTGCACTGTTAGATTGTGAGTTAATTATTTCAAATGAATTGGTTCCATATGAGTTGTAAGAATAAGTGAGATTAGAATTCTTGATTAGAAAAACCTTTTTGCCATTGAAAAACTAAAAACTCAACAAATAGTTTTAATTCCCATCTTTTTGTTGGTACTGCTCCACAGCTGCAAAAGACTGCTTCAGCTGAAATATATCCCTTTGTGCCTAGACCATATCTATATGATTGGTGGAAGTGAACAGACGATCCTGAATCCCTCAGTGAGAAAGTATTGGTAATTGTGTGCCAATAAGCCCTCACCACTTGTCTCTGTCGAAGTTGAAATATGCAAATAATGCAAAATAGCAATGGAATTTATTTACATTGACACACTCCTCCAGAAGGAAGTAGAGCCTATCATTGCCTCTAACAAAATTGTGTGAATACAGTGTAGGTACAGGATATATTTTGCACCAATGAAGTCCCCACTATTGGAAAAAATGGTAGGAATGCAAGATGACATAAAGTAATACTTTTGTTTTACTCATAGTTTGTTATCTTTTTATAATTAAATTGTGGAATAGGTTTTATTTCCTTGATGTCAGATGTGTTTATACAGTAATAAATGCCGTCTATGCAAAATATAAAGGCATCTAAGGAGGGATACCACAGTTGTGTGGGTTCTCTATTTATTCTACCACATTTTTGCTCTAATCAATCTTTGGTAGATATCAGTGACAAGGTAAAAGCTAGTGGCCTATCACAAGAAAAGTTGTAGAATCTTTTGGCTCACTTTAAGTTATAGTTTGCAGAGTAAAGTTTGCTCTTCAATTTGATATCCTATTTTATTCATTGGTATATTTTGACTAAGGATTTGGCAACTTAAAATCAGTGAAATAATGATAATGGTAATTCCTATCAACAATATTAGAATTAATTAGCTATGAATGAAAATATTTACTCTTATAATAATAACTAAATTTCAAATTTTGTGTGAGGTTATTGGCATTTTAAAATGTTATAATTTTTTTCAGTATAGTATTTTGTAAACATACCCTCTAGTGGAAACAGGCACAGGGTGGCTATGTACTACTTGCTGTTAATATGTTGTTTTCAATTTTTACTTAAATAATGGAAGTTTTGTAATATTCAATATTTTGGTTAGTTTTTGGTTGAAATTATTTTTTTATATTTTTTCCAATGTCTGGGCTATTTTGTGCTGACTGCCAAGGGAAATGCTCACCATTTATCTGCCATTGCACATTATTGTTGAAGGATGAAAACTGGTATAATTGAAAAAATTATGTGGCTACACCTTGTCAATTTCTATAATGGGTGGAGAAATTAATAGGTTAATCCTTCAGCGATTGCTGATTGTTATTTTCACTACTTATGGTTGTTTACAAATATTCTTATAGCCAATCTATCATCTAATTTAACATTTGATGACTATACCTCAAAATAGACTTAACTACATCTTGTTTAACTGAGCTAATCATAGACCGAATCTTCAGCCATTCGATCAGGCTGATATCTTTCATTTGGAAAGGATGCAGTGTTGTGATGTAACCAGTGACACAGACTCCTTTCAGGCAGTGAGTTAAAATTTATGATCTCCCCTCTCTTCAGGGTTGATGGACTTTTCCCGTATGACCTAAGTGAGATAGATGTAGTGGAAGTTATCACTTAAGATTTATGTTACATTCTTGACTCTAGCACTCCTCCAATATGTAAGTCCACATGTCTCAGGGAGCTGTATCACTGGTTATGATTTACGGGAATAGCTGTGTATAAAATGTTAATGGCAAACAAATTCCCTGAAGATTCAACTTATTATGTACTGCTTCATCAGCATCATGATTTCTTAGCATTCTCCTATTAAATGGTTTTTTATGCAATAGATAAAAGTCTTGCAAGGAGGTTTCAATTTGATTCCATTAAAAACAAGGACATTTGCCTTGGTAATAATTATATATATATTTATATGTGTACAAACATATACTATATATATATATATATATATATATATATATCACTGGAACAGGATAGGGATGTTGGACGGGATGAAGGGAGGAAAGAAGTACACAGAGATGAAGAGGAACCTGATATAGATTAGTTTTCTAGGTGGGGAGTCACAAAATGTTTATTTGATAGTTGTGTCCATCCAAAAACCTACCTTAAACGGTAGATTACCTAATAATAATAATAATAATATATATATATATATGTATATATATAAATACACACATGCATACATATAATATATTTACTGTGGGTCGTGGTAGTCCAGGGGTAGAGCATTGGACTACTGACCGGAGGGCCCAGGTTCGATTCCCGGGCAAGCCTCTCTGGGCACCTGCAGCTCCACCGAAGCTATGTGATTTTTCGGTTACTGGGTCTTCCTGGGAAACCATAACCGGCACAGGGAAGGGAAGTGGTCTCCCTACCCTGATGTGTGAATTGTACACGCCGTTGGGCTTAGTGCTGGGTGATCTTTACTATCGCCTACCAAACCGACCTTCAGGTTTATTACTGTGTTTATAGTTTTTTATATAATATATTACTCCATTGTTAAGAGTATATTTTTTGACCATTTATGTATATCATCAAATTACTTTATTGTGTCTTCAAATCATTTTGGTATGTTAACTTTAGAAAACTCTCATTTTGTCAAGTCATGGGGAAAATACATTTTTATTGTAAAATTTATTTGGTGCATAAGAAACCATCTTTTCTTTTACAATTATTTTCAAAACCCAGTTCATCATGTTTGTTTGGCTTGGCTGCAGTAAAAGGGCTTAATTTTATCTTATTTTATAAAAATATGTTTCATTCATTTATCTTGCTCCATGTACAAATTAACTAGAATTTTGATTAATGATGATGTATCAAAATTTAAATTTAATTTGTTATTCATTAACTAATGTTAGAGCTGAAATGAAATATTCTGACCTCAGTCCTAGTGACACTAGAAATTGTTGTGAGTCATGTGGTATGTCTTTTGTTAAGTGTTGGGTGTTTTTAATCTACCCTTCAAGCAATAGATACATGCACTTTGTAGATATATACAAAATTAGTGTGTGATTTTTAAATTTGGTATCGCTGCTATTTTTGGTGATTAAAATATTCTATCAAGAAGGTCCATAGTATTTCATGTTGATGTGAGCAACATTTAAAATATAGTCATTTGGAAAAATTCATTTGTTTTTCCTGAGTATGTGAGTGGTTTGGCGTTCTGAGGAAAACATATTCTGCTACTTGATGATAGTTCTATGTTCTTGTAGATCTATAATTCCACCCTTATAAAAATTGTTTTTCTTAAAAAAATATTTTTATATGTGCCGTTGAATAAATTGATGGGGTTATAATACTATTACCATCATCTTTCTATTTTCTGTAGAATATTTTATTAGTCAATTAACCACAATCGGTGCTCAACTTTCAAATCTAAAAAAATTTATTCTGACTTTTAAAGTCATTGTCAGTTAATAATGTGTATGAAAGAATTGAAGGGTGCATTTTTTACTCTGTTTATAATGGGATTTATAAGATTTATATAGTTCTTATTTCCCAATCTGCCTCTGTTCTGCAGCATTTGTCAGCATATACGACGCTATTCCAAAATTTAGGTTAACAAAATCACTTACATCTTATATGCGAAGGTTCCACCTCCGTGGGTTATTGTTCAATACTGAATGCTATTTTTACCCCAAATGGTCAGTACTACCTATTTTGACTACATTATAGTTAGATAATTATATTTACTTGAATATAATACAGTTAACTGTGGAATAACCATGTTGCAGATTCTTTGTGCTACTTCCTTCTCAGCACCTTTGAAATTTGAATGAATTGAATTGGATGAGTTGAAATTTTAATGAATTACAGTCGTGTGTGTTTCCGAATATACCACAGCCATATTTTCCTTGTATTTCAATTATTGGTGCTTTGTCGATCATCCATTAGTACAGATAACCGCTAAAGTTTACTGTAGTGTTAGCTGTCAAGTTTTTTCAGAGCTGCATTTGTTTTATTCATGTACTTACTATGCCCATCATATAACTGAATGCAGTTAAATAAATTAATAAAGAGAAGAAGAGGGCATCATCTTTTTTATTTCAAGATTAATTGTTGTATTATTTTGAAGTAATATTTATTTCTATTGTTCTCCTATTACGATATTAAAATTGAAAGAGTAATTATGCTACTCCATAATCATTTTCTAATATCTTTGGGACACAGGGCTTGGCCTAAAATGTACTTGGCCATAGAACTACAGGACTTTGTAGTGGCCAACTAGGATACAGTAGGTGATGTATAAACTCTCAAAAAGTCAGTCACTTGTAGACCTCCAATGTGTTCACTTCTTGAATCTGCATGATATGCTACCAAAACTCCATTGCCTTCATTGCTTGATTTACCCTAGTGTTTTTATATGTTTTATCCTTTCACATTTTACGTGCTTCCTCCATTATCTCATTTCCAGATTTCCTTCCCTTTCTCCATTGTTTTTTTATTACCTTTCCCCTTTATTTTCTACCTGTCACTTTCACCATGATGTTGAAGATTTATTATATGTATCAAGGATCTTCAAACAGTTTTTCAAGACAGATTGGTGACATCGTTTGGTGTCGTATCAACCAGATTATCACCATAACCATGATTATGATATTTTTTGTGACCACTCTTTAACAAAGAAAGATGGCAACTTTATTTTTCAAATGTTTACAAAGGAATCATTGAGACAATTTCTCTAAATATCCCAATGTCCTGGAAGACATATAGGGTCTCACCCAAAAGCGGTAAGACTGATTTTTTTTACAAGAATTTTATTGGCGATATACTTACATCGACTTAATAATCTTCAAAGTATGCTCCTTGAGCTGCTACACACTTAGTATAACGTTGCTCCCATTCCCCATATGCCCACTGGAAATTTTCTTTGGGGATGCCGTTGATGACCCTCGTCGAAGCCTCTTGAATGGCCTTTGAGTCAAAACGTCGTCCCTTGAGCTGTCTTTTCATCAGGGGGAAGAAGAAGAAGTCCGGTGGTGCCAGATCGGGAGAATAAGGCGGATGCGGCAACGTGGCAACGCTGTATTTGACCAGGAGCTGTCTGATGACGAGCACGCCATGGCACGAATTTTTGGCACCATCTTGGCGCACACCTTGCGTATGGCCAAATCCTGTGAAATAATGCATTGGACGTTGGATGCAGACAGACCCAACTGGTCTGCAATTTCTTCACTGGTTAAGCGTCGGTCTGTGTTCAGCAGTGTTCTCACTCTGTCCACATTCGTGTCGGTTCTTGCCGTCGACGGCCGTCCGGAGCGATGGTCGTCTTCAACGAGCTCCCTACCCTCATTAAACAACTTGTGCCACTCAAATACTGTAGAACGGCTTAAGGCAGTGTCCCCATAAGCCTGCTTGATCATATCGAGGGTCTCAGTTGCCGTCTTCCCGAGTTTCGCACAAAACTTCAAGGAATAACGTTGCTCTAAATTCAGATTCATTTTGTTTTTCGATGCGGACAAAAAACTTGCTTCACTAAAAACAGTGTCCTCACTCAACGACAGCCCGCAGGCGACTGAGGTTGGTGTCGGTCTGTTGCTAAGAGCCCCCTCCACCTTACCTTGCCAGGCAGACCCCCTCCACCGCTGTTCGTGCCAGAGAAAATCAGGCCTACCACTTTTGGGTGTGACCCTGTATGTTAATTTCTAAAAGTGGACCCTGCCATTAAAATAATGGCAACCTAGACTCTCCCTTTCATTTTAGTGACTGTAGTCAGCCTGGCAACTCTTCAAATGTGCCACCGTGTTGATTCATCATGAGATTTCCCTGGAATGCTACAAAATACATGGTCGAGCCATACATTCGAGTCTCTGCTTGTTGATCTGAGATACATGTGGTAATTTTGAGTCTGATCTATCAGTCATAGCAGAATTCTCCCACCACCTAACATCAGAGCCATCCATTCAGTTTCAAGCATGCATGATGGGCCAGCGCCAAAGATATTTGAAAAATAATTATGGAACCTAACATACTATTAATCACCATATTTTATTGAGGAAATAGAATTACACTGTGCGACATTTTTGCGGAGTCACATAGTGATGTACTGGATCACATCTCTGGTACTAGTGGAGACTTTGAATTGTAATCGTGATCAGTCTGTCTCTCAATCCTAAAACTTGCCTGTCCAGGACACAACCATCAAAATATGTGTAATATTCTTTGATAAGTGTGCCAAATAGCTAACTAATAAAGTTATATTATTAGCCTGCAATTACTAGTGTCCTTAAATTATGTTGCGCTAAAAATAGAAACTATATTTAAGTAAAGTGTAAATATTTCTGCCTGAATTTCTGGAAGGATATAGACTTTGGTACTATAATTAAAACTGGGGAGTAGACTTAGTTTTTGAAATAGTGTTATCATAAAGTTTTACATAGTATGAGCGATTAATTACATTTGATGTAAAAACTTGTGTAAATAATTGTGATTACTTCCAAAGAAATATTTACTAAACACAATCAAAAGATCATGTAATAATTTCTCATGTTCATAATTACACACCATTTTTCAATGCATGGAAAATCTCCTCTTGGTCGCAGGATAAATTTCACTATGTAAGCAGTGGTTGTAATTAGGTAGTTGGTAAGAGTAGGTGTGGAATATTCCCCTGTCTCCTTTTTGCAATTGGTCATGCATTTTCTTTATGTATATTTTACTTGACAAACATGTCATCCATTTTTAACACACCATTGTATGTCCTGTTGTTAATTGTTAATGAAAAGCATTTGAGTCATTATTTGATATTCCATCATGTGAGTAAAATTTGTAATGAGCTCTATTTTTGGGAAAGTAAACTTTGACCTTAGAGGAATTTTATGGTCAAGAAAATTCGTTGAATTGCTCAGAAATTCTTCGTTTTTTAAAGTAAATTATTCCAAAATTAGCTAATTTTTAAAAAGTTCAGAATCAATTGTTGGGTGAATAGTTTTGTAACCATAATACATATACAAGGTGTGTTAATAAATTAACGGGTATTTTAATTTTTCGGATGATAATATTTATATATTCTTATACATTGATGTTGTCACCTTCAAAGTAGTCCCTATCAGAGATTATGCACCTGTGCCAGCGCTTCTTCCAATCCCCGAAATACTTCTCAAACTCGATCTTTGAGATAGCCTTTAGTTCTTTTAGCGATGTGCTTTTAATGTCATCTACGAATGTAAAACGACGGCCCTTCAAGGTTCTCTTAATTTTTGGAAATAAGAAAAAGTCACATGGAGCCATGCACCCCAGCCTCCATATCTGGCGAATATGGAGGCCGGGACATCATTACAGTATTGTTTTTGCCCCAAAATTCACGAAAAAGCAATGAAGTGTGGGCTGGTGCAAAAGCCATTTTGGAACGAATCTTGCTGCCACGCGTTTCATACCCAAAAAATGTTTACACTTTATTTCATTTTTTATGCAAAATTTGATACAAATTCTTTGATCCATTTCTTTTAGCAAACGAAAATTGCCGAGCTCATAAAACACGTCCAACCTTAGTGGCTGTCACAGACAAAGTCCACAATGAAAACAGCTGAAAGTTTTATCATACTTCAGGGGCATGTACATCAACATATTAAAAAGAAATTTTGACAATCGGTCTCACCAACCCTGCAAAATGAAAAAATTCCCATTCATTTGTGAACACACCTCGAATTTCAATATACACTTTAAAATAAGCTGTATATTAAGATGGTGCTATTGTGATGCTAGTGATGATCTTCTAGGCCAGAAATTGGAATATTTTTTATTTCACATTAACTACTAGTTTAAAGTCTATAGCACAACAATGTTGTATTTTTCCTATTGTCTTGGAACCAATTCTATTGTGTGTTACTATAACTTGAATCATGATTCTCTTATTGTGGGCTTCATGGTAAAAAGAAGTCATGTTAATAAAATATCTTGCACCAAGGTACTCAGGTTGAACAATGGTGGTTTAGAGTAATAAGTACATTGGTTTATAAAAGTTACACTTGTTGATAAGTTGCCCTAACTGAAATTATGACTTAGAAATTCATGAACAATTGCATTGTGATAATTAGACCAGTATTTTTTCTTAAATAGGAAAATATGTTGGTGCACTTTAGAATTAATCCTCATCACAATTTGGACATAACATGGCAATACAAAAGAGTTTCATACTGTGTGTAGATGAATCCATGAAAATATGAGATCAAGTATTCCTTTATATTGAGGGTTTTGATTTTCCAAAGTAATGTTAGTATGCATTTAGGGGTTAATTAGTATCAAGATAGCACCCGAAATGTTGGGGGTTTGAAAAGTACAAGATAGAGTAAAAAAATGAACATATGGAACTTCAGTATCTAATGCTTAAAATTTATGTTTAACTTAAATTCATAGCATACTTCTAAGTATGGATATCCTGAAGTTCTTTGCAGTTCAGACAGCTTAATCTTGCTTATATTATACCTTTGGCATAATTTTCTGTGAATAACGTGAAAGAATTGATGCGTCATATATGTTGAATATAGAGCATAATTTTGTTCAGCGATTAATGCTGTTTCTATTGACTCCAATCAACTTCTCTCTTGGATTGGCAGCAAGAAAAACAAGCTACGCCTTAAGTGGTTGTATTTGTGTACTCTTGGTACATGGGGTAATTTTAGTGTGTACTAAGTGATTCTCCATTAATGCTATAATTGTTAATGTAAAATACAATTAATTGGGTATCATTAATTAACACGATTAGTGTTAGTGTAACACCTTAGGTTTTGGTAACAAAAATGGTATGAAATTGAAACCTTTTTAAATGTAAAATACCAGGAACTTTCTATCAAATCAGTGTTTTTATACATTGGTGTTTGCATTCATATTTGATGTGTTGGCGAAAATTAGGGCCAGCTTGTTGCAGATTGTGGCTTTAATTGAACGGCCTTACACATATTCATGCGATGTAGCGATTTGTAGAATTAGTGGATGTAGACAAATTTGGAAAGAGCACATTATTAAATTGTCAAAGTTCCATTTTTATTGTTCTAATTAAATAAAATATTGAAATAGTAATGCAACATGAATTTCACCTAACAGGGTACCGATGAATTATCAAGTCATTGTTTGCTGCTATCCAAGCTGGTCTTACATCAACCAACACACGGCTTGTGCCAACAATGGAGGCACAGGCCCACGACCTAATTGGTCGCAGAGAATATTCCAGGGCACTGGAATTACTGAATCAGTGTTTAACATCTCTGCCCAAAGGAGGCACCATTCCCTCTGAGACAGCCCGGCTTCTCCTAGCTCGATCAGAATGTTGCCTTGGATTAGGGAGGCATGAGCTAGTCGTCTCAGATTGTAGGAGGCTTCTGCGTTTGGAAGGGAGTGCACCACTTAGATTAAGGCAGAGGGCATTCGGGGGAGGTAAGAGGAAAAAGTGGTTTATTTGTAGAAATGTCCTATTATTTGAGGGAGTTGAATATAAAAAGTATTTGATATTGTAAGTTTTCTAAAAATAATCTGGGTTGGATTCTTAAACAAAATATGGGCCTGTGTTCAATGACCCAGAGAATGTGTTGTTTCATTTCTCTGAATGCTATCTTGTGAGGAATATGGATGGTACTATGTTTCTTAAGCATAGTATTTATTTATTCATATGGTTTTATGTGAAATGGAAAGCACTGTAAAAGTCCTTAGTGTGTCATCAGATTACATACAAAATTGATATTTTAGAACATATAGTTTGACCCTGTGCTGCTGTTTCATAAAATTCTTTCAGACACATTCAGTTGCACCAAACCTTTATTTGCATGTAGCATGCATGTTACTCTTGGAGTATTATAATTTAAATTAATTTTTATGTTAATTTAATTTATACATTCAATCTTTTGGGACTAGCCTGGGAAAGAAACTGGCCCCCCTATCCTGTTATGTGAATTTCACATGCCATCGGGCATAGTAATGGCTGAACTCCACTATCATCTGTCAAACCTACCTTCGGGTTAATTAGTTTATGGTTTATATATATGAATGTATGTGTACATGTACACATACATATATATATAAAACTTAGACAGTAACACACAGCACGAGAACATATGAGTCATATCTTATCTTCCGAAGAAGACGGAGCTTGAGTCCGTCGAAATTATCAAGATATTATTGTGAGTGTTCTTTTTATGTGTTCTCGTGCTGTGTGTTACTGTCTAAGTTTTTTATTCAACACTTCCGTGTTACTTCGAAGAAATCATCTATATATATATACATATATAAACCATAAAAACAGAAATCATATATATATATATATACACACACACACACATGACATTTGGATGGCCCAATAAAACACAATAAAATAGATAACACGTAAAATTTCTCTCACATTGTAAATTGCGAGGCCTTCTTCAGGTCAGACTGACCCGAAGAAGCCCTCACAGAGTAGGCCTAAAGCTTAAACAATCTACAATGTGAGTGTTCTTTTACATGTTATCTATTTTATTCTGTGTTCTATTGTGACATCCAAATGTTATATTGCTCTCATGAGTACTTCCACATCATCTATACACATACATATATATATATATATATCATTAAATTTCATAATTTATTATAATTTTGAGTACCACCATGTGCTTGGCCATAAAGAAATTAAAATATTAAGTAAGGTGTCAATGTATAAGCATCTATTGGAAATATGTATTTACAATATTTAATATTATATTACATGCTAAAAGTCATGATTTGGTGAAAAACAGGGGAATGTTGAAGCTCTTGTGGCAAAGAATTATTAAACTGCAAAGAATTTTTACCACTATATGCTTGTGTATTAAATAATGCATAGCATTATAGCACATCTTAAGTGTGTTTATGTAACTTCATTACTCATATTCTTGTTAGTGCACTTAGAAATGTGTGGTAATGAGGAAATGTTAAACTCATTTGATGAAAATAATTTTGCTTTGCAAGATAATGATTTCTAAGTGTAATGTATGTCCATGTATGGTAATTATTGTATACATGAAATTATTTTTGCAAGTGTATTTACAGTTGACAATTTGATGTGGGCAATATTTGAGTTTTATGAGGGCAATACAGTATTGAAATAAGGTATTTTCATAGGATTGTGAAAATATCATGTAATCTCTATTTAATAGTTTTCCCAGAATCATGCTGTAGACCCTATCAGTATTTCCTGCATGGACTTTAAACATATTGTAATGTGTAAGGGAATGATAGTTCTCCAGTAATAATCCTCCAGCAGTGGTATTGAATTAACTCTTTAAGTACTGAATACTAATGGCATCCTTTTGCATGCTTCCAGTCAATATTATGCCCACCAACTCAAATGACTGGTTATCAACTGAATACTCTTGTACTTAGCCCAAATATGTATGCAGTTACTTCAGCTTATTGTGCATTAAATGCAAATATGTCAAGGATTAAATTATTATGCTCTTCTCCAGGTTATATTGCATGAAATTTGCATCAACCTGTGAAAAATACTTCCCGTAATTATTTGAGGTCATGGTGAAATCCTTAGAAAAAGTGTGTTGTTAGAAAAGTCTGGAAGACATGGAAAAAAATCCTCCGGATAATTTTTAATTTTTTGAAAATGCAAGACTCCATTCCATCTATTTTAGGGCACTGCGTCAGCATATGCTTTCCAATTAACTTTTCCCCATTGCACTCATCCATTTTGCATCCATTTCAGGCCAGCTGGATAGTCGAGGGAATGAATCTGTAGAGAGTGATGACCGTATATGTACAAGGGCACGGAGGAGGCTCGTGCACTCCCTCTTGTCTCTGAGGCGCTATGCAGAGGCTGAGGCAGCTGCACAGGAGTGGGTGGCTAGTGGAGGAGGGAGCGGTGAGGATGGGGAAGAGGAGGGCGAAGCCGGGAGAGTGCTTGAAAGACTGAGAGCGATGCTGGGCACCACGACAATTGCTCCTAAAGGGGCAGTGGCTCCATCGAAGGTTTGTGAAATACATTGCATTTGGGTGGACTAGACTTCCACTGTTTTATTTTTATTTCAATTGTTTTTCTTTATGCCCAATGTGCTTGTAACTATTTGACTTCCTCTGTCATTCACCCAGATTTATTCAGGAAGAACACGTTAAGTGGTAATCACTACTCAATAGTTTTTACAGTGAAGTCAATGTTTGACCTCTTTAGAGTGGAAAGAAAAACAGAACCTTTCAATATATGCATTAGCAAGTTGTAGGTATTTTTCTGAAAAGAAATGCTTTGTGTTACAGTGAGCAAATTGGAACTAGCCTCCTTGGCTGGGTATTACTATGTGGCCTTAAAGCTGTGTGTTCCTTGTACATTCTATTAATCATGGACTTCAACACATATTCTAACTTCCTGCTACAAGTATTAGTGATTCATGCATCCTGCTATGAGGTTTGATTCCTTGGTAAGCCTCTCTGGGCACCCTTCGCCTCCACCCAATCTTGTGTGATTTTTCGGATAACCGATCTTCCTGGGAAACCATAGCTGGCACAGGGAAAGGACCTGTTCCCATATCCTGATATATAAATTTCACATGCTATTGGGGGAGCAAAACCTACCAAACCAACATTTGGGTTGATTACTGTGTTTTTTGGTTGAAGCAATGAGAGGAGGTATGAACTGGTCACTTTAGAATGCCTAGATTCATTGTGTACTAAGCTAATTCTAGATGCATAGGAACACCAGAAAATAAGGTCAAAGTTTGCTTGGAAACTGCAATTCTTTAGGAAAGGTATTTTTGAAATAATATTTCTCATTCTTTGAAAACATAGTGAGATAGTTCTGTAATGTTCCTATGCAATGCAGCTCTCAAATCTGATGTTAAAAGTAAGTAGATAAATTGTATTTGATTGTAGAATCAAAACTCTTGATGCCCTAAAAGAGAATATTGGCAATGGCTATCTTTTCAGTTAGTCTTTAGTTAATTATGAGGCACATCTGAATAGTAGTCTTTTGTGCGCAGACTTTTTTGATACATTGATTCAAGAGAAAGTCCTTGGGAAGGAATGGCTTGTCAATAGATTTTACTGTCCCCACATCCCAAGGGAGGTGCAAAGCATTGGGTCTTTGTCACTCCTACTTAATCTCTGCCCCTTTTTCTGCATATGACCTTCCACCCAGGTACTTACTTCCTTCTTTGTAATTACCACCTGAGATAAAGAATGAAAAATATATCAATCTGTCAGAAAAAGTTATTGAAGTTCCTTCATGACAAACTGTTAGTAAATTTCTTCATTTGTACCCCAGTTCTAAAGTGCCCATTCTGATATTTTTATTTAATGTCTCTCTTATATGTGGTATATATTGCATTAGTGTATTATATCTGCTAATGCTTACATTGATGTGTCATATATTTGTGTATAAACTACAAATAACTGGGCAAATAAATATATAATAATAATGGAAGCCATCCATGTCCCACCCATCATCTTTTCTGATTTTTAGAGCTTTATGTGATGACAGTGAAAGTAAGTCTGAAAACTTTTTTTAAATGTGGTAAGTGATCCCAATTACACCAAACTCGTATTAATGTTATGTAGATGAACAAGAGTTGCACAATATTATTCTTTTACATAAATGCAGTGGAATCCTGATACAGTATCATACAAAGTACCCTGCGTAGTTATAATTGGTATAATAAGAAAAATATTTTTTATCAAATGCCTCACGTAACTGGTGACTTCTTGCAGAACAAGTGACGAGGTTAGGGTCAACGTGGATTGATTGCCTGCCTTCTACTTCAGTTTGTGTTTAGCACTTGTTCTGCCAGCATCTTAGTGTTGCTAATGACCCAACATGTTACCACACCTCTATTCAGACATATTATTTGTAATTTTTGGGCAAAGTTCAATAATATTTTTTTCATAGTTCTAAAAATATCCTCGAATAAAAAGCTAAAAGACACAGCCAAAAGAGAATAAAAATAACCATACAAATTAAAAGTAAAATCATTGAAAAGCGAGAATGTAATTTAAGCATGTTTGGTCTAGTTTACACGTAAAATCAGTAGGTTGACATCAACAATTTTCACTGTTCTCAAGATCAAGGACAAGGTAAAGGTGATGGATGCTTCCAAGGGAGTGACAAGAATAACTACTCAATGATATTGAAAGGTTGCTTCTCATATGGATAAACAAAAAGCAATTTCAATCCAACCCTATTTAGGTAATGTCATTTGTGTGAAGGTGAAAATGATTTTCACCTTTTTAAGCAGATGCCGGGGATCATCAGCAACTGAAGAAGAAGTATTTAAGGGAAGCAATGGGTGGTTCGAGAAGTTTAAGAGAAGAACTGGCATCCACAGCAATGTGACACACAATGAAGCAGTGAACTCTAACTCAAAAGAAGCAGAGAACTTCATTGGTGACTTAAAGTATTTTTAGAATCAGAGGGTTACCTGTTACAACAGTTTTTAAATTGTGAGACAGGTCTCTATGAAAGAAGATGCAGTAGTGAACCTGTATACATGTGACAGCCAAACATAATGCGTTGTCTGCTCACAAGCCAATGAAAGATCCTCTCATGCTGCTATTTTGTGCTGTTTTAGGCAACAGTTTGAAAATTAAATCCCTGCTTGTTTACCACTCTGAAATGCTGTGAGCCTTTACAAAGTGTCAAATGCAGAAGAGCGAGCTGAATGTGACATTGAGGTCATGGGAAAGCATGAGAAACTGTTCATCTGCATTGAGAAGCCTCAAACAAATATGGCTATACATGCTACAAATTTATTTAATGATAATTCTGTGTTGCATTTTTAAAAAATTTTGAAGCATCAGCAAAACAATGTTTGCTGGCAGCTTTCTAGCAAAAAAAGAATTAGGATTGTATATCATGAATAATAAAATAATTATTATGATTCTTTCTGTTTTTACAAATTGAGTTTGCGTTCCTGGTTGGTTAATTCCACATAAGAAGAAAAGATGAGGATGGTTCTAAATCTTAAGCAATCTAAGTATAATCTTCTTTGAATAAACCTTGTGCATAATTTTTTTGACAAAGAATGCAATATTGTATTTTACATTAATTTATATGTGGAAACTTATTTCGCTTTTTGTGTGTTTCCCTTGACGAGAAAGATTCCAGAACAAATATACTCATTGTGCAAGTTTCCACTGTATTTCTGTATGCTTAGCATGTAAATTTGTAAAAACAAGGGTTACATGTTGCTTTCACATTAGTTATTCAATATGCTGAATAGTTCAACATGTTCAAAAACTCGTAATTATAAAATTGCATCAATAAAAATTAACACTCATGTTTTTTTTACCATCTCAGCCTACCCTTTCATAAGCTGGGATTTTCATGCCTTGTTCCATTTCTACAGTCCTTCATTTCAGACAGACCTTGGCACCATCATTGCTTGTAAACTGATTCAAATTAAAATCTTGGACTGTTTTCATTCCAGCTTTTATTATTGTCACGTTATAAGATACAGATAGTAATAATTTTATGCCAGATATATGATTACTGTTATGACGTGACAGCATCCACTATGCTGTCCATCCACTGTTGCAAGATGTCCTCTGATTATCAGAAATCCAGGGATAAGAATTCTGCATCAACTGAGATTCACTAGCTAATAAGTTATAATGAAATATCTCTTGGTAGAACAGAGAACTTAATGCAGCAATGTGGGATTTTTAAGGATTGTGAGTTCCCGCTATGTCAAGGTTGTGCTGTAGATAGCCTAAGTTTTGGATTCATTATTCTTCAACAGGTGAAAGCATCTGCGGCTGCCAGTGCTGCGTGGAATCGTACCACCAGGAATCAACATCCACAACGTGTTGCTGCCCCTGTAGTTTTAACCTCTGGTGCTCGAAGAACTCCCCCGACAGAGGGAATTACACGTGTCAGCATGAATCAGAGTAATAACAATGGTGAAGGGAACAGTGTTTCTCAGCCAACAGTGAATGGTTTTCACAGGGATGGGGATGATGGGAGTGGGGGTGAGGAGGAGAGGGAAAGTGGACAGAGTGGTGAGAGGCACAAGAATAGTGGTGGTGGTGATCAAAATGAAAGACGGTCCTTTGGCTGCCCCTATTGTCGAATGTCCTTTGAGGACCAGCCTGCGTTGGCAAGACACTGCCGTGGGGAAGCACATCAAAGGTCGGTGGCATCAGACGAGGGTCAAGAGTGGCAGTATCGACCTCCACCACGAGGAATATCGCTCAGGTGAGAGCATTTCCAGTAATGATTATTAATTATTGCAAGTAATAATTAATGATTGCAACTTCTGTTTTGTAATTGACAAATTCTTGCGTATGGAATTATCAGGGAACCACTGTTTCTCTTACCTGTTTTGCAAACAGTGTGATTTGGAATGTTTTACAATGCAAGTTATACTGTGCTTAGAGAACTGGGTAAGTTACTAAAGCGATTTGAAAAGACATTTCTAGTGGACTCTCGAGTTTTAGAATACCATTAATATTTTTGTGCTCTTGAGTCAACAGAAATGTATCCTCTCTTGTTGCAGCAAAATCTTGATTTGGTGCCACCATAGGGAGTGAATTCTTCTGCAAAAAATTTACAAAATGTTTTTTGTTTCTCCTAATAACATCAAAAGCCAGGCTGTGAAATCAATGGATCATCAATACTGTGGAAAATTTTTATTTTTTACATAAAAAAATATCTGTAATGCTTTTGATGCTGCTGGCATAGGCTATACCTCTTTCCAGTTGTTCCTTTCCGAAGAGTTGTGTCATATGTGTTATACATTCTGATGTAAATTATAGTTACCCTTGAAAAGATTTTTAAGGTTCAAGCTAGTGAGAATTTAACTTCTTTGTCCAAAAATTTTTAAATCTTCCTTTTAATTTTTAATAACAAGTGAATGTTTTAGAGAGTGATCATAGATGAATTGTAATAAATATGGATTGAAAATGATAAAGGCAGCCACAAAAAAATGTAATTTGTAGACGCCCATATCATACCTTCATAGGTTTGCTGATTCTGTGTGAATATATGTTATTATATTACGCTGTACATTTAACATGCTAATCACCTTGGATACACTCAATAGTATCAGTTTCAACCATGTGGAAATTAATTTTTGAATTGAAGAAAATTATGTATTTTCCACAAAAACTTTTTATGTCGCATAACTAGTTTCAACACACAGGCATCATCTTAAGTTACATCAGGTAGTACATAAGGTTGATGCCCATGCATTGAAATTAGCTGTACCAAATGAAAAGTGTTTGTGGAAAATACATAATGTTCTTCTTTCATTCATCTTACATGTATTACTTAAATTGAGCTGGAAGGTAAGCTGTCATAATTCTGGCTACAGTCATAGTAAGTGAAGTTTTGGGCAGGTTGAATTCCTGGCGGGGACAGTTTACTCTTTATTTATAATGTAATAAACTTCAAGGTATTTGAAATATTGACTGAATAATTTAATAATGTCAAATTTGTATGAATAGTTATGCTCAATAATTCTGGTTCATCTAAATTATTGCAATTTTGAATTTTGTTCTATTTCATCACTATAAACTAAGGAAGTACTGGAAATGCCATATCCTGATCTTGGTTCCATTCTTTTTGAACTTGCCATATTTATCACTATTTTAATGTGACTTCAGACGTTAGTGCACCCTAAAAACCCTAGCAGTAATATGTACCACTTGTGCGAGGTCTTCAAATTACTTCACAGTATTTATTGTGCTCTGCAATTTGCACAACTTTTGTCTTCAGTTCTGGCAAGAGAAAATGCTTCTTATTATTCATTCTTGGACACAAAGGAAAAGTAGGAGTTCTGCATTGGTTGAAAGTCATTAAAACGCTCCTTCTCCCATTCACTCTACATCTCCAGCAGAGAATATGAACCCAAGGAAAAAAAATAGAAGTACTCAGTCTTCAAATACATCGGTTTTAGAGTGCTATGACAAGTGGGTAGGAGGAAGGGGACATAAGCTCCTTGTGGCATTTGGGGGGAAAATGGCAAAATAATTTCTTGTTTACTAACGGTTTCTTGGCATTTAAGATAATTCCCTCTACATAAAATTTATGATTTCAATTGTAGCCTCAAAACTGCTTGGGTACTTAACATTCTAAAGAGTTTTTGTCACAACTCCTTTTGGTGGATGTTTATAACTTGACTGATTCTAAGTCAAGAGGTTACCAATTCTACCTCCCAGCTAGTTAGGTCTTTCTCATAGCTAAGAATTATCTGATATTTTCAGTAAAGTAGGATCAAATGAATGAGAATGTCCTGGAAAATTAGCCCAGGAAAATGTAGTGTAAGGCAAATTTGGTTGTAGCTCTCAAAATGTATATCAAAATTATACCTGATTGTTCTTTCAGCAAGAATGCAAAGTTTTTTAAATCATAATAGTGGCTGCATTTCTGAAAAGATAACATGGCCCTTGAGTTTTGGTAAACACATCTAGACATTTTCCTGAACATTGATGAAATGAAAAAATATAAGAGATCCTGTAAATTGGATGAAATCTGGTTTGATATAGTATTTATAAATCAGTTAACATTAAGGTAATATGGAAGTTTTCCGGTAAGTTTGGTACAAGTAAATTTAATGCATACATTAAACATTTGTTTTGATGGCATAAATGGACAACATACACAATATATATTATAATTTTTACCGATAATATTTTCATGTTGACACTTTCGTATTCACTTAATTGGCCCTGTGTCTTGGAATATGAGCCTGATAATAACACTTTTCATGCTTGGATGGCAGCCCCCAGTGATTACATAGCCCACGTACAATTCTATACTATAATCTATACCTTGAAAAATCTTCTTTTATCATCCTGGCAGCTTGCAGGAGGCGTCACAGTATTAGTATAGATTTGTCTAGTATCTTTGAACAATTCCTTCAACTTTTTTTTAATCATCATGTCTTGATTCTCACTTTCATCTTCATGAACCTTTCAGTCTTAGGAATATCTCTTGATGAAAATTATGCCATTTCAACTTCCAGAATGGGAGGTGATGTATTGAAAAATGGTTTAGATCTTTTCATTACCTGTTAATGGTACATATCCTTGTGTCCATGTGAATTTACATTCTTCCAACTACTCAAAACATGTGGGTATTGCCATCATAGGCTGATTGAACCACTGTGTTGCCCCCGCAGGAACATTCGTCTCTGTCATCCCTGGCTCAAATGTATTCTGTCCTTTTATCATTGTGTATATAATGTTTTTTATCACCTTTAGGTGTTCAGTGATTTCTGATATTTAAGTACTTGTAATCAAGATCTAATGCAAGAGAAGCAGATGTTGATTCCGGAGCTTCCCTGTACTATGTCGATCTCACTTCTGATGGTGTCTCATCAACCCTCCCATCCTTTTGTGCTATTCATCCTCCTGATTATGCTTTCTCTCTTGGATTCTCTTTCACCATCTGCATCATGGTGTTTTTTCTTAATCCTTAATTGGCTGACCTTTAATATTTCCTTCAGGAACAGAATAGAACACTTCAATGATGTGTTTACTACTGGATAGCACCAAGCAATGCCCTGCACTTATGTGCGCCACACAATTAACAAATATGCACAGTTCATTCTACATCTATGAAGACAGTCTCCAAAGTTATTAAGGATTGAAAGAGTGTGTTGTGGAGATCTAATATCTACAATTCATTATGTCTTAAGGAGTTGAAAGTGAATTTGTAGTTGGAGCAAGGGAAGAAGATGTAATTAATAACTATTAATCTGGTTAGCAAATTTAAATTTTCTAAAATCTTCATTTTTTCAAATGATTCAATTGATGAATTTTATGAAGATTTATTTAAAATAACCACCATGACTTCGAAAGTCCATAAAATTATTATAAAACTTGATGCTAATAACAAGTATTTTTTTTTCAGAAAAGCTACTCCCAGTTCCAACATTAATCCATAGTTAGATATTAGCCTCTAATGCATGTATAATTCATCTATGCTGCTGGTGTAATGTTATTAATTCCTTTTCCAAAGCAGATGATGATTTTTTGTGTCTGTCTTTCAGTGATAATGTCAGTGCAAGTGGACTGCCTGAGACCAGCCAGACAAGTGGACATTCGTTATGTGCTGCATTTGCGGCAAGTGGTCACTGTCGCTTGGGTGAACGTTGTTCGGAGGCTCACGGGGAAGGGGAGCTAGCGGAATGGCTCCAAAGGGCTCAGTTTAGAAGGCAAAGGCTTAGAGAAGCAAGGGAAGCAGGGTTGCTGCCGGGGCAACCATTCGCCGAGGCCTTGCTGGAGAGATGGGTTCATGACCGGTGAGTATATTGAATAAAAATGTTTGGTCATATACCTTTATATATTTCATGAACCTTAAACTTTCGGCTGCATCACGTTACCTCTTTAATAGAACAGCTATATAATGGATTCCTGAAACATGGCATAACAGAGGAATTCTATTAATCCAATCTTGAATGCCTTTCTCTTTTTCACTTCCATTGAACTATGAATCTCCATGAACATCCAGTGGCATATGACATAGATTCAGTAAATTATAGGAATTTATTTCAGAGTTCTTTTATGATGACCTTCCCAGGGACAACAGCTAAGTGTGTCCTCCAAATTCATGATTAGCTGACAACCTGACAACCATGTCCCTTTGGGGACATGGTTGTCAGATTGGTGGAGCTTCTTTATTTTTTGGGTCCCTGATCTTTCTGGGAAACTTCAGGTGGCACAGGGAAAGTAACTGCTTCCCCTTACCCTGGTTTGTGAGGTTCATATGCAGTTATGCTTGGTTCTAGTTCAGTTGAGTATCCTCATCTATCAAACCCTTTTTGATGAACCGGTGTGCCACACACCTTTTTTCTCAGATTTTGCTATTGAAAAAGAGGGCTCACATCTTAAATGAGCTCAAGGCCCATCCTTATGTCACTTCCATTCTTGGAAATCCTTGGGGTAGATGAGTCAATCCTTCCAGTGCTCCCTGAGCACAACATTAGATAAGAGGATGAAGTGTTTTATTTCTTTGTCTGACAGTCAAGGTCATCGTGCACCATTTAGCATTCTAAAACTACGCTTCAATAATATATGTCATATTTGCTTAATGTATAATGTTTTTCAGTGGGTCAGTGAAGTTTTAAATCTACAATGTGATCATTTGCATGTAGTTCTTGAAATAAATGGGTGAATATAGTAGCAGACTTAATGAGAAATAGAAAACTAAAAGTTATCAAAGATGATGAATAGGGAACCTCACTGATGGACACAGATAGGATTTACTGGAATGTTGCATGTGGAATTGATGAAAGAATATGGTTGTACTTCTTGTTACTACTATTAAGGACAAAAGAACCTTTGGGGAAGATGTGCAATGTATTACATCGTTGAACACTGGATACCCAAGCAATGGACAGATTAAAATTTGGTTATGAAGTATAAAGATTTATTAAATTTTATATTATTATTGTAAAAATTATATTATTATTAAATACAGAACTGACTGACTTAAAATGTACCACACTTTGCTATCCACTGGCAATTTTTGACATTGATAAAACAATTTATGAAAATTTTCTTGGAAAATTCTGCTTTTGACTGCAGATCAGAAAGTACAGGTTTTCTGCTTTTGCTTTAATTAAAAATGTCATCTTGGTCAATTTTTCAATTTGTTTTGAATATTTTCCTCCATTTTGATGCTTAAGAAATGTATTTTCTCTCATCCAAGATCACTTTCAACATCAATCAACCAGGACTAGTGCTACCTTTGAAGTTGGCTCTTGAATCACTGAAAAATGCTTAAAAATATAAATGCACATGATCCCATACTAGAGTATATTAAGTAACTTGCGTACATGTGACATCACTGCATTTCAAAGGTGAAAATAAGCCTGCTCTGCATATGTTTTGAAAACAAGAAGTCATGAATTCTGCTCTTCTGCTCCATGAAGCATAGTTTTTATTTTAATGATGCAAAATGTTCCAATAATTTTATTTGTACTGATGCTTGATTTGCACATGACTTCATTGTTTTTGTATGTGCAGTTGGATAAATCATAACGTATAATACTGTATTTATCGGAGCAAACATGTCACAATTCTATTTCACATAGAATATTTCATTAGTCAACTAACTGCAATCAGTGCTCAATATCCAAATCAAAAACAAATTGTTTTTGAGTCTTGAAGTCATTATAAGTTAATAGTGTGTATGAAAAAATTAAAGGGTACATTTTTTACTGTTATCGCTGTATTCAAAGTAGCATGCAATTGTAAGTGCTGATAGATAATTTATAATGAATGAGGAACTCTTGGTATTTCAGATCTGTTATGTCAGAATGGGTGGAAGGACTAACGCTTGAATGCACACCTGACTTAAATTTAACGGTGGCTCGTAAGCCAGGTCGTGCTCAATGGATGTTCCGGCTGACAGTAAATCCTGCAGTGGGTGGAGCTACAGCAGCTCGGCTTGAAACAGTTGCTCTCTTGCAAGATGCATGCCGACCTCATTTTTGCATTGTCAGGGTGGCCATTATCTCACAACAGCAGACAAGAGGAGACTCTGGATCTGGTGGAGATGAACAGGTAGGGTCATTATCTCCCTGTCAGTATTGTGATGTGAACACAGTTGATCAATTTACAAGTTGTCATTCATGTTTTAGTGTATCACAAAAGGTTTTAATTTCCAAATAAGAGATGAGCATATTACTTATGGGATTTCTTCTGCCTCAAAAAGTTAATTTAGATTGTCTATATTTAAACATAATTACTTTGGAATGGAAATGGATTGCAATTTTGAAATAATGTCATTTCACTGTCGTGTAACGTGCAGTTCAAAATGAGAATTTCCTGACATTAATAACTGTTTACTGTATGGCAAAGACAAATTCATTATTTATTATAAAAAAAGTTTATTGAATGGTGATTATTGGTGATAAATGAAGTTCAAAATTTTATCAATTCTAATTTCAATGTCTGTATTTGATTTGTTATGCTCAAATTGAATTCCATTTTTGACTTTAAAATGATTTGTCTTCTTCATTAATGCAAGAAAAACCACTGAGAAATGCTTAAAAGAAATTTATGTATAGCCTTAATTAAAGTCATGGTGTCTGGCATGACTAGGAATCTATCCATGATTGAAATAAAAAAAATAATAAACTTGTGTTCCCCAATAAAATCATAATAAGCAAACCTAGATTTGGAATGTGACAAAACCTGGATCATTCATAAAACATGTCTTGTAGAACACAGTTTTTTTATTTCAGTCATGAAAGTATAATTCTGAAAATCATATAATTAATCACACCTATAGTCCAATATAGAGACAAGCCTGTGACTCAAAATGTACAGTGAAAGTATGCAATAAAAATTTTTTTTAATGGTTTGAATGCATTATCAAACCATTATTGTAAACTCTATGTGGTAAAGATAGTGACTTAGGGTTATTAAATAAATAATTAGTTAGGCATTATTTTCTATGAGAAAAACAGAAGTACTTAAACTATTCTATCTCTAGGGCATATCCATCTCTTTCCTGTTCTGAACATTCTACATTGAATCTTTACAGACATGCCATCTTTTTGTCTAAATTTTCAGATATTTCATTTTTTGAGCATTTTATTTTTTGTTAGACAAGGGAGCATCTTAACCTATAGTCTTTTTCTTTCCACATTAGAAGTTCTTCGTGGATGTATTGATTTTTTTCTGAATTGAATCGTCAATTCTGTTATTTGCCTTGGATGTAATATTTTAATTCTTTTCGTTTACATATTGATTGAGTTAAAACTCAGTTGTCACACCAGTTTTATTTGGAAACGAATTGTGCAATTTATCACATGTTTATAATCATTTGGGAAAGATATAATGGGTTTTACCAGTCAAAAATGAATGTGAAATATGAATTATTTTCTCTTCGTGTTTAGATTTTTGGACAATATTATGGGTCCATACTATAATTATATTGATGCCAACCAGATTAATTTGAAGGGCATCTCTTCCTTTTCACTTAACAGTTCATTGGAGTAAGAGTAGCTGATGCTCAACTACTGTAATGGTCCCAATAATGGGATAAGTTCATCTCTGTCCTGTTATTATTTTGAGTAAGCCTAATTTTTAAGGTTTTCTAATGAAAAATTATGTAATTCCCTTTGGTTTTTAAAATCTATACAGAATAGCTACAAGGAATTAAGAGAGGAATGGGAACCAGACAATGACCAAGAGTTTTCCCCTCCTCGCACTGATACCCGACTGGCCTCCTCCTCCGAAGTTGCAGAAGTGGTGGTTGAGTTCTCAAGTGAGGTGTACGGTACCTTCAGGCAGGCTGTGGTTTTTGGTGCGGGTCCATCTCTTCCTGCCTTGGTTCGTCATCTCTCAGTGGATGTTGTCCCCGCAACTAAGGATGGTGTGAGTGAGGAAGAGGCCGGAGGTGAAAAGGAAGGAGAAACTCCATTGGAGGAAGAAGAGGAGGAAGAAAAAGTATGGGAAACACTTTTTGTAGTTTTATGTTTTTCTTGTTTCACTTCAAGTGCATGTGTGTTGCATTACCATAAAATTCCTTTAATTCATTTTATTAATTGAATTCAATGACTGAGTCAAATCTACTTACTGCTCAAAACTCTATTACTTGAGTTAGAGACAGTATATTTTTCAAAGGGCCCATATTTTTTCAACAGACAAGTAAAAAAATGCAGATGGTTTAATTTGAAATAAGCTGGTTATTTTCAGTAATTAGTGTTATCATCTTATTATCATGGAGTGAGAATAAAATATTGATCCATTTTTTAACTTTTGAATTGGAGGAAGTAATTTAGTTTGTAGTATTGACAAAACAGAGAAGGTGTTTGCTAAGTAAGTTAAAAATGATTTGTGGCTTTGTCATCAAAGTTTAAAATTTTTAATAAGTGGTTTAATATATTTAAGAAATTATCAATTTAATAATCCTGTATAAATCTCTCACATATGGACCCATAAAAGATGAATTGTAGTCTTCTTATTCTTTGGTTGTACATCACCATTTGATTATCTTATAATTTTTTTAGGCATCTGTTCAACTATCAATGTGGGCTCCACGATGGGATTCTTTGAATTCAGATATCATAGAATTCATTCCCAAGGCACCACATGCACCATCAGACAGGGACAAGGATCTCCTGGCAACATATCCCACCCCTCAGCCTGGTTCCTTCACCCTTTCCAGGCATGTGATTCAAGGGGCACCACTTTCACCTGACAATTATAGGTATGTGCTATCAGTTAGCCATTAAAGTAGAACTACTTGATAAATTCTGATCACCTCCTGATGCTTACCATAAATGGGTGGCCAAACTGCTCTGGGAGCAGTTTGGCCACCCATTCATGGCATACTCCAATACCGGATGCAGTAGCACCCTGAAGAGCCAACCACCAGATGTACCAGCAAAGTGTTTTAGATAGGTGAAGGTTTTCAAATGTTATTTGAGATATGCCTCGATTTTTCCACAGTCACTCTAATTGACATATTTGCCATTAGTGCCACTCTTGACACTACTCCTGTATGTTCATTGTTGCATACCAATTCACAATGCAGTGCACACCTGCTTATTCTTCAAAGTTTGCAACCTACTCTTTCCAAATGAGGATGAGATGACTCTTAAGGCCACACCATACACTCAGATTTAGTCTGCCAATGGTAAAGAATTGTTTTTATTTGGGGATGAGGCCATGCCCACACACATTGATTTTATCTATAGCCTTGCCTGTCTGGATTAGGCTTAGCTGGCACATCTGATGGTCAGGTCCAACTTCTGTGATGAACAGTCAGATGTTGCTGCATCCAGCAGGTGACTGGACAGGCTTGTCCAACCACTGCAGAGGCAGTCATATTGAACAGGTTGCACCAGGAAGTGGTAAGATTTAAATAAAATATAGCTGTGTAATAGAAGTACTACCTCCGTGTATTAATTGAAATTATTTGCCAGACACTTGTGGTTTACATCCTATTATGATGATGCGCATAATACTCCAAGCAGTGGTCATATGTTTGCAAATTTGTTTGTTTCAATTAGTATGTTTCTTTCTATTGGTTTTATATTAGTTTTACATTTTGAACAGGAAAATTAGGGACACAGTTTTATTATGGCCCTAAAAATTTATCAGTAGTCTTTTGATTTTATCCTAAGTGCTGTCAAGTTCTTGAAAGCAGTGGGAATCTCTAGTACAGGGAAAAAAGAGGACCAATTTGCTCTTTCACCATTTTCATTGGTCATAAAATGTATCATGCCTATAAAATACTAGATATGAAAGTTATGTTGTAATGCTGGTTAATAGAAAATAAATGTGCAAAACTCTGAACAGGTGATATTTTGTCTTTCCTCAAATTTTAGGAAAAAATTATGTTATTTGAGCATTTATTCCTTATTTTTCTGTACATTAACATGGAAGATCATTATTCTTCCCAGAAAAAAATGTACCAACATAGGAATGCTCACTGCTATATTTTATTAACACTAAACATGCCCATAGCATTTGCATGGACTGGACTTTTGCATCCATTCTCAAGGTCTTGTTTCACGTGATTCTTGAAAGACTAACTATGAAAATAAATCATAAGGATGGACTAGAAAAGTTAAAGTAGTTAATCTGGTAGAGCATATTATACCAAATTACTGCATTTTTCTCAAAGTGATTAAAAACCATTGAATTGTGTGAAAAATAAAGGTATAATTTTTTTAATATTTCTAAATAGTCTTTAAAGCTTTCTTAGTTCCTGTGATATTTAGCATTGATGAAGTAAAAGACTTGACCTCCATTAATATATTTGTGCTGTTCTCATCTTTAGTTACCACAGTAATTTTTTATGTGATTGTTTTAGGAGCCGAACTCATGAGTTGTTGTGGGTGGAAGAAATGGCAAGGTACGAGCTTGCAGCACAATATAACCTTTCATGTCGCCTTCGATTGGCTTCTTGCTACCTTTTAGCTTCTGGATCACCACCATCTACATCTTCAGGATCCCCAGCATCAGCTCCATCTGCTCCAATTGGTTTGTTGCTATTTTATAATGTATTTGATGGAATGCTTAACTTAGTGCATTAGTATTAATCTGAGGTTGTAGTGTAGATTCTCTTGTTAATATGAAAATTTGTTGAAAACACCATAAAAGTGAAATTTGAAATCATGTTGATCTTCATTAACAGATAGGAATAGTAGACTTAAATTGGATGGAAACATTTGAAACACATGGAAGTATTTTTAAAATACATGAAATAGTGAAATTGGCCTGTAATTATCCAGTATGTCTTTGGCTCCTATTTTATGTAGTGGAATTGCTTTGGTTATTTTTAATTCTTCAGGAAACTAGCCAGTTAAAAACAATTCATTGGCTACATTTGCAATAGGTAAAATGAAAGATTCCTGACAAAGTTTTATCAGATAAATTGATATGCCATTATGCCCACTGGATTTTTTTATTTTTATTTTCTTGATTACATTTCTAACTTCATTTTCTGTGATGAGATTTAGGTAAATTGATTCACTTGTACACATTACTTTTTCTATGCTATCATTTAGTCCATTTTTGTGTGCTGTAGTTTTGCCAATGATATCTACAAAGAAATTATTGAATTCGTTTGCCATATTTTAAGGATGGGTGATTTCTTTTATTGAGAAGCTTATATTTTTTATGGGCTCTGATATTTAAAGTACATAAAGCGTAGATACATAAAATACATAGCTAACTCCTAGTTGTTCAACATATTCATTTCAGAGCATGAATTTTCCTGGCAGACCGAGATTATGAGTTTAAGTATTTCAAATTTTTATCACTACTGGCACTCAAACTACCCTGCCATAGAGGCTGTTGCCGCCTCTTTTGGTTGCATTTAATTTTGTATCTAGCACCCTGTATGTGATTATTCTCACTACGCTGCCAGACTATGGATGTTCCCAGATTATTGATTTCTAGGTACTCAACTCTACTAGCGAGTGATATGTGGTGGAATACATCTTGACGAAAGGGAAAGTCTTAAGGGAGAATTTTAATTCTGTAGCCATAAAAGCAAGATTTCACTCTGCCTACTTAGAAAAAAATTGTTTTCATCAGCATATGGGGAAAAGCATACCATGCAAAACTTATTCTCTAGTCATATTTTGTATTGATATTCCAGCAAAAAGATTAATTTACCCTTGCAGATATGCCATTGATGTAATTAAAACATTGAGGGCATTAAGGATAGCTGCCATAAAAAATTGGCCTGGATTTATTGTTCTTAAATATAGGATTTTAATTAGAGTTTCAATCTTAATTTGAAGGGTAGGATAATCATATCAAATTTATTTCACAGTCGCATGTATATTGTATTATTGCTGTGCATGGTAAGATGTTAAATGACCTTTCAATTTCCCTTTTGTCAACAGGAAATGCATCTGCTGCCAAGTATGCCCACAATGGAGAGTTATTTGCTCTTCTTCCCCTTGCAAGAGATGTTTCAGAAGATACCTCTGCTGGGAGGCTTGTCCTTAACAACTGTACTACTGTGCTTCTAGCGCCACCTCTTCCGAAAAAGTAAAATTATTATAGTGTGACTGATCAAGTATTATTTCTATGCCCATATCAATAAAATATTTTAAGGTATGAATGTGATTAATTCCTGCATTAATTATCTAGTAAATGTAAGGCTATAAAGTTAAATTTTTAATATATGATGATTCGTTTAAAAATTAGTTCAATAACTCCTGAATGTTATTTTACAATACAAACCTTTGAAAAATGGCATTGGTAAATTTATCTGCTAATGCTTGGAAGTAGATAGCAATTTAGTTAAAAAAAAATTAAATTTGATTTTCATTGTATTAAAATATGGATAGGGTTAATCAGGTGAGTAAAATAGTTGGCCGCTAACTCAAAGATCATGGGTGAATCCTATATTAGTATGAGTTTTGTAAACCTTTTTGGTTGGGCTCCAGCAAAACTCAAAAAGCCAAGAGAATTGATTTATCAAGATCCCATTGACACTCAAGTCACCAGAAAATTAGCTGATTTTTTACTAACAGTAGATCCAGGATTTTAGTTTTCAAGTAATGAAATTTATAAGTTAAAATAATCAACTCATACTTATTGAGCCTAATATGTTTTTGAAAAAGATAGAAAATGCAAATGATTTGAATGATACTTGAGCAATTAGAGCAAAGAAAAGCTATAAATTAGATTTTACATTAGTGTGTGTTAAATTTTTAAATATCTAGTAGGGGCCTTCTCTAGTTAAATAATATTGATATTGACAGGTAAAATTCATGGGTATTCATTCATTAATGGACAATATACATGGACATTATAATATTCAGGTGTGATAGGCACACAAAGCAGGATAGTGCATATCAATGCAAAATGTATTGGTCTTTGATTGATGTCACTACCTTTGTATCTGATGGTGTTACATTTGTCTGCCATATGTGCCTTATTGTCACAGGAGCATTTGTTTTGCTACCCCATAGTTTCCATCAGGTTATAGTCCTACTAGTTGTAATGTGTCAGCACTTTCTGGTGGGAATCAAGATAAACAGTCCAAAAGGTTTGTTATTTTTTCATATCTTGAAAATTGTTATTGGTTGTGATAGCTTTTGATAGATTACGATACAACTTCTGATAGAGGACTTAAAATTAATCTGTAAATATGGTATTTCCAAACAAGACATTAGGTGAAGCCTGGATATTAAATTTAAAAATGATAACATGTTCATTTGATGCTCAATTTATGAATGTATGCAATAAATAAAAAACATGTATTCAGATAATAAGAATAGCATTTATTTATGATTTAAATACAAATGCTCCACTTAGTAATCTTTTATGATATTTTGTTTTTTCTGTCATAGTTTGACTCAAGATATTTTTGTGGTATTTTCTAGAAACCAGCAACAGAGAGTATCAAAAGTTGGAGAGACTGAACTATCTTGTGATGAAGTGAATAGTGAAGATGGAAGTGGTTCACCTCGAAGAACTGTTTATGAAGCCCTCATTGAGGATAAAGGGAGAAATATGGTGTACCTGCGACTGCCGGCTGAGTTAGTTAGAAGACTAAGCCTTAAACCTGAAACTGAAATGGAAGCTGAGGTAATGTCTCTCTATTAGCCAGACTTAAGTAGCATTGCATAGTAGACAATTTGAGTCATATTAGAAAAAAACACTTATTCATAGGAATATGAAGGGGAAAATTCAGAGTTGATATGAAGAATTCAAAGTATTTTATATCACCACAGTTAGATAGATTTTTTTCTGAAAATTAACATATATTAAACTTGAATAAAGTTAAGTAAACATGTATTAGGGTAATATGGGAATATTAATATGAATATAATGGAGAAGGTGAGAATGACTTACCATTTCCAAGAGGAAAATTGAGACCATCCTCAACACAAACATGAAGCCTTGGAATTTCAAGTTGAATCATAAAAAGCCAAATGAACCTCAACTTGGTTACTATTGTGTAATCATGATTTTAGAGCCAAAAATTAAAAAAAAAATGATTGATGAAGAATATCACCTTTTGGGGCTACATGAATCAGTAGGGTGATGATAAAGTAAAGTGATACCATATGAGGGTTAGAGTTAGGGGATGCATGTCTAGACAGGCATGTGCTATGTTTGACTTGGATTTAAACATATAATCAGTTATTATCAGGGCAGGATTAAGTTGGAACAAGTGATAACGAGGAAGAAATGCTTATGTTGTACACTACAAGTTGTGTCATGAGATTCGAGCTTAAATGTAAAAAGCATCAGTACACCAGCCAGTTTTTTCATAGCCTGCAACTTGAGCACTGTCTTGAGTGGCCCGCAGCTTGGGCACAATTCCTGTATAAATTTCTCTTTAGCTTCTCTTCAAAATTCGACTGCCTTGCTGTACCAATTGAGTCTTCTTTTTAGTTAAAACATATCTCAAACCTATGAGGGTGGTCTGCAAAGTTCTCAGCCTCTCCCTTAGATAGCATCACTGCTTACATGTTTTTTTCTCTCATGTTGGCACCACTGTTATTAGACACCATGTGAAATTGCAAGTCGTTCCATGTATAATTTTGCTGTAGGCAGTCATTTGAATCAGTTGTGGCACATGGTATGTTAGAAATGGGAAAAACTGAGTGTCTTGCAGTGATAAAATTCTTTGTAAAAGAATGTTTGATGGATTCATTCAAGGATTTTAGGTGTGTATAGGGATTCTTCTCCTTCAATTTTCATCTTGAAGAAATGGGTGGCTCAGCTTTAACGTGGCCGTGAAAGCCTCCAAGATGATCCATGTGAAGGATGTCCAAAAAGTGCAGCCACACCAGGAATAATCAAAAAAGTGCACGATATTATTTTGGACGATTGACTTATGAAGGTGCATGAACTTCTGATACTGTGTGGATATCAACAGAATGTGTCTGTTACATTTTGCACGAGGAATTGCACATGACAAAGCCTTGCCCAAGATGGGTGCTGCACATGCTTACTTTGGATCAAAAATACATTCAAACAATATTTTCCTAACAGTGCTTGGCATGTTTTATGAAAAATGAGTGATTTTCTGGCTTGATATGCGACAATGGATGAAACAGAGGTTCTCTATTACACACCAGAATCAAAGCAACCGTCCATGAATTGAATGTGGGCCAGTTCTTCAGCTTCTAAGAAGACGAAGATGGTACCAATGGTGGGAAAGGTCATCACATCAGTTTATTGGGATGTAAAAGGAATTTTGTTGATTGGAGCTCTTGAAATGGATAAATCAGTAATGGGAAGTATTCTACTATTCTAACGTACTAACAACACTGGGTGAAAATATTCATGAAAGCAGATGAAATAAACCATTTTCCATCAGGAAAATGGGGCTGCCCACAAAGGTTTTGGTGATGGGAAAATTGAGTGATTTGCTGTACTAAGTGCTGGAACATCCCACCCATTCCTCAGATTTGGCTCCCTTGCACTTAAAAACTCTTCTGAAAATTTTAAAGTTTCCTCGCTGCTCTACATTTTTCCTCAAATCAAGAAGTTAATGAGGCTGTAGACTTTGCAGCACTTGCAGAAGAACACTACAGAGAATAATGGCACTGGAACACCGCTTGATGAAATTATATAATGAAAGGATAATATTTAAGGCAATTATGTTGCAAAATAAAACTTTTTTGAAAACATAAATTATCATTTTTATCATCAGGCCGAGAACTGTTCAGATCACCCTCAAGCGTAAGTCGTTTGCTACATTTCAATGTATTTTTTGGTGTCAAATTTACAGAGCATTCCATGAGAAAAATGCGTTGCCATTACGAAGTTAGTGTGCACTTGCATTTTAGTGAAGCCTTTTTCAAGCATTGAAGAGTTCTATGATAGTTTATTGGTTGACTTCACAGGTCCAGTTTCAGTTGAATCGAGTACCATATTGTGAATGGCATCAATCGGTAGATAGAGTTCCAGACCTTCAACTCCTATTCCCTGATACAAATCTTCCTCCCAACATTCCATGGACGCCACAGAGGTTGGTGTGAGTTAACATTTAATCATGTTGACCTTATGTAGAGACTTTTTTTTGGCTATTTTTCCAATATTTCATTTATCTTCTCTTGTTTTGTTTTCATTGTATACATTATTTAACTGGTTTGCATGCTGCCTTTACCTTTCTTTATCCTTCTCATGTGTCTCTGCATGCATTCTTGAATTGTTTTAAAGCTCTGTTACAAGAATTTTATCCTCTGCTATTGATTTAAAAATTAGTGATTTAGTGATATCATGTTTTTGTATTTAAGTCTCTTAGTAACATTAGACAATAAATCAATCATATACTCTGTTGTTTGTTTGGAGTTGTTGGTTTAAAATCCATCTTCGTTAGCATTTTAAATAATTAAGGTTATTTCACACTGGAATAACTGACGAATAATTTCATCATTGTTCATTTCATGTTCCATTGGAAAAAAGGAAGCTAAATAAATTTGATTTAAGTGAGATGCTTGAAATCATTTATATTTTTTCAATTATTATTTGCTATGGGTAATTTTACTTGAACTGTGATTGCTGCATTCTTAAGCATCTCACAAAGAATATTTATGTATGAAATCATATATGCTTATAAAATTAAAATTTCTTTTACTCTCTTGTAGGTTGAAAAAGAAATTTATTGCAATGGTGTTCATAATTGTATACATGATGTTGGTAATCAAATTGGTTTCCTATAAATTTTAAGAACAATTCAATTCAGCAGGTACTTGGTGAGAATTACTTCATTTTGGTGGTTTGCTAGGCTCTGAGTTTCTTAAAAACTAAGCTATGAGTACTGTGTATTTCCAGATGCTAGTAAGGCATTAGAAATTCGTTGAAAATGACCTACTTTAATGGGATATGGGGTAAGGTATCCATCAAAATTGTAACTTTTTCTTCATCATTCTTGAAGAAATATTTGATAAGTACATACAATTATTTTTAGTGTTTTAGTGAATCAACTTACGGTAAATGTAATTTTACCTCATTATATGATTTTTATTATGTATCCCATTAGCACAAAAACCTTTTTCATTATAGCTTCGCTAAATTTGGCAAGAAATATAAAACATATTATTCCTTTTAATTTAATGTTACTCCTTAATTTAATACCCTTAAGAAAGTAGACCATTCAGATGTTGCCTGTTTAAAATTTGGAAAGTGCCATTCTTTGAAAGTGTTTCTCTTTTATTACTGATGAGCATGAAATTTGAAAATTTTGTGATAATAGTTGATAGCATTGGCCCTGACTCCTTAGTGGTTTGTTTTATGGTTTGAGGCACTTAAGAATGTAATGATATTCATCATGGTCTTGGCCTGAAAATTTTTCCAAATATCACTGAGGGAAATGATGCAAATGTTGATTATTTCCAAAAAGATAAAAAAATTAATTGCCAGAAAATTGATGAGGAAACTGCAAATTTCCACTCTAGCAAAACGCTGATTGTACATTATTCAAAGTGATGATCTATTGTATAGAATATTGTATGCAAAATGGCTATATTTTATTTTGCATATTCACACTGAATTATATCTCTTTGGAATTCAGGGTTCAAAATAATCTGCCTGGAAAACAAGTCTTAGTTTTATTTTCTACAAGAGTACCATCCAAAAATATTTGCATTTAGACTAGGAAAAATACACACATTAAGGTTGAGAACAAATTGAACAATCAAAATATTTTTATTGATTAATTTGATGGAATATTATGTAATGTACACAGAGATGAAGATGGACCTGATGTAGATTAGGTTGCTGGATTGGATTTTGTTTGGAGTTGCAAAGTGTTTGTTTGATAGTTATGTCCATCCAAAAACCTACCTTAACCGTTAGATCACCTAATAATAATTACATAATGTACAATTTTTTGCAAGGAGTGGGTAGAATGTTCAACTGTTGACCAGAGGGTCCTGGGGTAAAATCCTGCGTGATGACGTTAGACAGGCCCATCAAAAATGTAAGTGGTGAATTTATCAGAATATGGACCTCAAGGGAAATCCAAGTTGGCATAAAGAAAGGAAGCCTCATGCGAGGGTTGCTATTTATATTATCAGCCTAATAATGAAAAGACAGTAATTTATTGTTAAAAATGGCTTTATTGTATTTCAAAGTATTCTCTATGATAATCAATACATTTTTACATGTACTCCAACAAATTATTGTTACACTTTTTCCACTCTGATTAAGATACATCCAAAACATGGCTTTTGAATGCATCAACAGCTTCTTCAGGCTCCAAAAATGTTGGCCATGTAATTTTTTCTTGAGAAACGGGAATAAAAAGAAGCCATTTGGTGCTAAAAATCTAAATCAGGGCTGTACGGACAATGATCCATCAATTTGATGTTTTGGCCAGGCGAATAGGTAGTTGTTTCAGCTGATCTGTGAGAGCTTGCATTTCCATGATGAAGAATGGTCCTTTGTTGCCGCTTCTTTTTCCGAATTTCACCAAGCACTTCTGGCAAACAAATGTTCATGTACCATTCAGAATTCATGGTTCTACATTGCTCTAATGGTATGGTTAACACATGTCCAGTTATTCCAAAGAAACAGGCGGTCATTTACTTCGATGTGCTTTGTGCACGAATCACTTTTGTCGGATTTGGCTCATCTTGGAAGACCCATACAGTGGATTGCTGTTTTGTTTCGGGCCCATATGCATAGATCCAAAAATCGCCACCTGTGCAGATGTTATACACAGCTTTTGATGCACCGCGGTTGTATTTTTGAGCATTTCTTTGCACCAGCATCTTTTTGAGCTTTTGTCAATTTATGCAGGATCCAACGTGAAAAAATTTTTTTCACAGCTAAATGTTCTTACAATATCTAATTGATACTCGTCAAACGAATCCCCAAGGATGCCTCAATCTCACGATAAGTCACATGACAATCTTCCTTTACTAGTTCTTGCACAGCATCAATTTTTTCTGGCACAACAACTGATTTTGGATGAACTTCACGGCTTTCATCGCTGAACGAAAGGTGGCCATGATGGAATTCGTTATACCAGCGTTTCACAGAGGCGAAGGATGGAGCTTCATTGCCCAAAGTGGAAGTAAGTTGATTGACGAACTCCTGTCTTGATAATCCTCGTTGAAAGTCATAAAAAATCATTGCATGAAAGTGCTCCATGTGTCAACTCCATTTGTTCGCTGGGACAAAATTTTTGTCACTGTGAACAACACAAGTTATGATGAAACAAAAAAATATTTTGAAGAAAGCTAGCGTTGAAAAGGTCAAAACTTTCAGATGCAAACGGCAGATGGCACCTAAAGCACTTAGTGTTGTCAAGACTGTAGATATAAATAGCAACCCTCATACACCCAGTTAATGATAAGGGTAAAAAATAAGGAAAATTTACACTCCCACACAGTTTTAATACAATACGACCATGGTTTTGATGCTGTGCATCATCACCTGATGATTGTTACAAATGTTGTTGTCTATAATTGCAAGAAAAGTGGATGCCCAGTGTTTTTATTGGTAATGGAGTGTTGAAGACCGTGATAGAAAGGAGATCATTAGTTAGAAGGTTTGTGGGAGGAAGATAATAGGCATGTTGGATGGAATAAAGAGAGGTAGATAAAATGCAAAAATAATGAAGGGTTTATTTTAGTGTTTAGGGTATCAGGTTGTATTTTTATGCATGGCTATTAAATACAGCAGCAGTACATGTGTCCATCCAAAACATACCTTAAATGATAAAAGTATGCTTCAAGTGTGCCTAATGTTGATATTATACAAAAGTTAGAATTATTTTAGATAGTGTAGGATTCAATTCAGAAAGACTGGTATGTAAAAGTTCCTACATTGAATGCAATACATCTTCAAATTAATTGTCAATAATAATATCTAATGATTCAACTAATAATCAGAAATATTAAGAGAAAAAGGAAGGTTCCCACCATTTGCAAATTAGTTTCAGTAGTGTCATGTGCCTGTTGTTGTTTACTTGTGATTCTTTGATTTTACAAATGCCACAATTTCATATATGCAAAATTTTATTGCCTTTTTTTATGATAACGTTTTATTATATTAGTAGTATCCTCATCAGGGGTTCTTTCAGGAATATGAAGGTAATTTTGGAAAATAAAAAATATTGTAATTTGCCTTCATCAGTTTTGTAGGTTTATCATTGATGTAGTTATGATATTTAGTTGGGTATAGCATTTAGTTATTTCGGCACTTTTCTTTACACTACTTCTTTTGGAAACCTAAAGTCTGGCGAAGTCAGGCTGTCCCACCCGAATTTGATGAAATTTTGTACTTTGGTTTTTTGTCTCTGCAAATGTGCATTGGCTTCCTACTATTCCTTTGAATGTATTATTTCCACATGCTCAAGAGGCCTTCCATTAATTCAACAAGAGCAATTTCAAGTTGACGAATTAGTGGTGTATATGAGAAGCAGATGAGGTTTAGGTTCTTTTGAATAACTAGGATAGATAACATGAAGAATGAATGCAAAGAAAATGAGGTTAAGGTAGGAATTATAAATAAAATGATTGATGAATCTGGAATACAAGTTGGTGCGAATGGTCTGTAAAAACAGAAAATTGAAAGTAGGAGCCAAAGCCAATTAGGCAAAGTAAAAATAATGAATTGTGAAGCTTGATGTAATACTGAGTACTTTTGTATAGTGCCTCAACTTGATTTTAATGATCTATTGTTATGTAAGCAATTTAAAGGTGCTCTGAGGGAGCATGATAATATATGACTGATAGAACCAGCTAGGTAGTGAAATGGCCCCTTTTTAGTGACTATAAATGTTGTTTTTAGGTTAAGTGTATCCCAGGGCCAAGGGAACCCCCCAGGTGTGCTTTATAAATATGGTCTTAGATCCTAGTGAATCCCATGCCCAATTATAAAACCCATAATTTGGATTGATACTCTGATGATGATAATGATGACAATTTTTGGAGGAAAATCTTCATAACTACAGTTTTTTAATTAATTAATTCACATTTGGTGTCGCAATTGAGAAGTTTGATAAAATAATAATATCCTTAGTGTGTATAGTGGAAAGGTTACCATTTCCACAATGTGCTGGTGCCTATTGGCCAATATTTGCATGCCACCACCTCTGAATTCTTTGTTGGTGTGAAATCAGAATGTGCAAGATCTTTATAGCCTGATGCTTTGTCTTCCATGCAGGCAGATACATCATTGCAAAATGTATGGTAACATGCACCTCTTTTCCAACTTACTTTCCATGTGAAATGTATATGCCCAAATTCAGAAATCAGACCAATTATTAAGACATAGAAAAACATTGCAAGCAATATGATAAGATCATAAAATTGTCATACATCTTTATTTGTTTTCAGTTTTCCAGTAAGCTGTGAATATTCATGTATGGGAGAACCAGAGGTGTCCAGTAGGAAACACAAAATTATTATTAAAATTAATTAGAATAAACCCTGCCTTGATAAGAGTATCTTTGGCAATTTCAGATATCAAGGACTTCCATATTATAAACTTCTATTCGCTTTAAAATGCCATGCTCTTTAAAAGTAATAATTTCTGTTGATTATGAAAATAACTAAAAACTTTCATTCTTAAACTGTGTATTTGAATTGATTGATCATTATTCATGGACTATTATGTTGTATCTTGGACTCCTAAAATTCCTTCAGTTAGTCAAAATGCTCAGGAATGGGAATGTTTTTTTTCATGTCTCAACTTTGAGTTGACTTTTGGAATTGCTACTATTCATTTGCTGATGGATAAGTTCTAAGGTCTCTTGATACCAAGTATCTAATTTTCAGACTGTTCTGCTTCATGGTCAGATGCTTCAAAACAATGCTTTTGGTACATTCATTGTGTTCAGGCTTAACTTTGTGGAAATCCATTATGACTGAAGTAAAAAAAGCCAATGTGTCTCCCCACCAAATTTTTTATTCAGTACAATTAGTTTCAACGCATAGACAACATCCTCAGGTAGGTTTAACAGTGTACAACAGGTACTTTTAAGTATGTATCCCAGAATCTTCAGGTATGTTTAAGAGGGTGCCTGATGATGATGTTGATGCATTGAAACTAGTTGTATGGAATAAAAAATTTGGTGGAAATATACAATGATTTTTTTACTCCAGTACTTTTGGTATTTGCTTTTTTTATATGATTAAGAGGAACTAAATCTCTCTCATTATGGTATAATTCCAGCATTACTTAATTAATGGTTCAGTTGTCTAAAAAAGTAATAAATGCTAGTTCTAAGCTGACAGCTATAATAGATTATGGAAGTCGACTGTAGCTTGCTTTTTCATTTAGTATAGACGGCTTTTGCATGATTGAATTTATATTTTCAATTGTTCAGCACCAACTTCAGGTTGTGTACAAGAAATTCAATGCCATTGATGGTGAATTATTGGCAATTGAGCTTTAGAGTATTGTTAACAACATTGTGTGGGACCTGAGCAGCATAGGGAAAACAATTCACCACTTCTAAGAATATTCTTTGTTCTTGTGTTTTGCTCCATTTTTTGTAAGTAAACTTCAAATTCTCACTTTTTAGGCAGTGGAACGAGACCCTAGACTCACGGCTGAATCCTAAACAGAGAGAGGCTGTAGTGGCCATCACAACTCCTGTAAATCTTCCTCTACCTCCTATACTCATAATTGGTAAGTTACTCTTTTGGTTAGTACCAACTGTTTATGGATAACTTCATATTTAATGATGTTTGTACAGGATATCTAAACGTAAACCAACTACAGTAGAACCTCTTAATACGAGCATGATCTGCTCTGCGACCTTTCTCACAAAATGAAACAATCATTTAATGAACCATTTTTTTCGTGCGAAGAAATGTAAAATACAAAATTGTGTTTCCTGCCATAAAATTAAACGTTGGGCAATGTTTATTCAAAGAAAATTATATAGACATTATTTAGGATCATGGTTCACGTTCACCTTTTCTTCTCTCACAGAATGAAACCACCAGGAATGCAAATTCGATTTGTAGAAAACAAATAAGAATTGAAATAATTAGGTAATTATTTATGATATATTCATATTTTTTTTTTACAAGAAACCTGTTGGAAGACATTTGTTTTTACTGACTCTTCAAATTTTTTTTTGAAAATGTGACATGGCATTTTGCATGTGTAGCCAATCTTATTAGAGTGATGCTTCTTAATATATGATGCAACAGAGAATTATAGTCTTCATACCACTGTGGATCCCGGTTCTTGTCTTGGAACTTCTCGAATCACCCTCTGTTTCCCTTAAATACTTCTTTTTCGTCCATTGATGATACTGGCATTTTCTTAACTCTCTTTTCTTTCTTTCTTCTAAGTTCAGCAAAGATCAAGTTCTTGTTGACAGCATTGCCTTGCAATACTTTTTGGTTTATCCATATGAGAAGCAATCTTTTGATATCTATCCAAATATGTAACCATTGTTTAGATATTCTTGTCACTCCTTTTGAAGCATTGATCCCCTTAATTTTTTCCTTGTTCTTTAGGGTAATACAAATCTTTGATGTTGACCGATTGTACGTGTGTGATAGATCAACTATGCTGACACATTGTTCTCGTTTTTGAATGATTTCACTTTTCATTTCTATAGTTATTTTTATTCTCTTTTGTCTGTCTTTTTGGGGCCTTTTCTTTGGCGACATTTTTGAAACTATTAATAAAATAGTATAAAATTTCTCACAAAAATCAGCATTAACATGCCTGAACACAAGTTTGGACAAATGTGGCATCACTAGTAACACTACAATACGAGTGGAATTTATTATAAACGTAAGCAGCCAGTGCAATCACTCTGGGAATCTCCCTCTCCTCATTACTCATGTGAATTATTTGCTGTCTGAGATGGTCGTTAAGTAAGGTTCCACTGTAACTATTTTTTTGTGTTAGAGTGAGAAAAATGAAGTCAATGACTAAGTTTGTCTTGCCATATATCCTATGATAAAGGCCAATATTTCTAGTACATTATACCTTGTAAATGCTCGAAACTTACAGAATCACTTGGTTAAGGCCACTTTTTTTTTATTACACTTTTGAAAATTCATTATCATGTAGGTAATAGCGCACTCATTAATGTAACAAAATAAATTAAGCATTGATAATGATTGTGGTGTATCATTAGGAAAGAAAGTGTGAAAATTGCTAAGTTATTTAAATGTAAAATGTTCACATTCCAAAAGTTCAATCACCTGCAATTCCCAATAACATGGGTTTTGCATGACGGTATATCCTTAGTGTCAGAAGTTTTCCTGCTATTGCTCATATGTATTTGTCACTAGCACTTTTATCCTGGGGATCGGGATAGTGGGATGGCTAACGCACAGGCTTCCCACTGAAAGGCCCCGGGTTCAAATCCTGGAGCCAATAAATATTTTTCAGTGGTTTCCCAATCCCTACTTGAGGTGCTTTGTGGAGAGCTCTTTGAGTGAGTATGACATCTGTCAGATGAGGCGTTAAACTGCGGACCCCTTGGCGCCTTTCTAAAAGAGTAGGCTAATGCTGATGCCCGGTTTCTCTCCACCCTTCCTTTCCCATTCCATCCCTAATGGCGCACATGACTGTATTTATCAGTCACCTCCCATAAAAAAATTTAAAAAAAACTTGTATCCTGTATGCATTTTGTGACATTTTCTACTAATGTTTTACAACACTAGAAAATAAAAATTGGTAAAATTTATATAGCTGAGCACATGGCGTATAGATGATCTTAAAGCAGTGAATATACCATTTACAAGTACAAGTATGTACACTAAAATTAATGAATTAGTGTATGACTTATGTGTTCATGCCAAAGAAAATTGGAAGCTCAATTGTGAGGCAATACGAGAATCTCCATACCGCAACTCCCTGGTGAGGTGGAGGTAAGAAGGTTCTACACCACCCAACCCTTTATCCACCACTGCAGTAATTATTGGGCATACAAGGTGATAAAATTGGTAGCACAAAACCTTGAAACCTGAATTTTTATCCTTGAAAACCTGGAATGATACTATCTATCCCTGTATGAACATTGTTTACCTTTATCCTAAAAACAAAATGTGTTTCTATAGATGATGGCACATGACTTCATTTAAAAATGGTAAACATACAGCCCAACTTCCTTTTTATGATAAAATATTTACAATTTAGAGATGAGAGTTTAATGTTCTACGAATAATTGATGAATACTACTGTTGAAAATAATATATGAATAAGAGAGTCATGCATGATTTTGTTTGTATGTAAATACCTCTCAAGAGTCGCATTGCTCTGTCTTTCAGGTCCCTTTGGTACTGGCAAGACCTACACACTGGCGCAGGCAATTAAACAGCTCCTTCTCCAGTCTGATACAAGAGTCCTAGTTTGCACCCACTCGAATAGGTAAGAGTCACTTGTGTGATTAGATTGATAGCCATTACTAATTTAATGTGGCCCCTGAAGGCAATTATTTTGTGTTATGGATCTTAAATGGTTTACTACAGGTTAAATAAAATGGGCATTATAAGAATATTTATTGTTAATTTATGAATGGTGATTTCCTAAAAAAATCGTAATGAAGATGTCCTGTTACTTTCTTGCATACCTATTCATTATTAATGACATTTCACTTTAGTAAAGTGGCTGAATTCTTTTGTGCTGCAAGACCACAGGGTGTAAGTGTGTGGTAGATGAGCCACACACCCTGCGCCTAATTTTCATAGATTTCGCTTTTCATTTCTACCTTTATTTTTATTCCTTTATAGCTGTTTTATTATCTATTTTTCTATTGGGGACATTTTCAAAACTATGCACAAGATATTTTCAAATTTTGCACACAAAAAATTACAAATAATTTGTCTGAACACAAATTGAAAAAATGTAGGAATACTAGCGATTCCAAAGATGCTAGCGAAACAAGTGTTGAACACAAACTTAAGCTTCACACGAGCAATCATTCTGGTAATTCCCTTCTCCCTATTAGTTGTTATGGTAAAAGTCTCTCATTATGCAAGTCTTTCTCAGACCTGATAGTTGTGCTCATTTTGCAAATTACTTGCTATGGAAGATGCTCACTAAGTGAGGTTCCACTGTACAAGTATTTGAAGTCTAGTCATAATGAGACTAGTCCTTTTAGGATATATCACCATTAAGTACTATTCCATGGTACTGATTTTTCAGTGCCTAAATTCTGCATGGTGGCAAGATAATAGTGGCACCTAGTACAAAATCTATCTTTTATTAATCTTAAAAGTGTATTCAAACCACTCATTGGATGGTCTACTGCTAATGTATAAGGTGTTTAGTGACTAGGAAAAAAAAGGAAATTATACTTGATTATTGACAGGAATTGGTTGAGGATTATGTGGCAAATTATGATATTTTATTTATTTTTTATACATTTTTTGAATAACACAACCAAAGAAATAAATGGAGTTATCCTGTCTTTTTCAGTGCGGCAGATTTGTACATAAAGGACTATCTACACCCTTATGTGGAGGCTGGCCATGATGAGGCTAGACCTTTAAGGATATACTACCATAAGCGCTGGGTTGCCACTGTACACCAAGTTGTGCAACAGGTATGATTTAGGCTTTTATTATCCTGTAAATTTGACATAATAGCAGTCCTCGGTTCAGTATTGTTTAATTGTAGTGTTGAATGTATTTTAGAAATTTAATCTCTCATTTGTCTCTTAAATTTTAGTATTGCCTGATTGAAACGAGTGGTGGTGTTCGTACATTTCGTGTTCCCACATTAGAGGATGTTGTTAAGCATCGAGTAATAGTTGTTACTCTGTCGATTTCCATGTACCTGGCCTCTCTTGGGCTGCCGAAAGGTAAGTTTATGAAAGCTGCAAACATTTTTCTTATTTTTGTAGTCGATTGTCTTTAAATTATCACCTTAATAATGCAGAAGTACGTACATCTGTGGCTGCTGTCAGTAAAATTTTCTCCATTATATAATCTGTGATGGCTATTCAGTAAAGAGTGATCATAAAATTTTAGATTTGCAACATTATTGTGTAAAAATTGAAATTTTTTTATAGTGTTATCTCAAATGTGTAATTTATTTTTTGTGCAACTTTCATTGAGTTGACTCTAATATTAAATAAGCCAAAGCATTTACAAGTTGAAAAATGCTCCATTTGCCTCTGATAAAAATGGATTTAACTTAATTAAAATGTTGCTTTCACCACAGAAAATCATCAGCTGAGGTCTATGTAAGGCCACAGGCTTTGTGCACTGTACACTGTCATTCTGAAGATAGTTTAAAGAGGGGAGATAATCAATTTCAAAGGAGGGTTGGCCGTGAGCTCCATTCATTGCTCTTTTGGAAGAAAACATTAATTCTCCTTGTGAGAGGAGATAGTCAAATATTTTTTAAAAGCTCAATCAGATATTAAAAATTTCATTGGCTGCCACCCCTTGTGCTGGAGATGTGTTCATATGGGGTGTGTTCTGCAAAATCCTCCAAAAAACAACAATTATATCACACATGTCAATGTGAAGTTTGTTCGTCATCCACTCCTTAGTCCATCCTCCCTAGATGCAATACTGAAGTAAAATCTGTTCAACAAAACATTAGCTGTTTTAGCGTTCCTAAGACTCCAGAAACTTCGACACTACTATAGCCTTTATTTATCAGCAAATACTTGAGATCTTTCTTGAATGTAGGCCCCTAGAAGGAGCAGATTTTATGCCTGGTGGCAGATAGTTGAAAATTTTGATGGGCGTATGAAAGGGACTTATTATACATTGTAGAAGAGTGGCGGAATAAATGTAAATCAATACTCTGTCAAGTATAATGCCCATGTACTCAAGCATTGGTGATTAGTTGTTTCATATTATCCTTAACATGCAAACATAAGTAATAAATATACAAACAAGGTAAAGTTAGAATTTCCAATGCTTTAAAAAAAAGTTTGTAAGTTGGCCATGTGGATATTTTTGCTATATACCTAATATATTCTTTTTGCATTATAAAATCACTATGGAAGCCATGTGATGATCCCCAGAAAATAATTCTGTCGCTTATGTGAGACTGAAAGTTGCCATAAACCCTTTTTGTCAAATTGGAGCATGGGTATGGATTCATCAGTTTAAGGACTCATCAATAGATAAACCTAAAATAGTATTGTTTTGGGTAAAAGAACAGCATTAACATATATTTTCTCTGCTTTCCTGGTTAAACAGTCATCAAACTTCATTGTCACTTGAGTTGGGCATTCTCTGTACTAAAGGTGTGTTTATGGCCTCCTTCAAAGGAGGCTAATATGCCTCATGACAAAGAACCCAGCCAGTTTTTGCAGTGGGTGAAAGGAGCCCCAATTCTACTTACTACTTAATCATTCTAGGAAGCATCAAATCATGGGGCCAACATTGTGAAAAATGTTTGCATCAACAGGGAGATAATATGGAGAAATAATAGAAGTTTCAACTTCATGATGAATGTATTTTGTCAGAAGAAATAGGAGACCTTAGAACTTGAATGAATAGAGTAAATTCAAAATTAATAACAGAAGCGCAACATGTTAGTTGAAGCACCTTTTACCAGAAATATGAGTTTTCTGAATGTAGCCACTGGAATTGAAACGTACTTTTTTGCATCAACCACAATGTTTATCTACAGGTATCTACCTGTATTTCTGGTCCAAATGTTTCAGATGGAGCAGAAGTTTGTGTTCATTCCAAAGTAGGTTGGATACATACACAGTTAACTAATTAATAATATGGGGCGTTATTTTTTCATAGGACATTTTACTCACATCCTCCTTGATGAAGCAGCCCAAGCTATGGAGTGTGAAGCGATAATGCCTTTAGCGCTTGCAACTGATGCCACAAGAGTCGTACTTGCTGGTGATCACATGCAGGTATTGCTAACTTTGCTATTTATAATTCTACTGCTATTGCAATTTTGGTACATTTAACAGATTGTCACTCTAATTCTGAATGTCCTCTTCCCTTTAGTTAAGCCCCGAGTTGTTTTCGTCATTTGCAAAAGAGAGAAACCTACATGTATCATTATTGGAGAGATTATATGATCATTATCCACCCACATTCCCATGCAAAATTCTCCTTTGTGAAAACTATCGTGCACATGAGGCTATTATTCAGGTAAGTGCAAACAAAAAACATATGTTAAGAATGCTATTAACTGCTACAAACTACTAGTTTTAAATGGTAGTGTTAATATGTCTCTTTTTAATATCAGCCTTCATAATCGCCTACATTTCAGTGATATTTGTAGCCATCTTCATCCAGATAGACGTGGTTTATAGGGAACTATATTAATTTATAATCTCAGGCTGAAGTTAAAACTCATTTGTATTTTTGGCCCAGCAAACATACAAAATTAATTTTACTGTCAAAACCTTATATGATAGTTTTTACTTGAAAGTGATTGCCTTTGAAACTAAAGATAAAACTTGCGCTATAGAAGGAGAAAATTCATAAACTCCTAGCAGATTTAATATTTTGGTGTTAAGTGCAAGATTTGCATGAAAACTTTCCAATTTGTTTTTTACCTTCATTTAAGTGTACCACACTGTTTGAAAGTCATTTTTAGTTTTAGGTAACATGTTGAGACCAGGTTGTCTCTTTTAATATGTGAAGTAGTTAAACCTTAAGTTTATTGTACAATGAATGAATGCTTGAATAAAAATTTTGCTGTTACACAAGATAAGTTGAATAGCTAATTTACAAGATAACCATCTGGTTAATTTTTATGATATTTTCTTGTGCATACATGTGTTTGAGATTCTTGGTTTGAATTTCTCATGTTTTACTAATTCCAATTTAAATTGTTTCCAGTTTACTTCGGAGCTCTTTTATGAACAGAAACTTATAAGCAGTGGGAAGCAACCACGTCATGACCGATTTTACCCATTAACATTTTTCACTACCAGTGGCGAAGATGTGCAAGACACAAACAGCACTGCCTTTTATAATAATTCAGAGGTTGGTGTATATGTATTTAAGTGAAATGCAGATTTGAATTATATACGTGTAAAGCTTGGACTGGACATTCTTTTGTTGAGTTACAGTAAAAATTAGTTTAAAAAATTGAGTGAACAGCTAGGTCATAAAAGCTATCTAAAGATGCATCTTTTAAATTACAATGTATGGTGAAGCTGTTTGGCTATGGACCACATACCCCAACTGAGTTAGTTGCATTTTGTTTTCAATAGGCATTTCTCTCCATGGAGCCCATGCATGAATGGTAACTCTAGTTAAAAACTCCACTTCCACAATACTCCTGTTATTGTTGCTAGTTTTTTGCTAAGTACTACCATCAGATGCTTAGTGTGGACCATAGTTATGCCTGTTCTTTCTTATGGGCACCCGGTTATATGCAAGTTATAAATAAGAGGGTGGACTCCTGTAGTGATCTAATTTAAATAAATATTTGAATACTTGAATACAATGAATAATGCTAATTCATGATATCCAAGGAAAAAAATAAAATCTTTGCCACAAATACCTGGAAAAAAATGATCTAATTTGTTTTGAAACTTTGGTAATTATTGGCAATAGTTAACATGTAGGAGTGTGCTAAGCTTATGTTATATTCTGTTGCGTCACTCTATATGAAGCCATCAAGTTTTTTGTCAAATTGATAATGTATCATTATTGATTTTATAATGCAACAATTTCAGAGAGTAAAAATCATTCGCCTTGACCGGGATCCCGGTCAATGCGAATGATTTCTTTCAATTTTTTCCCCACCACTCAATCTCATGTTCTTTCATGTGACCAATTAATAGGTATTAAGACTACCGAGAGAAAGTAATACCTGAGTCAATTTATTCTGCATTTCTAAAATGAGTGTTTTAAAAATTAATTTATGGTTAAGTTCTATGTACCTTGCACACTCTTAGTAGCCGTTCATAGTCAGTGCCATTGATTAGGGTCAGTGCAATCTAGTACACCTTAGCCAGAGTATGTTTTGTTATCCTCTGTTGGTTTAATTGTTTGTTCCATCGTAACACACTATCATTTTTCAATTTAATTTAATTTTTTTTACCATGAATATTCCCTCACCTTATCCTTTGCCCACCATTAAGAGTATGACTGGGGGTGATCTTTCCTGTAAAAACACTAATGTATATCTTATCAAAATCCCAATTTTATGGGTAATCATGGGGAAATTATATCCCTGGATTATTGAATATTTGAAGTAAGATTTTATATTAGTTCAGTCTTCAAAATAAAAATAAATGCCTTTCAACCCATCTCTAATTAGTATACTTATTTTCATTTAAATGTGGTTTTTGTTATTGGCAAGGCTTAGGCTATATTTTCAATTTATTATCATTTGTAACATTGTACAAGAAATACAAAATCTTAAAAAAAAACATGCAACATGTGTTCTCTATAAGTCCTAGCACTCTATACTCTACAGAATCTCTGTATTAATTACTCAGTGATTTTATTTTATGGGTTTGAATGTGGATGGAAATGTGGATTTCTTTTTTTTTCTTAGATTTTAATGTGGATGTTTTATTCTTTTAGGTGTATGAGGTTGTGGAAAGAGTCAGTGAGCTTCGTCGGAGGTGGCCGACGAGTTGGGGTCGTTTGGATGAGCACAGTATTGGGATCATGACTCCATATGCTGACCAAGTATTTAGAATTCGATCTGAGCTAAGAAAGAGGCGCCTCGGAGGAATATCTGTTGAAAGAGTGCTGAATGTACAGGGTGAGCAGAGCAATGAAAGTGCACTATTTATCTCCCTGTATCATCATAGCTATAAATGCCATTCAGTGATTGTGCATTGCAATATATTTTATTAATGATGATAAAAATAAGTCAAAGAATAGGTATGAATAAGAGGTCTGTCCAATAAATACGCGAACTGAGGCCATAAAAACTTTATTTTGCAAAATTTAGTCTACGTTGATTTCAACCCCTTCAGAACACTCTCCATTCATTGCTATGCACTTATTCTATTTTCTTTTCCACTGCTTAAAGCACCCTTGGAAGTCCTTGGCAGTTAGGTTTTTTAGTTCTCTCGTTGTTTTTTGCTTTGTTGTATCTGCATCTTCCCAGTGATGTCCCCTCATCACATTTTTGCATTTTGGCAATAGGAAAAAGTTGCAAGGGGGTGAGATCTGGTGAATAAGGAGGATGATCAAGGATGCTGATTGAATTTTTTTTGCCAGAAACTTGTGAACAATCAATTCTGTGAGTGCAGGTGCATTGTCATGGTGAAGGATCCATCCATCATGCTAAGTTGAAATAGTGTGCACTGTTGATTTTCCTAAATTCAGTTCATCAGCTATCATTTGGACAGTTTTTCGACGATCGGTAAGGACTTGGGACTGCACACGATCATTGTTGTCATCAACGCAGGTGGTTGAGAGTTGTCCCGGCCTTGCATCATCCGTGGCATCTTGTCAGCCATCTTTAAAATGCTTAATCCACTTGAAAACGGATGTTTTCTTCAGGTCATTATCACCATAAATAGCTGTCAACATTTCAGTAATTTCTCCATAACTTTTACTGCACTTCACCAAAAAACTTAATGTTGATTCGTTTGTCCTTGATTTTGTCAATTTTTATTTTTGACAAACAGTAAAAACAAGGGCAATAGAAACTAAGATAACTTGCACCATATGCACAACTCAACAATCCGCCAAGCACAGACGGCTCATTGGGTCTTGGGCAACTAGCTATGGTCCGTGTCATGGCTGCCAGATTGCATCAATTCAAGCATTTATTGTATGGACCGCGTATAATCATGTAGTTATTTAGAAAACAAATGTTTAAAATCAACCCCAGAAACTCATGGGTTAAGTAAAATGATGTGTTTGGCATCCATGTACAATTTGGTTCTAAATGTAGAATATAATCTTGTCGGAGGCACTCATTTAATTAAATAATACTTTTTCATTCGTCTTAAATGGTCCTTGAGTCTTGAGCTAGTAAGAATATCATAAATGAAACTTGTGTCTGTTACTTGTATAATAATTATAATTATATGCAGTAAGTCCTTGCAAAACCAGGGTGTATAGGTCTGGGAGTTGTCTGGATTAGGCAAATATCCGGCTGCTCACATACCCCATGTGACAATATCCCTCTCAAATCTGGTACACCTTTGATTGTTGGTAATTTCTAACAGCCTCATGTGTTGCATTAGAGCCCAGAAGCGTTTGCACAGTCCATTTTAATTTGATGTAAACTTATTAAAATGGATAACAGATTTTCTCCTAAAGTATTATGTAGTATATCACAAGCATCTTCAATGTAGTATGCTAATGAGTGCTTAATTGAGTTATCTCGTTCTTGAATTTATTTCAATAATTAAGATACTAAATTTAACAAAATTTTATTTAAATTAAGGGTGGCTTAGTATTAGAAATATAGAAAATAAAATTAGATGCCCTGACAGTCAAATGTATGTTCCTTAGCCAGCTGAAGCTTTGACTTAAGATTTCATTCATTTTCTCAGGGAAACAATTCAGAGCTATCTTTCTGAGCACTGTGAGGACAAGAAGAACCTGTCAGTCTAGTACTGCTGACAGTAGTTCGAACAACGCCTCAGGACCACGTAGTGCTGTCCCTGGAGAGGGTGTGGATTTTGGTTTTCTTTCAAATTCAAAGCTACTCAACACTGCCATAACAAGAGCTCAGAGTTTAGTTGCTGTTGTCGGAGATCCTGTAGCCCTTTGCTCCATTGGGAAATGCAGGTATGTTATCTTTTTCGCTCAAACTTTAGACAAAGACTGTCATCAAATAAATAAAATAAGTTCCGTAGCAAATCCAGGCAATATGTCTCCCAACTCTCATTCATCTCCTCAATTTCAAAGCTTTGTGTTCTTTTTTTCATACAGGAAAGTCTGGGAGCGGTTCCTAGAGATATGCCATGCAAATAATAGCCTTTTTGGACTAACTTGGGCATCACTGCGATCTCAGCTAGATGGAGTGGAAACACGTCGTACTTACGTTCTGAATCCTTTGGCCCCGGAGTTTGTACCAAGACATCAACAAATTCAGCAGCAGCTGCAGCTTCAACAGCAGATACATCGCCAAGTAATTCAACAACGCATTGCTCCAGGTCATCAGCATCATCAGCAGCAGCCACATCATCAACAAGTTTGTTGAAACATACTCTTATTTAATGTTTAGTGTAATTACTGACCAGTTTACTCAGTGATTCTATTTTTTCCTCAGATATTTATTCATGTAATTCCATTCTTGTAATGACTCTCTCTCATTCCAGAACTTTCCTGCTCACATATTCCCTCATCATCAACCAAACCAGCATCATCAATTTCCCTCAGGAATTCAGCAGCATCATATTACTAGCCATCATCCTCATCAGCCATCTTTTCAGCCTCATATACGTGCCCCAGTAGTTGGTCGTAGTGATCCATCTCCCATTTCCGGGCGCCATGGAAACCAAGGATTGAATGCACCTAATCCTACTGGAATGCCTCCTGATATTGGTGCTGTATTTGGAATTGGGAATCCCCCTCCTCCAATTGCTAATTCCAATGGAATCAGTGCAATCCCTGGGAACTTTCCCAATGCCAATGTGGGTGGATTTTTAGTTGGTGGAGGGCCTGGTGCAACTGCCCCATCACCAGAAGGGTTCTTGTCTGGTACTGGGCAGAACCCTGTATCTGGACCTAGGTTTAATCGGAGGCAACAGCAAAATCCTCAGATACACCAATATCAATACCGGAGGCAAGGGCAGCAGGGCGTGGGCACAACACCTATAGTTCCAAATGGCCCTGCACCCCCCTTTCAGTCTTCTCACCCCACTGGACATGGCACTGGAGGAGGTTCTGGTTGGTCTCCACCATCAGTGGAGCCAGTCCCAGAGCCAAGCCGTCATGTGGGTTCCATTTCTAGGGGCTTACTCAACTTTGGAGAGGAATCAAGTGCATTTACAGAAGAGGGTGAAGGGGTGTCACGTAGTGGTGGTGTTAGTGGCAATAGTGGTGGTGTTAGTGGCAGTGGTGGTGACGCCCAGAGGCAGAGGGAGGACAGAGTGGGTGGTGCGCAGATACAGTTTCTTCATAATGTTCACTTTCCTGAGAGACCAGCACAAACAACACCCCAGGTCCGGCAGCCTGTGGAGAGGGAAAGTGGTGTTCAGAGGATTGGTGAAGCGAGTGGAGGTTGGGGTGGAATGGGAGGGGGAGAAGTGGCGCAAGACCCAATGCAGATCCAAAGGAGACAAGGCCAGAGACCAAATGAATTTGGACCGCCTGCCTTTTCTCCTCCTTCATCATCCCCAGCTCCCATTCCTCAACCACTGCAGAGGTCACCACCATCCGGAGGACCATTTCCACAGCCGCCAGCTCCTTATCGTCTGTTACTTCCTCCTCAATCTCATAATGAGTTAGTAGAGTCAAGAGCAAAACAGTTTGAATGTTACTACCAACTCCGTGAGAGTGTCGGCAATGAAGCTGCTACAAGGTGAGAAAATGTGGTTTGTGCTATTGATTATGGGATCTCTCATTCTCTGAAACATACTACCTCTACTACATTATGTACCTTTCCCTAATAGTAAAATTTAGTTTAATACTAATTCTCTAACACTATAATAGTAAAGTTTAATGTTAATTCTTTATAGTGTTACTAAATTGTCTTTTGATTCGTCAAGATTGTAATTTAATGCATGTATGTGTGTGTGTGTATGTGTCAAATATCACCATGATATTGATATTGGAGAGCTCTTGTTGAATATTGGGAAAAATTTACCCCACTAATCAGATTTCTGTTGATATCTGTTCAGATTCAGATAATACATTTGTTATTGTTATTTGAGATACTCCTTTCTGAGCTGTTGAGTTTATTTTCTGTTGCATAAAATGTCAGTCACTTTTCTCGTTATACATTGTTGGCTTTAATTTGTTTAATGACTTCCCTTTGTCTGTTGGTGTATGTCATTACAATGTTGGATACCATGTGAATTAAGAAATCGAATTCCAGAGTAATGTTTTCCACAGTCAAGTTCAAGAAATTTAGTCTAATTTCTGTTTCCAACTCCATTGTATACTTTGCACTTGTTAATAGAATTCAACCCTTCAGAAGTTTAAATATACAAGGAACGTAGCTACGGTCGTGAATCAATGTAAACAAAATATACTGGGACCATAAACTTGCAACAAACAAGTTTACGGTCCCAGTATTTTTTGTTTACACTTCAGAAGTTGTCCAATTGTCTTGCCAATCAAGCCCATGCATTGAGCACACCATCTGTCAAATGGCATTGGGGTTAAATGGAGAGAACTGAGTAAAGTGCCTTCTTCTGAGTCAATTTAATACCATCAGGCGCACATTGTGGAAATTATGAATATCCATGATTAAAATTAACTTCTTGTTATATATACATATTCCCGTTATCACCTTTCAAAATAATGAAATTATTTGTATGATATATTTTTTGAGAAATGAGACAGCTTTGTGTTCTTTCCATGTGCTTTTAGTGTGATGTGAGCTCAAGTAGTTGTTTTACAAATTCCTTATGACTTCATCTGCTCCTTATTAATCTTTACAAAGGGCCAAGTCAAAATGTATTTGTAAGATTTTGCAAATAATAAATGGCCGGTAGTATGTTGGTATATTTGAGGCTTTTCTCCATTATTTCATTTGAATTATGTGGCTTGTGGTAAATGAAGACCCACTTACTGAATATGATTATTGTTGGAATTCGTTTTTAATCCCTTACTTGGTTTGGTTACTGTCTCCAATTTTTTATATCTTTGTATACACCCCATATAGTTTTCAATACCAGTTCGTTTTTTTTCTCTTCTTCAGCAAATTTGAATTGTCTCAACCATCTGTTTGACTCCATAGGATTCATTTTAAATGGTAAAAAAATGTCTTGGTTAAAGGGATGGACGTAAGGGCAGTTAAATGATGAGGAGAAGAACTATGGTTTGCCCCTAGACACACCCCCTAATTTTTCAAACTGTTTGTGCTTATGGATTCTAGTCCTAAATGTTAAAATAATGGGATCTACTTTTTTCAGGTTCATGGAACTTATGATGAGGATGGGAATAAATGGAGGAAATGTGGGTGCAACTGGTGGTATTACATCAGGAATTGGATCTGCCACCAATCGACCTGAACAGCATTACTCCCCACCACCACCACCTCCTCCGCAAGCTCCACCCCCTCCAGCACCGCCCCCACCCCAACCCCCACAGCAGCAGCAACAGCAACCACAACAACACCTTGGACACCCTAATCTCGGAGGCCCCATGAGTGCACTGCCAAATCACATCGCGCTGCAGCAACAACAGAGGCATCAGCAGCAAATGCAGCCATTGAACCATCACCAGCAGTTACAGCAGCAGCAGCAGCAACAACAACAACAGCAAATACAACACCAGATGCAGCAGCAGTTGCTCCAGCAGCAGCAGCGTATGATTCAGCAGCAGCAAATACAGCACCAAATTCAGCACCAACAGCTACTGCAACAGCAGCATCAAGTGAGGTCTGCTGCTGTGGCCACTTCACACTCTGGGACGTCCCCAATTGACTTCTTCCTGGCTTCCGATCTTGGACTTGGTAAGAGCTTTTGGGATACCGTTTTTGTTTCATCCCTTCTGCTTTTCATGAATTGAGAGCGACCATTCAGTCATCTGTGATAAGTGTTCACCGGTCAGAGTGTTCTGAAAGTCAGCATGAATTTCCTTTGCTTTCATACCTTTCTTTACAAAGTATTCAATCACAGCACGAATCTCAATGTTTTCCATCTTTACAAATCACCACAGGAACAACAATGGAGAGGTGTCCGCAACACAGATCTCTTCCCAGAAAACTGACATGTCATGTGTGAACTCGTAAAGGATTACCTATTGCTATGCAGGGAACTCATTCCACTAGTGCCGACATTTGGTGGTTTTTACAAAAACCTTTCTAACTACCCTCATAATAATTGGACTGGAAAACCTTATTATTTCAATTGACTCAACTGAGAAAACATGAGTTTTGTTTTCAAAATTCTGATTTGATCACACTCTTGCTCATGGATAATCTTCTTGTTTTGGTCTCAAGAAGGCTTTGGCACGATAATGGGAATTGGAATAGTGAACTTTTGATTGTTCAACCCTGTTTTCTGGGTGATTACCAACTCCACTTTCTGCTACCTTCATTCAGAAGGCTACCAATTCCACTTCTGGCATCCACCCCCTCACTCTGATAGTACATGGTTTAAAGTGTAAGATAGGAACCTTCTCTTCTCTTTCCTTAGTGTGAATGACTTCGCAAGAATAATTTTATGTTTTGGAGACAATAGAGTATTTTTTGCAAGAGATGAATAGTACAGATTTGATATTTGATTACAAAATAATTACAATGCTTTAGAGAGATATTTTGAAATAAACAATATGTTTGCAATTGGTTTGCAATGTACTCTTGGTTGAAAATTTCATTGTAAAGGTTCATCATTTTATCAAGAAGCTTTTTAAAATTTTTGATCATTAGTTCGTAATATCATCATCATCCTCATAATAGGTCATTTGCTGTGGTTGGCAGTTCCATGGGGCCTCTTCTCAACCATCTTATCCTTTCCTGTGCCCTATCTTTATTTCCTCATACCCATCGCCCTCTTCCATATAATTGGTCATTTTGATCTTCCCTCTATTACCTGGCCCTTCCATCTAGCCCCTCCTTCAAGAGGGAGTCCCTTCGTACACACTTTCAAGCCAATTTCTGATTGTTTTCAGTAATCTTCTCCCTTCTCTCTTGTCAGAATTTCTTCATTCCTTGCCAAGTCTATCCATTTTATGCTCGGCATTCTTCTCCATACCCATATCTCAAATGCCTCTAGCTTTTCCTGGTCCCATTTTAATGCAGTCCATGTTTCACAGCGAAATAACATAGCACTTCATACATAATGCTTAACTAGTCTCTGCTACACAACATTTCCTGCTGAATGCTTCCTTGGCCATCCCTATCCTTATTTTAATTTTCTTTTCCATCCTCCAGCTTTTTGTGACGTCCATACCCAGATATTTGTACTTCTTCCCTTGTTCCAGCCTTTCAGCTTCAATTTCAATATTTATTTCATCTCCACCAACGTTTATTACTTTAGGTCTTGCTCCTGTTTATCATCAAGCCGTACTCCTTCATGCCATTAAGATGTTGCAACATTCTAATTAATTGTTTTTCTTCCTCACCCAAAAGGATCATACCTTCAGCAAACCTAATGCTCATAATCCTTCTTCCTCCAGTTGACACTCTTGCTTCTTCTCTCAAGTACACCCTGACCATGTCCTCCAACAAAGATTAAAGAGAGTGGGGGAGAGACAGCACACCTGCCTCACTTACCCCACAATCAATATTGAACCAACCTGTCCTGTTTTCACCAGTTCCAACACATACCTTCTGGTTGAAGTATACGTTTCCAATCAGCTTTATGTCTCTCCAGTTCACACCTTTTTCTTTTAGAATTTTCATAAGTTTTTCCCATCATACACAGTCAAAAGCCTTCATCAAATCAACGAAACACACACGCACAAACCTCTCTTCTTCTCCAGAAATCACTCTCTGATGGTGCACACTATTCCTATTGCATCTCTTGTGCCCATTCTTCTTCTGAAGCCAAATTGTTCCTCCGCTGTGTTCTCTTCCATTTGATTTTATTCAGTCTTCTATTCAGTACTCTTAGTAATATCATCTGGTACCAATACCCTTATATAGTTCAAGTTGAACCAAAAATGCATGCTCTAAGAAAATTTGGTGAACGTCAATTTGGTATTTATTGGTTATTTTGCATATTTATATTCCAGCTGTCACTGGTAGCGGAGGACAAATAAATGCTTTCCCTGGAGCTCCTGATGATCTTCGGATGCGTCCTCCATCTCCTGTGGCTGCTGGGGTGCGCAATTTGCATGAACAGGGAGGAAATCTACCAGCTCACATGCACGCCCAACAATTTCTTCATCCCTCTCAGGTAAATCAATGTTGTCTCTTTTTATTATTTTCAGATTGGTGGCATGCTTGGTATATTTGGGAATTTTCCATCTGTTGGTAAATCTTATTTTTTTTTGTTTTTAAATGATAGAATACACTGTAAACCTAATATTTAGTTAATGAGCTATATTTTTCATTTTCATTGAACACTTCAGCTGTATTGCTCTTTCTTCCAAGATTATTTCTCATAGCAATTATTGGATCCGAATATTTCTCTGATAATAGGTTAAATTCTGCTGATGAGACATTTTTTGCTCATTTTTTTCAATCCCAAAAGGAATGAAATGTGTTATTTAAAAGTACATATTTTCATAAGGTACTTTATGTTTCCCTAGACATCATACATTTGGTGCTCATGGCACAAGGCTTAACCCTTTGCACTCGAGAGGTGAGTCTCACTCACCATGCGATTTCATGCCGCAACTTGAGAAGTGACTGTTGCTCACTACTTTGTACACCGCGGTAACTTCATGTGCGGTGGTAGTTGTTTACATTTAGTTCCTTCCACGCGGGTTCCTAAGCTCTGTTTGTATAATCTAATGAAGTGTGAAATGATATCCCTCCACATGGACTTTCTTATCCTTAGTTCCTTCAAATGGAGATAAGACTTTCTTATCTGAAATTACTAGGCAACCACGAACCAGATTGCATTTTCGGTCTCAGTTCAAACTTGATAGCCGTGGCAAAGAGTCTGGAGAAGTTGAAGTTTTCGATCCCTATTACCATGGAACATAATAATGAAATAAGCTTTAGTGAAGATGAGTTTGATTTAGAGTTGCTAAACGAGAAAATTACATCTATACACAGAGAGCTTGACGATAGAGAGAACACGAGCAGTGATGATGATATTGATGAAGTAAGAGGTGTAAGAAGGCGAAAAATTAGAATAATAGACAGTGAAAGTGACAGTGATGCTGGAGAAGAACCACAATCCGACAGTTCCAAATGGATTAGCTGTCCAGAATCTGAAGAAATACCCCAGAGAATACCGTTTATAGCCAGCAACAATCCTGCAGGACCATATTCGCAGGCACTAAATAACCGTTAGATTTTTTAAAACTATTTTTTACTGATGAACTCGTAAATGGAGTAATTACAGAAACAAATAATTGTGCTAGAGGAAAGTTAGAGAACAAGACGCTAACACCGTTCTCAATATGGCGAACTTGGCACAGTGTGACTATCAAATAAATGTGGTCATTTATTGGCGTTATAATAAATATGGGGACAATGCCGCTCGCGAATATGCAAGAGTACTTGTCATGGAATGATGTCAGTTACATACCTTTTTATTCAAGCAAATTTACCAGAATATATAAATTCCAAGCTTTTGAAGTATTTTACACCGGGAGAAGAAATTTGTGTGCATGAGTCCACTATCAAATTCAAAGGTCGGGTTTCTTTTATCACGTACACCCTGAAGAAACCAACGAAATGGGGTATTAGGGTTTACACAATGGTAGACTCAAATACTGGTTATATCTGTGGTATTCTTCCTTATTATGGAAGTCTTACCATGGAGAAATTGATAAGGCCTGGCCTTCCGATATCTGCAAGAATACCGCTGCACCTTTATACAATGCTCCTGGAGAAAGTGCCTGGTAGTCAAGGACACCACATGTTCACCGATCGGTACAACACTAGCTTTACCCTAGCTTAAGAGTTATTGAAATTGAAATGCCACTTGTCAGGAACAATACTAACAAATGGGAAGCATTTGCCTAACCAAATCAAAAAACCAAAATTCGGCCGGAAATCGACAGTAACATTCCGCAAGGGAAATACATTAGTTTTATCATGGAAAGACAAAGAGGATTCTCATGTGTTTGTCGAATTGGAACAATGCAGGAATGACTTCTGTGAGAAGAATGTTACGAGGTGGTGTTGAAGTTACCGTCAAGAAGCCTAATTTTGTAATAAATTATGTAAAACATATGGGTGGTGTCGATCGTGCAGATCAATTAGCCGCATAGTACTGTTTCTTACAAAAATCCTTGAAATGGTGGCATAAACTGTTTTTTTTGGGGGCTTGAAATTTGCTCAATAAATTCGTATATACTTTATAATGATAATAATAATCTTTATTGTTCTGTAGGTCATAGATGCGACATAGAACATTGTCAGGCAAGACATCAAAGCATACATGTTGTCATAACTTATCATACAGAAATTCATGTACATTGTAATAACCCTTCGGCTGTAGCAGTTTCCTTAATTCTATCTTAAAAACATTAATATTTGAAATAAGTTTTATATTCAAAGGCAATTTGTTAAAAATAAGCGAGGCTGAGTGATGGGGACCTCTTCTGGCACATAATTGTTGTAAAATATGTATATTTTCACTCCCACGGGTCAAATAAGCATGAACCGAGGAGTTTGGTTGAAATAAAGTAGGGTTCTTTTTTACAAATAATGCACAGTAAAAAATGTACATACTTGGTAGTGTCATTATATTAAATTTTAGAAATAATGGCTTTCCTGGAAACCTGATGGACACATTTGCCATAACTTTCTAAGCTCTTTTTTGCATAGAGAATGCCCTAGCCGCAACACTTGTGTTTCCCCATAAAACAACACAGTAAGCCAAGTGAGAATGGATTTTGGCATAGTATATCAATTTCAGTATTTCTAATGAAGTAGTTGGAGCCAGTTTACGAATCATATATATTCCCGTTGCCATTTTGCTAACTAAATCCTCAATATGATATTGCCAATCAAGGTTTTCATTTAATTTTAACCCTAAGAATTTTGTAGAGCTAGACTGCTGAATAGATGTGGATGCATCAATCCTAAGTAGAGGACTTGTTACTGGAGGATTAATCTTATGATGGAAATTTAAAAAACATGTTTTGTTTCCGTTCCGTAAAATGACAAAACAGCAGAGAGGAGAACAGCCGCTTAGTCACTTAAGGTATGTGAAAACCTTAGTTCAGCAATTGACTGGAGATTTTCATCAGACACGTGCTCGATCTTCAACCTCAACCTCCAGTTCTGAAAACGACCGCTTAAATGGAAAGCTGCATAACATTCTAACAGGAGTTAGGAAGGATTGCAAAGTCTGCTCTCAAAGAAGTAGACATGGCAAAAGACATCAAACGACGTACTATTGTGATACTTGTCCCAATAAGCCAGGCATACATCTCGGCAATTGTTACATTTGATATCATGCAAAGCAAAATTACAAAGAATAATGTTAAACAAATTATCCTTGTAAAGATGTAAAGATACATTAAATGTTAAAATATAAAAGTTTTGTATGTTACTTTGCGTGTGTAATCATTTTATGTTAGAGGTAGTAAAGTCAACAAAAGCGCTACGAAACATCTTGAGTTGCTGGTTGGTCCGCATGGAAATGGCCTCGAGCGCAAAGAGTTAATATGGTAAATGAAAATAAAATGGCATGCGACGGACAAAGTAAATCCTTGAGTGAAGTAATATTGAATGAACAAACATTAGAGACAATTAATGAATTAACTTCTCTGGGAAGCCGAATCATGTAAAATTTGTAGTAGTGAAAACAAAATAGGGAGACAAGCGAAGATAACAACAATTAGAAACATATCTACTACAAACAACATCAGCTTGTGTGTAAGAGATTACTAATTCATGTGGTGTTAGTTACCCTACATGTGAAGCTAGATTAGAAAAGGAGGCTAATATTCTTTGAACGGTGAATAGGAGATTGCTCAAGATCAGTTAGAAAGATAACATAAAATATGAAGAAATTTGTCAGAGTTGGGGAAAATAATTCCATGGAGGAAGGCATTAACTGTACCTATTATACTGAATTAAACGTCGAGTAGGAAATAGAGCTGACTGGAAGACTGCTGCAGATCAATTTGAGGATTCAGCACCTAAGACAGAGAAATAAATTAAACATCTTAGGTAACACTGAGAAAATTGTAGTAAAAATTCTCCTTAGGATTCAAAGAAATGGGGAAATGCCATAACAGTACATTTAGTGAAGCCATTTGTTGAAGCGCTCTCAAAGATTGTAAATTCCACAGTTAAACAATCATTTGTGCAGACCAGGCTTCTGGAGGGGTTGAGGGAGTACCATTTCATTGTTTTCTTAGTAAGGTGTGGGACGTAGGAGACATTCCGGAAGAATCAAATGAAAGATTATTGCATACAAATTTAGCTATCGTTTCATTGTACATTAGAACCTTGATTCATGAGCAACCTCAGACATTGGTGAGCAATTTGCATAACAAGCAAAAGTATTGGTCCCAAAAATGACTCAAATAAGGTGGAAAGGGGAATTCTCAGATTCATTGCATGCCTACTACTGAAGTTTGTGATTAGCACTCATTCCATTAGCATTATAGCGTTGCTAGTGATCATACATTTTTCCAACTTGTGTTCGAACATGATATTAGTGATTAATTAAAAATTTGCAATTTTCCACAAAATAAAATTTAATACGACCGGTTTCAATGTAACTACATCATCATCAGGTGATGTAGTTTCATTGAAACTGGTCATACTAAATTTTATTTTGTGGAAAATTGCAAATTTTTAATTGATCATGATATTCCACCATATCACGCCAGAAATGTCTCTTTTTATGTTATTAGTGAGTTTCTTGTGCAAAATATGATAATATTTTGTGCATAGTTTTAAAAATGAACCCGAAGAAAAATTTGTAAGAAGAAAGCCATAAGAGAATAAGAATAACAGTAGAAATGAAAAGTAAAATCATAGAAAATGGGAAATGAGGTGTGAGTGTGGTGCATCTGGCACACACATCAACAATCAGTCAACATCAATGGTTGGCCTTTTTTTCAAGAACATAGGCAAGACTAAGGAGATAGATTTTTCAAATTGAGTGATCTATGCAATGGCTACATATTCTCAACGATCTTGAAAGGTTGCATCTCATATGCATAAACGAAAAGCAATTGCGCAATTAACGAGAGTATAATTTGTGAGAAGGCTAAAGTGATTTTTACTAACCTCATTAATAAGATGTCAGGATCATTAATGGCTGAAGAAATATGTAAGGGGAGCCATGCGTGGTTCAGGAAGTAATGAAATTTTGATTGAAGGAAGGAAATCACTTGGTAAATTCCCACACTTCTAATCTCGTACATGAAATGTTCATTAATTCACTTAAACCATTTTTATGGTGTGTATTTTTGATCTCATTGTAGATGTAGCATCTTTAAAATTATCCCACTTAATTTTAAAATGTTTGGTTTACATTGCTTGTATTACGAAGTCTTAATCATGTCATTTCTTTTTTTAATAGATGAACCATCTATCCAGAATAGCTGTTCCATTACCTGCCACTCCTCCAGAGAAGCGTCATAGTTGGTATGGTGGTGCTCCAGAAGTTGGTCATGGAGCAATGGCCACACTAGCTCCTTCAGACCCAGAATTAAACCTCTCCGGTCCTCCAACGTCCGTTTCTGCATTCGATCTCTCCTTGCGCCTCCCACCGAATCTGGGTCTTGGCGAGTCGTCATCCCGAGTCAATCTAGATAACCCTCCACACATCCCCTCTGTCAGTGATATCCCCATGATGCCTCAGTCCACCATGCCTGGCTCATCGGTGGATGGTAGGCCACATTCCCCCCCTCGCTCACCTCCGATACTCCCACGCCAGCCCGGATCATCGGTTCCTTTGTACAGAAGAAGAGCAGGTGGAGAAAGATCGCCATCTCCCCCTGCCCCTCCGCAGAATCAGAGGGCATCTGGATTCCTTCCTTCACCCTCTCCCTCTTCGACTTCTACATCTTCACCTATACCATCAAACACACATACAAACTCTAATGCTGACAATTTTGGGAATTCTGCAGGGGAAAAAACCGGTAGTGGTAGCAGCAGTGCTTTTGCAGGTTATGCTAGAGCTGCAGTTTCATCAGGACTGCAAAGAAACGAAGGGAGGGAGCGGGGAGGTTCAGGTGTGCCACCAGTAATGCAGCCCAGGCCCCAGGTGATGGTGCCATTTTCACGTTCGGCTGCGCATACAGTAAGTGGTAATCCTAAAGTCTTCTAAGTGAATTTCTGCACTCTTTTCATGAGGGCTCTGTAATTTTAGCGTGTCATCCAAAATTATTATTATTCATCATTAACGGACATGCCAGAGTTAAAAATATTCAATGAGTGTATAAATTTTAAGATGTGTTCATTAATATTTAATATGCTAAATGTTATATAGTTGGCTTTGGTTTAGTGTTACTGTAAAGTGTACTGATAACAGGTAACATAACTTGTTGGCACTTTTTCATTTTTGTTGGTTTTATTACTTTGTGGGCTTCCAAAGAAAAATGGTGACTCCTTTGGCAAAGGTTTGGCGAATGACCTATGGTTACCCAGTTATATTCATGTAGACAACTATAATTATTAAATGCATACTCTCTCCTAACACAACAGTATGCTTGAAAGTTATTTTCTTTTATGCTTATTTACCAAAATAAGATTTAACAAGCACACAAACGAGGAATGGCAAACATTGACAACGACGTGCTTAGGTATGAAATGAAGCACCAAACAAAGATTTATGTGGAATAAATAAAAATACCCAAAGCCGTACTCTTAGGGGCACTAGTTAGGGGACACTAGTTAGACACCATTTATACATGTATTATTATTATTATTATTACTATCCTACTGGTTAAGGTAGGTTGTGGATGTACACATCCTATACAACAGGATGATATATTTACTTGCCTCTCCTAGCAAAAAACAATCTCAGATCTAACACTGTAAAGAGCCCCTTTTCATTGCCATATACTTCCCTCCTCCCTTCATTCTATCCAAGATGCCTATCTTATTTCTACCCCTTTCTTACTTGCATAATTGCAAAGAGCAGTCTTGAACACTCCATTGTCAATCAAAACATTCTATGTTCATCTTTTCTGCCTTTTTTGAAAATCTCCCAGTAATCCTCTCTTCTCTCTCACCATTCGTAAAGATTCCTTGTTTGTATTCCTTTCCGTCCATTTCATTTTTTCTATCCTTCTCTGCTCCCACACCATACAAAACCTTGCTCTACATCAAGTTTAAACCAATCTTTTCTTAACATCCTTACTCAATGCCCCTATGATCAGTTCCCTCATCCTTGAGAAAGCTTCTTTGCCTAATGCGATTTTTCTTCATACGTCTGTACTATTTTGACCATTTTGGTCCAGAACACTTCCGAGGTAGGAAAACTGTTCTACTTGCCCTAGTTTATGAACTCTTTGTTTTTGTTTTAATATTTAACTTTCATTTTAATGAATAAAAGAAAAATACTAAGTATCATCCCTCACAAAACTTTTTGCTTGGTGCAACTAGTTTGAATGCGTAGGTGTTATCCTCAGATATCTCCTATGATGCCAGTGCATTGAAACTAACCTGTACCTAATAAAAAGTTTTGTGAAAAATATGTAGTATTCTTCTTTCATTCGACAATGAATTTCCACATTGTCAATCCTGATACCATTAAGTGGATTTTATTTTAATATTTAACCTAGCGATTCTTTTCCTCGAAAACCACATAATCTTCATTCTTTTACATTGATTCTCATCCAATATTTATCACACTGACTGTCTAATGTGCTCAGCATTGCTTTACACCGCTTACCCAACTGGAAAACTGAAACTTGATCATCCATAAACTTTACTGATTTTATGAATTGTCCACTAGCTTTTAAAGATGGTACAATTGGCGAGAAAAGTCATGGCATCAGTTTTTTGGGATGAAAAATAAATTCTGCTGATCGACTATCTTGAAAACAATAACTGGGGATTATTATCCTAACCTTATAATGAAACTGGATGCAAATATTTGTGAAGGCAGACCCGGCTTGCAGATAAAAAAAGCATAGGACCATCAAAGTGTCTTATTGATGGGAAAATTGTGAGAAATGCATCATGAAGTACTAGAACATCCACCCCATTCCCCGAGTCTGGCTCTCTCGAACTACCAACTCTTTTGAAAACTTGTTGCTGGTTAATGTTTTTCCTCCAATAGGGAAGAGATATTGGCTGTGGATAAGTACTCTGCAATACTTCTGGAAGATTACTGCAGAGATTAGATAAAGGCACTGGAACACCACTGGACGACATGTACACGCATTAATATTAAAGGGGATTGTGTTGAAATAAAAATTTTTTGAAAAAATAAATTGTCTTTGCTATCATCAGGCGGAGAACTTTCAGACCACCCTTGTAATAACACGTTATAATTGTTTGTTATAGGTAATCTACTGGTTAAAGTGGGTTTTTGGTGGACACAAACTACCAAATAATTCTCTTATCTCTATTAGCAAAACACAATCAAACATCCTACTCTAAAACAAGCACCTTTTCATCTCCATATTCTTCCTTCCTCCCTTCATTCCACCAAACTATCTTATTCCTGCCCTTTACTCGTATGCCTAACATTTTCCCCTCTATGACAGTCTTCAACATCCCACTGCCAGTCAATATGCTTTGCATCCATCTTTCCTGTTTCCTTTTAATTTCTCCTAATAATCCACTCTCCTTCACACCCACATTTCCAGTCTCCAATCTACTTCTGTCATCCTGCTTCAGTAACCATGAGTCATTTGTTAACATCCTTACTCTACATCCATGTCATCAGTTCTCTCCTCCTTGTGATACCTTTTTTGGAATTGGAACTAACACTGATTTGGCAAAGTTTTCAGGCCAAATAACTCTCTCCTGAATGCTACAAATAGGTCCATAAAGGCTCTTCCTCCCACAATTTCCTAAACTTGTTAGTAGTTTACAGGAATGTTGTCTACTCCCAAACTGTTGATTCATGTTGATGACTCCCTATTGATCGATGTTACTTGAGGATAACTGAGCTAATTTGTGAAAATATTCTTTGATATATTTTAATTAAATAGAATTTGTTAACTTTGCATAAGATGTTTTTACACTTGAGGCACGCTGTTCACCATATAAAGCTATCTTAAGTCACCAGTGATTAAGGGCATTCTAGTTTAGTGATGAAAAATATTCTATGGAGTTCCATGAGTCAATTCCCTGATAAATTTGGATTTCATATATCCAAACCTCTGTATAGCCCATATTAGTGAGGGCATGTGGTAATTGCATTTTAACTGTGAATTAAATTTAGTTATTATTATTTCTAATGTTTATAAAATGAATATCATGTCACAAATTAAATATTTTCTATTGGTATAATAAAAGTTTTTTCAATTTCCATTTCAGCTAATGATTCATTAACCTATTTTTGTGCTATATTTATGTCTTGAACTAAAACTTTTTTACACCTCCACACATGTGCATAATATGTAATAACATGCCCTTATGTTATCCCTAGCACCTTAATATTAAATCGGAATGGTATTTGTGTTGTTTAATAGTAGTCACTGCATGAATAATATAGTAGTCATCAACAGGCACAATCTATGAGTGACTCGTAGTTCAACAATTTCAGCATTGATAATTCTAAGGTAGCCAAGTTTGTTGATGTCTCTTGAACTATTTCAAGTAACATTTCCTCCATGAAGAAGCATTTTAATGTCTTATACTATTAAATCTAATTAAGTATATAAATGTAATTTGTGATAACCTACACTATATTTTATATGACTATATTTTAGGGTGATTTTCCATTTGGTTATATTCAAATGAAAACATTGTCAAAATAAATCTCTTGCTTTCAGGGCCGAAGATCCCCAAATCAGCATGTAGTGCGTGGAGGAATGACAACTATGAGAGTTCCTACATCTGAAGAATCACATTCTGAAGTGCAACAACAGCAACAGCAGCAGCAACAACAGCAGAGACCAATGAATAATACTGAGCACATGGGAAATCATCATTCTCAACCAGGACCTCCACGACATGTTGGCAACACGGTGCCACAACAAAGTCAGCCGAGGCATCAGCAGCAACAGCAGCCACAACAGCAGCGGCGCGGAGGAGTTTCAGATGGTTTCCAACAGTCTCAACAGCAGCGTCAAGCACCTGTCATTACCTATGCAAGTGTGCTTCGTGCTCAACCCCAGCAGAAACCACCAGCTCCTCAGCAGCCACAAACAAGCTCAAATCCTGGCATGAAAGGGCAAGGAAGAGGAGATCCATTCTCATTGTTACGGGAACTTGGTGGAGGTAAAGGTGGTACAGGAAACCATAGAGGTGCCCCAGGACTTTATCACTACTTTGCATGAAATGAATAGTCAATTTTCTCTTAATTCATTTCATCACCTACTAGTATTTTTAAACGAAAGATATTAAAGACCCATCATGTAGGTTAATTGTTAAGTATCAATCATCCATCGAGGATTTCATGTGTTAGTCTGAGAATTTGTTAATCTCTCACAAAAGTATGGTTGAATTTTTTAGTTTCATTACCCAAGAAGCTTGAAATGTAATGATACAAAATCAGATTTTGTCAAGTACCTTGCATGTCATCTTTTCATCCACATTGTACTGTCTGAAGGGCAGTTTTTCATGCAAATTTTGAAGACATTTTCCTCAATGGAGTGTGAGTGATGTTTGTAGTGTTGCTTGTTAATCTGCAGTGCTTTTTGTTCTGAAGGTTTGGTGGACATGATTTGATGGTTTTAGTGCAGGGTCTGGAGGCTAGTTTTGGGATAGTTACTCAACTTAAGTCGGTTTTCCTACATTGGACTGTAAATTATAGATTAATCTTAATTTTCATTCAATATAAAACTGAAATTGTGTGGTGATGTAAAAAAAAAATCATAGGAGATGGTGAAGTTCATTAAATAAGAAATTTGTCTTCGTATCTGTACATTTTATTCTCAAATGAAATATTTGCAGTTGTTTTATAAAATAATTGAAAAGTCTATTTTAGGCATCATGACAATGAAATGCAAGGACAAAAGCCAACAAATAATTTTGGAAATTAATCTCAGCTTGTACAGTGAAGCCAAGATGTTTTCCAGTTAGGACTTCAATGGTCTGTTATTGAAGTCAGCCTGATAGCATGGGTGTGATAGAATATCATGATTTGAGAGTAGGCTTCCTTTTTTTTTTGTAACATATATGCTAAACAGATTGAGGCCACACTCATTTGCATACAAAATTGGCAAGAGTCATTGTTGAGTCTAATTGGTAATGTTCATGAACTGAGTAAAAGGATGGCTTGGGTGATTGAAAATATTTGTATTCCCAATATTGATTGTCTTGCTTAAGGAGTTAAGAAAACGTTTGTAAAATTTAAGATCGTTTTGGAAGTAACAAACCTTTGGAAAAAAGACGGCACTCCTCTAAGCAAGCCATGAATTCTCCTGCCCATCACCAAATCCTCCGTCCCTCTTGCCTCATGAATTAAAAGTCATTGCAAGTGCTGGCACATGAATTATTATTAACATCCCTTGCTACACAAGAAATGATGCTTATGTTTATACGTATTACCTTCTTGTTCACACTCGAATGAATCAGGTGTTAGTCGTTCATGAGATGGAGATGTTTCCTGTGAGCTTGAATCCCTTTCTCTCATATTTCCATTGTAATTTTTTAATCACTTGTTTAGGTGTATGTTTCTCATCCAATTATAATTTTATCCTTGGCAAATAGAAAAGTTAATGGTCTTGTCATTATTTTCATTTATGAGCTGTATAAATATATTTTGTTTCTTTATTGAAGGAGACAACATTTTTTTTATGTTGTTCCGGAATTTTTGGATTGTAGGTGTTGTTGTTGATGGCTAAGGTTTTCAGCAATTGTGGCTGAATGTAATTGTTACAAATAAGACATTTAATCAATTAATTGAGTCTTTTTGTCGCAGTTACTAATTCTCGTGTGTAAAGTCCCAAGAACATTTTATTAATATTATTTATTTTATATCATTTTGCAAACCAACTGTTTATCATTTGTACAGTTTTGTGTGTGTGATGAATCTGTGTGGTATTTTTTGCCACGTTGAAATGGAGTTTGCTTTTAAAGACTAAATTGAAGAGGACATTTGTTTGATTTCTGTCTGCTGAAAATGAGATGAAAACTATCAAATATTGTTAACACTTAATTGCTTTTACCTGTGTGTGGTTAATTCATGTGAAAGAGTTGGCTAAATAATGAAAAAAGTAACTCTTGATGAAGTGTTCTCCTCATATTAGAGAAATTTTCAGTATTTGGTTGTTCAAAGTTGGGAACATATACATATTATATATATATACACACACATATATAAAAATATATATATATATACATATATTTTAGAGTTGTATTCTTCGAATATATTTGTAGAATTTATAATGGAAGAACTTTGATCATGGGTTGGTGTTTCTATATTTAGCACTAAAGCACACCTTACTTGTTCGGTGACAAGTGCTTGCACCATTTTTTGGGGTGGCTCAACGTCCCATAGTCATATGGAAAATACAAAAAAATCAACTAAGGAAGAAAAATGAAAAAAATCTTTGAAGATATCTTGGTGGACCATTTATTTTTTTGTAGAATTAAAGAAATTCAAATTCACTTAGGCAGTTGTTATTTTGTCCATTTAATCCTTTGATTTGTTTTTTTGTTCAGTTCTTTAGGAGAATTTTTTAGGCATTGATAACAATATATCGTCTCTGATTTTTCCAAATGGCTTCCCTAATGGAGTTTAACTGTTATAAAAATTTTGTTAATAATAATGTCATGCTAGCTTATATGAAACCATCAAAATTTTAGAAAAAAATAATTACCTTCGTATATTGTCTTGCAGTTGTGTGTTTAATAATATTACATAGTCATCTGTACTTAAAGGAAAGACCGTTATACCTGGAAGAGAGAGAGAGATATGCAAGGTAACTTTTATCAATGTAAGTAATGTTTTTTAGGGAAAGGCTTGGACTTAAGCACTATGTGCAAAAAAAAGAATATGAATTAATAAACAGTTTTTTAAAAAAATATCACCAAAAAAGCCATTTTCAATTGGAAATGTTTTTAGAAATAGGATGAATCCCATTTCAAATAATGTTTGAATGACCTTTCATTCTCATGAAGTAATTGTTTTTTTATGGTTTTCCAAACCTCTGTTGACAATTGAGTCTTATGCTTGTGTGTTGCTGGAGAGTCAAAGTGAAAAAATGCATTCTATTTGCTCAAAAATATTCATGCGTCGTTATTAATTTGCTTAGTTTTTTTGCATTATGTAAATATAATGTCATGCAATTAATGTAATCAATTTGGAAGTTTATCCAGGAAGGCTGTGATGATTTGTGTGCCATAGGCTATGGAAGTTCTTCATCATCTGCCATGAAGAACATCTTCATGGCAGATGATTTTAATGCATGATAGCTTTTGGAAATGGTGAAAAAGAAAAGAAGTAAAAGTATTTCTATGTAAATACATAGTAATTTTTTGCTTTTATATTGGATGAAAAAATCATTTTACCCCAATGCTGGTTGTTGGTGTGATAATTTCTGCATGTGAATTAGTGTCTGTATAGGCTATCGAGCTTAATTTGAAGGCAATGCCAATGTTAAGCCTGAAAAAGTGACTAAATTACTTAGTGCATAGTAATTGAATGTTTTATGATCAAAGTGTAATCCTCTTGCAACAAGGTACCTTTTTGATTCTAATTCCTGTACAGCTCTTCTATTTTCAATTCTAATGGTCGAGAAATCATTTTCATGTGATCTGAAAGTTCATTCTTACATTTTTGTTTGCTTAACTGCAAAGTGTGTTTAGTCATCAAACTGAAATTTTATTGGGATATTGCCTATGGCCAAAACTCTGCTAAGTTGATTTTCAGAAAGATTTAGAGTTGTTTGAGGTTCATGGAAATGAAGATAATATTGCTCCTTGAGTCTGCAACTAAGAATTATAATGAGCAGTTTTCCAGTATACCATCACAGAGCATAAATGTTAATATGAATAATGTTAAATACTGCTCACTATTCCCAGAAATTGATGAATTATATATTTTTTCACATATGTAGTATCTTTATCAGTGGTTAATAGACCTGAAGTTGGGTCCATCAAAACCACAGCCTTTAGTTCTTATGCAGGTTTGATCGGTAAGGTGGTAGAGCTCAACTCATACTAAGTACTATGGCGTGTGTTACATCATTCTTAGGGAAGGAGGTTCCATTCCTTTTCTTGTTTGTCTTGTTTTTTTCCAAAATAATCTAATGCTCAAAAAAGCATACATCCCAGGTGTACTTGAGGATGGCCAGATTCAAAATGTGGGTCTGAACCTGGTTTGAAATAAATTGCTATCAAGTACTCTACCATGTGGAATATCACATCTCCCAGAATTAAACATAAAGTGGATTTTTGGCTTTCATGGCAAGAGCAAAGAAAATTGTAATTTCAAGAACAACTAAAATACAAGTATGATGTGAATATTTTGCCATGAAATTTAATGTTTGCTCAAGTTTTACAATAGAATTTACTAGATATATACATGATCAGTTTTAAATAAAGGGTTTATATTGTAAGAAAATTTTTCATGGTATAATTTTAATATTTTTAATTGATATCTTTTTATTTTCTCTTTTTCAATCTATTTTAATTAGCAATTATCCTTTCATAAGGTTGTTCTGTTATTAGCTTAATATATATTATCTGCAAATGGTATAACTGGGCTAATCTCCAAAATTTAAGTCTGCCATCCAAACCCAGGAGAATATTGTATTGATGGCTTGAAATGGGTGTTTCATGCATATGAAAACATACAGTCTAATGATTGAGTATATACTACCTAGTAAGGCATTTATTTTAGAACTTTTTTTACAAATTTAGAGAGAGAGAAATGGTATACATTGTTGTAACATTTCTACCTTAAACATACAAGCATTTTCAGAAAAAGACCAAGAGATGAAATTTTTCAACACTGGATACCTTCTCAGTAAATATCTATTCCTCAAAAGGTTCTATAATAGATATCCAGGTGAATTCATATGTTTATAGTGGTATGAAAATTGGACATTTTTGAAAAAGTGTACATATATTTGAAATATTTCTTTAATTTATTTAAATTCTTTTTATTTGACATATAGTTGAGGTCGATACTTTGTGGAATTCCATTGTAGTGTATAAGGAAGAATTGCAATAACTTTGCATTTCCATAGGATAGAATTTTTACTGTCAACTAGTTTTGCAACACTGTAGTGTCACCTGGACCAGTCATTATTCATTTCGCTACACCGTAGCATCTTCTGGAGGGTCTAGATGATGCTACAATGTAACGAAACTAGTTGACAATTTATATTATATCCTTTGGAAATGCAAAGTTATTTCGATTCTTCCTTGTGCATTATTTAAATTCTTGGTTATGGAATGAATAAATTTCAAAAGACTGACTTGAACTAAGTCAAGAAACACTGGAAGTTGAGTCTGATGAGTTGTGTATTTGAAGGAGTGTAAGAATAATTACTGGAGCTCTAAGCCCCAAGAAATCCCATGTTAGTAATAGTGGTGTGGGGATATCTTCTGACAAAGTTGTATACAAGAATGTAAGAGTAGTTCTACCTGCTTTTTTGTTTTTCCTCTTCAAATGCACAAAGGGAGACACATTTTTATCTTTTATATAGCATTATTCTTAAGTACTTCATCTGAGTTACTTGCATTTTAGGATTTTTATGGCTAATCATCCCAACTTTGAAATTTCAAGGGCATGCTTTAAGTTGAGAGATGAAAAGTGTGCTAAAAAAAAGCGTATCCAGATAACTTTTTTGAATGATGCTACTTGAGGATGCAATACAGAATCCAAAAAAGTAATGCTTGTACAATGACCCCATTATGGAAATTACAGGGCTATCTATGTGCATGTGACCAAAAGACAGGAAATATCCAAATGGACTAAATACATATCGTGCATATAATACATCCTGTAATATATATAATATAAAAAAACATGTCAGTGGTATGTCCAAATAAATTATCACTCCATGAGAATCTTTAGGGTAATGAGTTCTCTTTGCTCTAAGAAATATACAAGAGTTGCTTTAATAGTTTATACTGAAGGGAAGTGATCTCAGGATGTTCACATATGAAAAAATCGGAGAATTATGCTCCAGAAGGATAGAAAGGATTTCGTTGTTCATGCTTTGCTTATTTCAATCATCATTGTAAGGAGTGAAGACAATCATGCTAATAATCATTTGGTTCCCCTCCACAAATATTAGCAAGCATCTTCATTTTACCCTAATCCAGGTAATTTAAATGGTAAACTAACAAGCCTGCAGCATATGAATGAAGCCACACTTTTAAGGAGTTGTTTTCATTTAAGAATATTGCTAGCTTAATTGTCCTTCAAGGTAATTTAATGATTTACAATATTATTAATTCTAATCAGCCATTTATCAATGTTAGTTTTGTATATGGATGCAAGTAGTGAATTGTTAAATAATATTATAACATTAAATAGAGTTAACCAAGGGTGAACAATTTAGACATACATTAAAACTGAGACTATATAATTATGGTGGGAATAGGGATAAAATTATTTACCAGGCTTGAAACAACTGCAGTCTGTTATGTAATTGCTTCTAAACCTAAATTGGCCTAATTTTACAAATCTTGGTTTCCAAAGAGTATTCCCAAATGGGATTGCTTAAAATGATATTGGTGAATAAGTATTTATCACTAGTTGCTGTTCTTCTTTTGCATATTTTTACAATTTCTCTAATTGTCATCAACATTTTTAATTTATTTATTTAAATATACAATTATGAGTGGTCATATATCCAAGGCTTCTTGGTGCAACCAGATGGGCAAGTACATGAAAAATTACTTGTAATTTAAATTTGTGAATTCTTGATGTATGTTACATTTTAAATTGCATGTCTGTCTCAGGTAAGATTTCCTAAGCAAATGCTCCAAAATATTAATTATTGTGACAGGCTGATGGTAATCAGCTAACTTTTAGATAATTGGTTCAAATCCTATAATGGGTATGAAATCTGTTTTTTCAAGTTTATGATTTTTCTTGTTTGAGTTTGTGGTGTAGCATGCCCTTAGCCCCTGGAATAACCATGTCAGTTCAATTTATAGCTCTACAAGAGGGCAATGCGGAATGAAAATGTTTTCATTACTTTGCATTTAAAGGGTCTGTTTTCAGTTAGGAGATGAATAGCATGCTTTAAAAAATTACTTATCCAGATTATGCTTTTGAATGATGCTACTTGAGTGTGCAATACAGACTAAAACAGTAATGCTTGTATAATGACCCCATCATGAAAATTACAGGGCTATGTATGTGAATGTTTATGCAATTTCCAGCATCAGGAAGCATGCTGAGGCATTTTCTGTTTTCAAGTATTCCCCTGCCAACATGGGATCATAAACATTCGAGCTCAGTTGTTCCATCCAGTAAGACCTTATTTGCTTCACAAACGGAGATATTTAATGCATGGTTTTCCATGTGGCATTTAGTTCAAACTTTTCTGCTAGCATGTATCATTATTAACTATAGTCATTTATTAGGTAAAGAAAGATTGGTCCTTTGAAATGCATAGGTATATTTTTCTCAAAGATGTAAAGAGAGGGATAACTGCTTAAATGGTAAGATACACTGTTTCAATTAATTTCACTCAAAGTAGCTAATCTTTAACAAAATGGGTATTGCAAATTTCAAGAAACTGTGACAGTAACTTTAACGGAGTCACCCGCTATGTGTGCATTATAATGCAACCATTTCAGAGAGTAAAAATCATTCGCCTTGATTTTTACTCTCTGAAATGGTTGCATTATAATGCACACATAGCGGGTGACTCCGTTAAAGTTACTGTCACAGTTTCTTGAAATTTGTCTAAGGTATGAACAGCCTAAGTGTTTGAAATTGGCTTTATTAACATCGTGGACTGTGGCGCGTCGCGCACGACTACGAATGCCTGTGACATTGTATGTACGGTATTTCGTCATAACATCTTGTTCCTTTAAAGCCCCCAAAATTTCAGAGTGTAAGAGGACGTCTCGGTAGCTTAAGTGGTTAAAGCACTCGGCCGGATATCGAGGGATCCGGGTTCGTATCCCGGTCAAGGCGAATGATTTTTACTCTCTGAAATGGTTGCATTAAAATGGGTATTGGTTTAAAGTAGTATGCATAATTATTACAGAGCAATTATTCAAACTTACTCTTAGTTGCTTTTGGTCAAAAAAAGTCTCCGAAGAGTAATTACTCGATCAATTAGCATCTAAATTTGCAAGCTATTCACAGGGCACCAGTTTCCTCTCATTAAAAAATTTTAAGTGTGAAAACTTTGGAACCATTTAAACTAGATTTTCTGGAAAAATTTTGGACCAATTTCTTGAAACCATATTTTACAAGACCATATAATATTGCTCGGATGGACTCTTAACTGCTATTATGTTGAAGGCTATTTAAAGGACTTGTGACCTTTAAGAAATTGGTTGTTGGTAGTTTATTGAATCATCTGCTAATAGTTATTAGCTTTATCACTTTAATAACTATTTAATTACATATAGTTCATCATTCACCGTTTATTGAAGAGTTTAACTTGAGTGTCCAAATATAGATATTCTAAGCAGGTAATAGCTACACTTCATGTAAAACATATTTAACTAGGTTCTGGCACTCATGTGATTCTGAGTATCTGTACGCTGTACTACAATATACGAAAGTTAAAATTTTGGAGGTTATTAGTTACAGTAGACTTTATATTTTAAATGCAAATTAATGTTTTATTAGAAATTATTAATTAATAATTGTGAAACAAAAAAATGTGAGGTAAGAAATGCAAGTGAGTATTAGAAAAAAGGAAGCGCGGAAGACTCCTATATGTAATGTATAAACATTCATAACCCTTTTTTATTGCAATTATTATTCAATATTTTAATTTTATCACAAGATAGAAGAATGGCTAGGTTATTCCAGTTCTTCTTTTGAAAAGATTTATTTATGCAATTAACCATCCAATTTTAGGTGAGTACACCATTTTTATTTTTCTTTATAGTAGTTTGTCCTGATTTTTTTCTGACATTGAATTTTTTCAATTAATGTTCTTTTACCCCATTTGGATGTTGACAAGGTTATTTTATCATTTTCAATACTTATTTTTATCTGTAAGTGGAAGGAATACTATATTTTTTTATGAAAATCAGGAATGTTGTGATCAGGATTTATAAAATAGATGTGAATTTTAACACTGGTTGACTGATAGATCAATCATTAATTACAGAATACTCCATTTTACAAAGTACCTAGAGTTGTCATATTGCTGGAATTGTGATAACTGCCTTTTAGAAAACCTACCTATTTTGTTTTACTCTAACATCTTCAAACTTTCCCATTTAAATTTTCACTTCAATGAAGCAATTATGTAAAATTAATGTTTAGGCATGATGCATAGTTGACTATTGGTAACTTGATTGTTTGTAAGCATCATTTACAGCTTAGAAATTTGATAAATGTTAGATAGTCACTTTGAACATGTCTGTGATATTTTCCCTAATATTCAGAAGTAGCTAACTTGAATGTACCTGAGAAACTACAAAATATGACCTTCTATGGCACTTATTGTATTGGCTCAAGCTTGTCCAAATAATCATTTAATTGTATTGGTTATAGGTATCAAGATTGAAATTATTTACAGAAACACACCTATTCAGCCTAGCCATATATAGTAAGTTTGCTGTGATAATCAGGTACTTAACAGGTTTTTGATGTTTTTACAGGAATATTTTATTCAGACATTCCTGTAAGCCAAAATTATCATACATTATATGTTTGTCGTGGGCATGCAGGCCATTGTTTGTATTCTCTCATATGAAAAAATATACTTTTGTGTTCTATTGTGCTTTAACCTTTATATATAAATGTACTATTAAATGAAAAATATGCTGCTTTGCTTTTGATATAGTGTATAATCTCTTCATTAGTTATGTGTCATAAACTTAAATGAAGTACCTTGTATGAATTACATAACAAAAATTGTGCTTAGCCTAAATTGATTATATTAGCATCATTTTCATTGAAATTTTTCCTCCTTTATTTTGACAATGTTTTTCCAGAGTCTAGTGTTGTCTTCTTTGTTGAAAAGTGAAGTTTGCCAGTATTCATGTTTTTTTTATTATAAATCTCTTGTTTAGAAGATATTTTGATGTCCATCAGTAAATGGCTCATAAATGTTGCATTTATTCCAAGCAACAATATGCAAGTGATGTATGTATGATAATTAATATAATCAAAATGCATAATTTCATAAAATATTGTGAGATTTGTGTTCTAAACAATTTGGCATAAAATGTATAAGTATACATAAAAATGACTGTTAGTCAGAGAGATGGGAAGTATTCCTTTTAACTTATTGGACAATGGATGTTTGTAACAAATAATTTCATTATTTGAAAGTTTGTTATAGCATGGTGGTAGAATTAGTGAATCGTTGCCGTGACAATATGACATTTCAGTGTCTATATGCATCTGTATCCAAATTGAACATGTATTAATTTGAACGTAATGGTAATACTTGATTTTAGGAGCAAAATGTCCTAATTGCTTTGGAATTCAATGAATATGATACCATTTAACACTCCAGTTTTCATTGTTTAATTTATATGTATACTTTTTAAATAGATCAAAATTTAACTTGTTGAAAAGGAAGGAATCTCATAAATAACACTTAGTACACTCAGAAGACATGTATTTATGACAAGAAAAACAGGGGGTTTTCGTCCCGTAGAAGGTTTCCCCCTGTTAGTTTTTACTGTATTTCTCCATAATAAATGATGTTGTATATGTGCTCTTAAGATTAGAATCTATTACATTTATGTAGCATTACAATGTTGTTAATGTGATTTTGGCCTATAAATATACTTAATGAGAATATTGCTGAAAGGTAATTTGTTTGAAAGTTTTTATCACTGCACAACAGTTAATATCTTGTTGCCTTTCAATTGCAATGCTGAAATAATAGTAGGTTTGAGGTAAACATTTTATTTATAATGAGAAATCAAGCACAACTACTAGGACTTTTGCTACAAATAAAATAAAACATGTATGGTCCCTTTTTACTTACCGTGATATGTTCCATCAGGAAAATGAAATGAATATGTGTTCTCCTCAAATTGTTGAAACCACCAATATGAAATCAAGGTGGTTCGTTCAGACAGTAATTAGGTAGTCTTACTAAAAGAATTTCTTTTATGGGTAGACATATTTAGGAGTAGTTGATCAACTTGCACAGCTTGTCGGAGACAGATGCAGTTTCAGATGACATGCTCATGAAGTGTAATGTTAAATATAAGAGAATGAGAAAAGAAAAGGATATAAGGAAATGGAATGAAGACGGCTTAAATGGAGTGAAAAGGAAGAATTACCAGAAGGAAGTCGAGAATATTCAAGTGAGGATTAGAAGATGGATACATTAGACGCAAGATTGGAATATCTCAAACAAGGAATAAAGAAAGCAGCAATCGAAATGAACAGTGAATAGAAAAATAGTTAGGAAATTGTGGATTACATGAGAAATGATTAGGAAGATGGAGGAATGTAAGAAATGGAAGAGAAAATGGACACAGAATTAGGGAAAAGAAAGTACAAATGTCAAAACACTCAAAAGGTGATAAGTGAATAGGGCAAAGGAAACATGTTGGAAAGAGCAGTGCGAGGATATGGAGAGTTTACAGCGCCATGGCAAAATTGGTATGCTAACCTGGTAGTCCAGGGGTAGAGCTCTGGACTATTGACCGAAGGACCTGGGTTTGATTCCTAGCCACCCTCAGCTTCACCCCAGGTGTGTGATTTTTTGGGTACCAGATCTTCCTGGGCAACTATAGCTGGCAGTGGAATAGGATCTGGCCCCCCCTACCCTTATGTGTGAATTTCACTCACTGTCGGGCTTAGTACTGGGTGAACTCCATCATCACCTACCAAACCCTGACCTTTGAGTTGATAACTGTGTTTTTTTTATACAGGAAATCGAAGAAACTCAGGATTTAAGAATTTCATTTACACGGTTGGAGCTGCCATGGTTAAAATATTAATCAAAGAAGAAAAGTATGGAAAGAATATATGGAAGTGTGATATGATAAAGATAATAGGCCAGGTAGTTTTGATTTAGAAAGTGAATATGATGTTGATATCGATAGCGTAGAACCAAGAATACTTGAATGTGAGTAAGAAAAGACATTATGGAAAATGAAGTAAAAGAAGGTCATTGGGAATAAATAACATACCTGCAGACCTACCCAAGAATTTAAGAAAATCTGAAAGACAGAGTTTTTATTGACTTATTCATAGCATTTATGAGGGAAGAAATTGGCCGGAAGGCTGTCTAAGACCGGAGATGACCGAGGTTAATAGTCTTCAATTTGGGTATCTGAGGGGGAATACTCAAGAGAATACATCAATCAAACCTGCCAATCAATTTAGGATTAGGACTTTGAATGCTAGGCCACTCCAGATATTTGGGGGGGAGGGGTCACCAACAGCTGAGGTCATTTGTTTCATTAGGGATAGATGGGAAAGGAGGAAGGGTGGAGAGAAACTTGGCATTAGCCTACTCTTAACGGTAGGTACTAATGGACGCGCAGTTAAACATCCCATCCAACGGATGGCGTACTCAAGTGTCTTCCACAAAGCACCTCAAGTAGGGATCGGAATACCACTGAAAAATATTTGTCTCCAGGATTTGAACCCGGGCCCTCGCAGTGGGAATCGTGTATGTTAGCCACCGCACCATCCCAATTCCCAAATGTATCGTTTAGTTTATTTTCGAAAAATGGAGAAAATAAAATAATCACTGATATTATGAAGTTTGACCTCTGGCTAGTATTTTTCATTTCAGTGACTCCAATGAAAGCATCACTGTTTCTTTATTTTCTCTGGAAAATTTAACAAAGCCATTTTGTGATGATTCATATTAAACTTGCCAGGCGTTTTCTGGCAATTGCTAAAGAGTTGAAATTATGGAGCCATAATATTAGATTTCACCCAGGTACATAACAATTTCCCTATGTGTTAACAGTTGAACTATGCAAGAAATTGAGAATATGGTAGGAGAGACGAGCTCATGTGAAATGTAATTTATTTACTCACTATCAATTCTGTTCCAGAGGAGATTATTGCTTTTAACTTCCTTTCTTGGAGTGGGTAATCAAATGCATCCTGAGTTGAGGCATCGTCTTTGGCTCTAGTGAACACTTGTGGCATTTCAAAGGAGTCACCAACATGCTCTCTGCTGTTTTAGAAGAAATTCTCTCCATGCATTTATTCTTATATTCATAAATATGCATTGAATATTTTTATAAATATACTTAAAAAAAGAGCAAATAATTTAAAGTGTGTAATAAAAACAATATTATGACTGCTTGTCATTTAAAAATTCATTCAATATATAATAGTACTTCATTAGAAGAAGTTTCCCGAGTTTCAATTTGAAAATGCATAATTTATCACTCGTGTTCAAGAAATTGTTTATTTATGTTAGCTTTTGTGGATGTTGTGATGATTTCTAACTGAATTAGAGTGACAATCACTATTTGCGTGAAAAAGATTGATATTATTTTTGATGAAGACAGACATGGAAAATGTATACATAAATGGAATGGTAAGAACATTTAATAATCTGAATAAGGGCTTACATGATGTCCTATAAGCAGCACCAAGCACACATCTGATAACTTTTTTTAATTAAGAAAATTTTGTGCAATAAGTACACAGATGATCCCCAAAACACTATTCCATATGATGCCCTTGAGTCAAAATTAGAACAGTGTAAGAGTTGTAATACCTCAACAGACAGTGTTATGCAGGAACTAAATAGTGTACATCACAGTATGCAGTTTAAAACACAGATTATAAATATGAATATTCCACCCTCCAGTTTGTTGAACATGTAAACCTAAGAACTTAGTGTTTGATGCCCATATAATTTTTTCATTGTTAAGAACTAAATTAATATCTTCTTGCAATATTGTTCGATTATATCCAAGGTTTATTGGGCACCAGCTAGTTGTCTTTTTGTAATTAAGGTCTGCTTTCCCAACACCAGGTCCGGACACTGATTAAGACCTTGTGCGTTTTAACAAGCCTTTGACTACTTTTGTCAGAAATTATAAGATTTGAACCCTCAGCTAATATTATAGAATTAATACTTAAACATAACTACATTCAGATATAGATTTGAATTAATCAAGAAACCCTGCTAAATCAAAATAAAAAACTAACTCGAATAGTTAAGTAAATTGAGATAAAAGTCTATAGTTGTTTATTTCCGTTTTTTCACCTTTATTTTTGTGTGTGTGTATATATATATATATATATATATATATATATATATATATATATATATATATATATATATATATTCGTGATCTGCTCAAAAAACCGCCTTCCCCACATGTCCTGTGTTCGCCTTTTATGTATTTTCCTATCCCCTTTCCTTATACCTATTTCTATGTTTGAATGAATATATATATATATATATATATATATATATATATATATATATATATATATATATATATATATATATATATATATATACAGGTACGATTTTGGTAACTTTTACTTAGTCTGGAAATATTCAAGAATTAGTTTATGAAATAAGTTAGGGGTTTAATTATATAGTCCATGCATTCCAACAAGAGGCTTCCAGGTATCCTGGAGATGGTTTTTTTTCGAACTCTATTATATACGAATTGAATTACACAAAACAGAGTACTTTAACTCAGTCAATATTACATTGTGCCCTCCTCCTGGATTCCTCGTTCCTTTTAATCAATGGCTCCTATCTAGGTATGTTGTTAAATACGTCACATATAACTGTTATAACAAATAGCAAAAGTTCAAAGCTTATATAATAGTTGCCTTAATGTAGCTGAATTTGCGAGGTTTAGACGTTATCGATTACTTTATATTTGGTTACAAACGTTTCGATGCTAATTGAAGATAAATTAGCTATATTTTGTGTACAAGTTACCCCACTCCAACAATAGTGTTTCTTCGATTACGTTTCTTGAATTACTTTGACATCATTCAAATTTTACTACCTTAATCACATTACAGTATCGAATCTTCGATTATGGACTTGTCGATACACGATCGACGTAACTACGAATGTCTATCCTTGATCGGTTCAAAAAGATAATTTACTCTTCAGTGTTATCATCACAGTTTAATTCTTTTACGTGAAGAAATGGGCACAAAAAGAACTTCTGATGATCAAGTGCATGGGTTAGCTAAGAAAAAACCTAATGGACATTGGTCCAAAGGACTCCTATCTTCAATGGAAGATCCAGATTTAATTGTCGAAGAGGACGATTTAATGACAGTTATTAAAGATAAATACCCCAAGGTATGTCATAATTTCCTTTTGAAACAACATTGGGATTATCAGAAACAATGTCTTGTAATTTTCGCCCAATGTTCTTGTTGCTAGGGATCGCTTAATATCGTGTTCACGATTTTGAGTTAATATTTGTGTTCTTTATTACTTATATTCATTTTAGGCAGAACTCCATTATTTAATTCTACCCAAGGAAGATATCTCAGACTTGGGAAAATTGCAAAAGAAACACGTTTCATTGCTTGAAAAGATGTATGCATGTGGGAATAAAATCGTGGAACAGAATCCTAATCATGAAATCCGGTATGTATGGAGAAAGTTGGGAAGTATCTGTGGTTCATAGTTAGACAGTATTCATCGCCGTAATGACATTTCAGTGTCATTGGATAAGTGCATTTCAGCTCCTATTGGCAATTATTTGACTCTCTGACCTTACCGAAATTTCAGTTAAAATGTTTAAATCATATTTCATTCTGGGCTACACAGTGTTATTTATGATGCGAACTATTCTATGTGTCAATAAATGCTTTATCAAGGCAAAAACTAATGATTATCTTGATGAGTTCCTATTTTCTGCATAAATAACAGTGAGTATTCCACATTAGTTAACTGAAAACATAGACATCGGTGTGCTTACTGGCCTACAAAAAAAGAAAATGGTAACTTCATGAATAGCTTTCGTAAACTGAAGTATATTTTTTAGTATATATTTACCATATTATGACTGAGGATTTCGTATAATTGGAAGTATGATTTATTTTATTATTTTAGTATGCATACCTATCATTATTATTAATTGGCAGCATAACATAGGTGCCGCATTATTGTGCAATAAACAAGCAACTGTGTATGTATATCCAAATTTTAATTTAGTGTATTGTTATGTGTATTACTAACTCCCTGTAAAAGATTGGGATGATTGAGTTCGAATTTATTTCAACAGATTGGGATTTCATGCTGTGGCAAGTATGAGTCGACTTCACATGCATGCTATTAGCCAAGATTTCAACTCTCAGTGCCTAAAAACAAAACGTCATTGGAATAGTTTCACAACATCCTATTTTGTTCCAGCTTCATGTAAGTAAACCAAGGAGGACCAAAATAATTGTGTTCGTGAATTCACTTGTCTCCTTTACATATCAGAATAAATGATAGAATGAAATGTCTCCTAATGAAAACTGCTTGTCAAGCCATGTTACAGCAACCCATTGAGAAAGTATATTTAAAATGTTTGATGCATTCCTTAAATTCAAACTATAATAATACATCTATGCAAATTTGCTCAGTCTCTGGACTTTCATTATTATTGATTATTCATTTTTAAAAAGTGTTTGCATTACTTAAGTGAAATACAATTGATCAGTGTTTTTCTTAGTTGCGTGTATTGTTTTTCCTTTAAATCTTTCATTTACCTGTCCATAAAGGACAAATTTATGCATATATTTTGTCATGCGATTAAGCTAACTTTCATGAATACGGAGAGCTTAAAATCAAGCACACAGTTGAAATTGTATGGTTGTTGAATCCATAGTTTAGACAGCATGTTGCTGATGCCAGAGTTGGACCTTCAAAGGAATTAATATTACAGATTATTATTATTTGACCAGTCAAGGGCAGTTTTAAATGGAGTATTGACTAAATAATACTGCCCAACTTAAAGTGGTGCTAGACATCCTAATGCCCAACAGTGCATTTACATTTGCATACTTTCTATCTGTATTCTATCCAGCATGCCAAATACTTTCCTCCCTGTACCTTTCTTACCTATATTCTCCTCTCTGTTTCAGTCTTCCATCATCCGTTGTCACACATTATGCCCTGTCCACATTTCCTGCCTTCTTTGAACCTCTTTGTTAATCTGAAGCTACATTAATTAGTTTTTTATCTGTCAAGTAATATTAGTTTATCACTTTCAGCTATCATATCTGAGCTGGAGAAGAATGGATGCATAAAGAGAATTCCTTCCAAAACAGCAGAGAGCATGTTGGGGACTCCTTTGAAATGCCATAAGTGTTCACTAGAGCCAAAGACGATGCCTCAACTCAAGAAGCATTTGATTACCCACTCCAAGAAAGGAAGTTAAAAGCATTCATCTCCTATGGAACAGAATTGATAGTGAGTAAATAAATTACATTTCACATCACTAACTTTCACATGAGCTCATCTCTCCTACCATACTCTCTTCATCTCAACCCATCTCCCCTACCAGACTTTCATAATTATTCTCTTATGTTCGTTTAGAAGAACATACAAGAATTCAGATATAGGTTCCCCCTTCTAGTAAAATCCCACCCCCAAGGAGGAGTAGGCACCCTTCCGGGCAGCAAAAACCCTCTCCTCACTGATGGGGCAGAACTGTCCTTCTGGTCTACCCCTCACTCATATGAGGCTCCACCTTCAACGTGGCAACCCCTCTCCTCCTTGTCTTCCCTTGTGGAACAGCAACCATCTCTTATCTCATCACCTCTCAATATGGTGTGGATGCAATCAATTTCTTGTAGAGTTCAACTGTTAACACGTAGGAAAATTGTTATGTACCTGGGTGAAATCTGATTTTATGGCTTCATAATTTCAACTCTTTGTCTTTAGCAATTGTCAGAAAATGGCTGGGGAGTTTACCATGAATCGTCACAGAATGGCTTTGTTAAATTTTCTAGAGTGAATAAAGAAACGGTGATCCTTTCAGTGGAGTCTGTGAAATGAAAAATACTAGCCAGAGGTCAAACTTCATAATACCGGCAATTGTTTTATTTTCTCCATTTTTGGAAATTATGCTAAACAATACATTTGGGAATTGGGATGTTGCAGTGGCTAACATACACGATTCCCACTGAGAGGGCCCGGGTTCAAATCCTGGAGACAACAAATATTTTTCAGTGGTATCCCAATCCCTACTTGAGGTGCTTTGTGGAGAGCACTTTGAGTGAGTACGCTGTCCGTCGGAAGGGACGTTAAACTGCAAACCCCTTGGTGCCTTTTTAAAAGAGTAGGCTAATGCCGATGCCGGGTTTCTCTCCAGCCTTCCTTTACCATCCATCCCTAATGGTGCAAATGACCTTAGCTGTCGGTAGCCTCCCCAACAAAACCACTACTACTCCGATATATTTTGTGACATGGCATTTGCTTGTTGCATATCAGAATGGTACAGGAACGTTAAGAAGCCTGATTAGTATTCATTTGTCATTTTTCAAATTATTGTTTAATATGTCATTTCCTTCATATTTGTGATGTTTATTTATTTGGGCATATAGAGGCAATAATATATGTACTAATACAAACTGCAAATACATGCTGTGGGTACTATTAATGATGAGGATGTTTGGAATAATTTTTCAATCCCAGTTGCTAAATAATTTGATCATTCTGAACTGTGAGCATGTGATAATATTAATGAATTAGCACAAGCCCACACTTCTGAGGTCTATCTGTTCTGTCAAAACATGTATTCCATGGCTTGAATAGAAAAATGTACACTCATTTTTCATTACTCTCCCCATTGCAAGTTTGCATTGCAATGGGCAAATTAAATCCAGTTTAGTGTACTTTTTTGTGAGCCCAATTATTCTTATGATCTTATTCTTACAATATAAAGATTGCTGGAGATATAAATAAAATTCATTTTATTAGTTTTTCTGGCTGCTGCTACTCCTAAAGATAATACTTCAAAATGTATGTTATTTCATGGTTACCCTACCATTTCTCTCTTCTTCATTGTAGCCCATTTGTTTGATAAACAATTTAAAGATTTTTTATGAACTACTTCTATTATTGTTTTCCTTGTGTTTACTACAAGAAAACACAATAACTACAAGCCTGTAAAGTTAATTTATTTTTCATAATATTTACTAGATTTTCATGACACAGTATTTATGTAGCCAAACTGTTCCTTCTCTTTCTATTTCTGTATGGATCTGAATATTCAAGTTAATGATACTGTTTCTTCGATATAACCAACTTTTTTATATCCCTTGCACAATTCATAATAAAATGATAGAACTACAATATAAACTTTTTCTTTTGCTATTAAAATGTTTGTGACACATCAATGCTATTTGAGCCATAACAATTATTGTAATACTTTATATAACCATTAAAATAGATAAATGTTATTTCTAGGTTTTGCACTTGTTGTAGTCGTTATTGCTAAGATTTTACATTGAGAAGAAGGGGTGGCAGTTGTATTTGCATTCCACTGTACTCTTATTTCAGTGACACTTGTTAAGATGGCATGCTTCTCTCACGGGTCTCATCTGTAATATTGAACAGCTGTTGTAAAAATTAGCATATCACCCATGCCATCCTGTGTTTATACAGATGAAGCATAGAATTATTTTCCAGACTGATAAAATTATTGCTGCATTAAGTTAACACTCTGTCTAACTCACCCTTCCAATGATACTTATTCATTAAAGAATGCTCAGGGAACTAATATTTTTATTGTAGAAAGATGAAAATAAAGGTATTAATACAGCATTTTCATTGTAATTTTTCCCATTTGATAATTTCCCTCCAATTGATTAGAATAATTTCATATTTCAGTACACATCTCATCTTCTTTACACGTTAAATATTTGATTCAAAAGGAAAAGAAGATAGCATATAATGTGTCCTGCACGTTTGGGATCCATGATGACTTGAAGCAATGGGTCATTTCATCTTTATTTCCTCAATTGTTGGACTGGTTCTTTATGCTCAGTGTGGTTATGGGCAGGATGCGTGTGTGTCAAATTTCCAACTGTCAGCGAGTTGAGCAATGAAAATCTTGGCAATGAACAGTTATCATCTTCTGTCATGAAGTTAGCTGAGAGAAGAAACCTGTAAAAAAATTGTCAGTTATAAATAAAGTATGAGGTAGTACCATTGACTATTTTTCTTTAAGTTTGAAATGGTGACCATTTTTGGTTTTTTTCTGTTTGATGATAAATTAAATAATATTTTTATTGTGTTCATCATGTAATATTATATGATGCAACCTTATTTTTCTTATTGCTGTAATTTTTGCTGATTAATCATAAAAGCTGAAATCAAGCTTGAGTAAGGTGTAACTGAGACAGCCCAATAATTTTGAAATAGTAATTTAATTAACAGTAGTAAATATTGTTTGCATTTAGTTTTGGGCAAGGAGCATTTTTTCTCTCAAAGTGAATTGTTTTTTTGTCCTCTTAAAACATAATTAGAGTTTCCTTGGAGAAATAGAGGGATGAAGGGTTAGCAATTAAAATGATTTGCAACATAGCTTTCATAAGATTTTGATTAGGAGAAAAAATTACTTACAAATAAGGTTTAAGAGTGAATAACTATGGAACCCAGGGATGTTCATTAAGGACTTAGATGAGGAAAGGCGATAGGAACAATAGAATTTTGAACCAAGTTATTACCATGCAGCAATTGGTAATTTCAGAGTTAACATTTGTTTTGCCATTTTACACTTTTGAGAAATAAAACAATTATCACTATCATATATTTTTGTGAAACAATTGTAAAAACACTAATTGATGGCTAACAGGTTATTAAAACATTGATTGAAAGAGATTTCAGATTGGGGTTAAGTGGTTTTCTACAGTGCTTTTTACAGAAAATGATACTTATTTGTATCTCGGTGAATAGAATTGTCTGAGGCGTCACTTTGTGGAAGCGATTCATATATATCATATAGATACATAGTCGTTCCACATATATGTGGAACAACTAAGTATTTCTTTCTTTTCCGATTGTATCTCGGGGTCAAAATTGATCACAAAACCAGAAACATACTTCAATGGGAGATGGAAAGGAGGTTAGGTGTACATTTGTTTACTCTGAATGCTTAGATGAGGCAAACTGGATCACAGGGTCGATGTTTGGTGAACCAGTTTAATTTAAAGCCTTCCATAATTTTACCACAAAATTAATCATTCTAGCAGGCAAGCTGATACATATATAATACTAGGATGAGATATTATCAATATTATGAGTTACCAGTTATCTGGTGGTAGTTTACTCCACTAATGATGCATAAATAATTAATGCCTATTGTTAATACATGAACAATCCCATTTTATGCGCGACTTTTGTAAGCATATGATGAAGGGGAGAAAGAAACGGCTTTGGGACCAGCTTTATTTTAGCAAAGATAACAAGAGTTTCCAAAAATTTATTTTTCATCCAACAAATGAAACACTGGTCTTGTGGTGCTTGTTTCATGATACTAGAGCAAGAAGTGGGACATAAGTGAACTGAAAAATCCTGTACTGGCTGAATTAAAAAGGCTCTCCATGTGGGTATTCAACTGACTAGCCAAAACTTCAAATTCAATACACCTATACGTATAGATGGATTTATGCATGGGTAAAAAGATTTTTGTGTCTGGGAAAGTGTCCTCCTATCATCAGTGGTGACCTCCTAATTTAAAGTAGATTCAGGACCATTCCTGAGTACTATGACATTCGCTTATGGGTGTCTGAAGGACTTATTTTAGCATGAACATTATGCCTCTATCTGCCCAGAGATATTTCCTATCTTCCTCCAAGTCCCACTAAAGTCGATCCTCTCCTCCTCACTTTCTCCCTCCCATCATCCCCTCTTGACTTCTGTCTTTTAGTTTCCCACAATCTCTCAATGTGTTATCCATCCCATAAATCTGCCTTCATAATTTATCTCACAGAATTCGTTCTCCTCTACAGCGGTTACTATTTATATTTTGAGCCTTGACAACACTAAGTGCTTCAGGTGCCATCTGAAAGTTGGACTCTTAATCCTAAATGTCTTCAGGACATCTTCATCATACGTGTGTTGTTTACAGTGTCTCGGCGAAAACATGGAGTTAACTCGTGAACGCTTTCGTGCGATGATTTTTTATGACTTTCGACGTGGATTATCAAGACAGGAGTGCATTGATCAATTTACTTCCACTTTTGGCAATCCTTTGCAACTGTGAAGCGCTTGTATAACGAATTAAATCATGGCCACCGTTCCCTCAGCAACGAAAATCGTGATGGTCGTCCAAAATCAATTGTGCCAGAAAACATTGATGCTGTGCAAGAACTAGTGAAGAAAGATCGTCATGTGACTTATCGTGAGATTGAGGCATCCTTGGGGATTAGTATGACGAGCATCAATAAGATGTTGCATGAACATTTAGCTTTGAAAAAAATTTGTTCGCGTTGAATCCCGCATAATTTGACAGGCTCAAAAAGATGCTCGTATCAGTTGGTGTGAAGAAAATTACTTTATTATTTAACACTATTTGACCTACACTTTAATCTAAAAAAACCTGCAGTGCTCAAATATCCTACCCGCTGCACTCCTGGCGGCCTCAAGACGTGTAGTGAACACCAGAACGGATCAGGAGGTTCCTACACGATTGGATCGCCGGCTGAAGGACGACCCGATATGCCTGCAGCACGCAACCTCTGATTGATGCCTTCCACTCTGCTCCAAACCAGATGTCCACGATCAATCCTCGGAGCAAAGGCTGCAGATCGAGAGTGTCACATAAACCCCCTCGACACCACCCACCCGCTTCACTTCCGAGTTCAATTCCCTGAAGGAATTCAGAATCTCTTCATATCCACGGTCGACGGCATCGCTGACGCCAACATGAGCCACGACCCGCAGCCACCGCGGAGTGACGCGCCGTCTTCACCTGGAGAACGCCGCCACTAGGAACGCACCATGCCGTCAGGCGCTGGCTCACACCCTCCTGGTCTACCCTCTCCCGCAAATGGACTATCACACGTCTGACGTTACTGCTGCCCATCACTAGTATCCCCCCCTTCCCACTCTGACGGTTCCTTCTGGGTGGTGCTCTCACAGGGGCGGAGTTAGGGGCTGTAGATACCGCTGGGCTATCCTCCGATAGCACCTGATAACTGTCGGAGACGGGGATGAGGTTGGCCTTCTCATCTCCCCTCCCTCGCCGCAGCTTTAACTTACCCCCGCTGCTCCGCGAGACAACCTTCCAATCCTCCGGTTTCCGGAACGGCACCTCTCCTCCATCAAAGGATCGGACTCCGGGCGGCCTCTCGATCATTCCGCCGCATGTTGCACTCGGACGAATCCGTGCGGTCCCATTGGCGTGGCGGGTTTTCGCAACTCCACCCAAAGTCGGGGAGAGTCAAATCGTTTTGTGTAAAGGTAATACTAACAGGAATATTTTAGGGTTTCATTGAAGTGTTCTAACCTCATTTACATCTTTCTTCGGAATAGAAGTGTCCCATTTTCGATAGGGTAAACTGGGATATAAGAATTGATATTGGCGTACAATTGGCACACTCATTGGTGACGGAAAGAAGATGAGTTAGGCAACAGTTTAGCATCGAAAAGAAAATTTCAAATTAACAAAAATGCAACCCGATTAACAAAATGAAAATCGTGTTAAAAAATTTGAAAAAAGATTACGAAACAAGAATTGGGAAAATATCGTACCCCGTTAGATATTTCCGTCGGGAGAGATTTTGAATGCGGTGTCCAGGGCATCATGCAATGAAAGAAGACCTTTTGGTTGTGTTCTGAGCGTACGGTGTTCTCGTATGTCGACATGGACTTAGAGACGACGCTGAGTGACACCCTTATCCGAGTTCCAACGCCGGGGAGCCGCGATTCCGGTGGAATTTTTCTTAATTACCCAATAAAATGAGACGTTTCAGGCGTAATATTTAATTACGAGGGTCATCCGGAAAGTAGTACCCGTTCGTGCCGCATGAAGTGCTGACGACGCGAGTAGCCGCTGGACGAGGTCAGATAGCTTCAGTGGCTTGTCTGCCTTCTCTGAGCCAAGTTGCGTGACGCTAGCATTGCCTGTGTTGTTTCTGTGATTGTTTACAATGTTTAAAAAAATTGAGAACGCCGCCAGTTGTGAAGTGAGGGCAGTGATTAAATTCCTCAATGCAAGAAACGTTCGCCCATGTGATATTCATCGCCAATTAAAGGAGGTGTATGGAGACAATGTAATGGACGAGTCGTCTGTTCGGCGGTGGTGTCGCAACTTCAACATGGGGAGGGGGAACACACACGACGATGAGCGTTCGGGGAGACCGTCTGTCATTACAGACCAACTGGTGAGCTCAGTTGACGAATTCGTGAGGAACGATCGGCGCGTCACAATTGATGACATCTGTGAGCATTTTCCCAATGTTTCTCGAACAATTGTTCATGAAATTGTTAAACACCATCTGCATTATGCAAAAATTTGTGCAAGATGGGTCCCTCGCATGCTTACAGATGAGCACAAAACCAAGCGTATGGCTGCAGCACTGACGTTTTTGGGACGTTATTCTGATGAAGGAGACTCTTTCTTGACTCGCATAATTACTGGTGACGAAACATGGGTTTGTTATGCATCACCTGAGAGTAAACGACAGTCAATGGAGTGGCATCATGCTCATTCACCAAACAAACCAAAAAAATTCAAGACAGTTCTGTCCACCAGGAAACTCATGGCAACCATTTTCTGGGATCGACGAGGTGTATTGCTTATTGATTTTATGGCCCGTGGAGACACTATTAATGCCAATGCGTATTGTGAAACATTAAAGAAATTACGGCGGGCAATACAAAATCGGCGGCGAGGTCTATTGTCTACTGGTGTCATTCTCGTTCATGACTATGCCAGGCCTCATGCAGCTGGGATAACACAAAAACTTTTGCAGCAATTCAAATGGGAAACTTTCGACCATCCACCGTATAGCCCGGACTTGGCCCCTTCAGATTTTCATCTCTTTACAAAGCTTAAAGACTTTTTGGCAGGAAAAAGATTTGACAGCGATGAAGAACTTAAAGAAGGAGTGACCCTGTATCTCAATGAGCTGGCGGCGAAGGACTATGCAGCAGGAATACAGAAACTTGTCACACGTTATGACAAATGCCTTAATTTGCTTGGAGATTATGTTGAGAAGTAGTTTAAAGTATCCTCTTTCAAATAAAATTTTTTATGTTTGTTAATATTTACTTTTGTGTCTTTATTTCACGAACGGGTACTACTTTCCGGATGACCCTCGTATATATTATAATATTTGTTTATTAATTAATTATCCAAATTCATCCTTTCGGTGACCACATGAGAAAAAAAGGGTAATGTAACAAACGAAGTTCTTAAAGGCACTTTATTTTTCAACAACGATGTTTCCGTTAATTGGTTGGTTTTGTTGGGGAGGCGGCCGACAGCTAAGGTCATTTGCGCCATTAGGGATGGGTGGGAATGGAAGGGTGGAGAGAAACCTACCTTGTCGAAAGGCGCCAAGGGGTCCGCAGTTAACGTCCCATCCGACGGACGTCGTACTCACTCAAAGCGCTCTCCACAAAGCACCTCAAGTCGGGATCGGGATACCACTGAAAAATATTTGTTGTCTCCAAGATTTAAACGCGGGTCTTCGCGGTGGGAAGCCTGTACGTTAGCCTCCACACGATCCCGTTTCCGTTAATTTTCAGCGTGACGCGCAAAAGTGATTCCCTCTTTCTTTACCCTTTTAAACCAAATGCTTGCAACCCTTGCCCCACACCTTCGGTGGATCGCGGGGTATTTATGTAGATGTATGGGTTGATTTTGAGTTCTAAAGTGACGAAGGGATTAGTAATTTCCACTGCTGTGAATTAATTCCATATGATTTATCAATGTCCACTAGAATATACCACTGTTGTTAAATTCAGCAAGGCGACGACCGACAAACCACGGCGCCCCAACCTCATTCCCTCTTCTCCGAGCCAGTGGAACAGTACTCCTGGCCAACCCCTCCCCCCCACTCCCAGGGGGGTGGGCCCGAGGATTTTGACTCACTTGTGAAGTCAGAGATTTTCCGTAGGGGACGGAGGTTGAGGACGAGGGGGGCTCGTATGCCCCCTTCGTCCTTGATAAGTACAAAGGTGTTGGAACGGAGAGCTGACCCACGGAAGAAAATAACAAACATGTGAGGTTTTCCAAACGGTTTCACGTTCTTCAGAAGGACAGGCCTAATAGCCATGGTAAGACACTCAGGTAATTCACATCTCGGTAGTCAACGAAATGAATGCATTGACAATGACAGAAAGAGTTTGGTGCAACGTAAAGACTTCAACGACAGATGCCTATTCGTGTGCTCATTTTACAGACTCCCAGATTCCAATATAGATGTTTTACATAAGATCGACGAACAAATGTCCACATCCACACCCGGCAACAAACATAGTGACAGTATTTGCTTTCTATTGTTTCAGGCTCAGCATTGTGCAAGTTCATGTTCATTAAATTAGGAACACAACGTATGTACCCACTGTTCTTTATTCTCGTACGACTTGTTTCAACGCTTAGGCATCGTCGTCAGGAACATAAGTTTTTTGTACCCGATGATGACGCCTGAGCGTTAAAACTAGTTGTACGAGAATAAAGAACAGTGGATATATGCATTGTGTTCTTAATTTAATGATGGTAACAGTTTATTCATAATCGCTGGGGATATTAGCCAACCGTCAATTAATTGGGACTCGTACTGCCTAGGAACATTGCAATAGAAACGAGATTCAAGAAATCCCTATGTATTCGCAAAATACCATTACGAACAAGTAGTTGAATCAGCAAGTTATAGAAGAATTTACAGCGGAGAGAATGAGACAATTCTCGCCTATAAGAGAGGGGCTACATATTATACTCGGGACAAAATATTCTCGCAGTTATAACGCTTGAAAATCGTGCGAGAAATCGAAAAGAGAGGTTCAGGAAACTTCTCAACAAAAAGTAAAATTACAGCGAGAGGTCACCGACGAGCAAAGCCAAGTCTGCTCACGATAACCTGACCAACACTTGCTTGTCTTCTTGCGCCTTAAGGTCGTCCAATCCATTTGGGATAGCGCGAAAGGTGATGTTTACTCCTGGAGGGCAAGCTGAAATGGGACAGAAGGAAAGGGAGAGTGGTGGAGAGGAAATGCCGGTTTTCACTCTTTGTTCTCATCTGTTTGATTGCACCCGAAATTGAACCATTGTCGCCTTAACTCTTCGCACTCATTTGCCGTGCTCGCGTGTACTTCCTACTGAGAGTGGAAAAAAGCCTCATTCGAGTTCGAAACTCCCTTCGTTTGAGCGACCAAAACAAAGGGAACCTTTGCCCTCTTCTCGTAGACTACCCTCGAAAAGGAGATAGAAATTCCTTCCTACGTTCTCACCTTTGTCTGTAAAGGCTCGCTTCGTAGGAAATACTCTCGGCTCGGACCACCCCACCCTTTTCCACTGTGCGGAGACGTAATGAAATGGTCTACACCACCGTCTCCCAAAATCCTTGTGTCAAATTGAAGTTCAACAGCCCCAACTCACTCCGTTTGGAAGAGCAGCCTACTAACTTGGGGCTCTGCTTGAACCACACTCAGTCGCCGCAATTGCCATGGTCGAATGCACTCATTGAAATCACTCCCACCCCTCTACTTCTTTCCCCTCCCAATGTTCATGCCATCGGATAGGTCGGCGTGAAAGGACTCTACCCCAACAAACTTATTCCCTTCCCCTCTCCTTCACTCATTTCACCACTCTGACGCAGTCATCGGCCAGGTCATCTAGAGTGGACGAGTTTTTCCTCTCTTTCACTCTTGTTCCCCCCTCTCTCGTCCTATCCCTCCTCCCTCTCATCCCCTCCCTGTCCCGGGTGGGCGTCATAGTCCTATTACACTTGATCGCTCTGACACTTCCCGCGCCCGTATCTTTCAGCTCTTCATTCCCTCTCACCCATCCCATCTCACCATTTTGCCTACATGGCTTTCTTCTCTTCCAGGCAGCCTTCCTTCTCTCGAGCGGGGCGTGAGCGGAGCTCTTTGGAAGTATTCTGTTCGTTGCTGCGGAGGGAGGACGAGTGTGAATGTTGGAGAGATGATTGAGCCGCTCCGGTGAGACAATGGAATTACTGGACGCTGCTCCGCGTTTTCCAGGTGAGCTTGAATGAGTTTCACTAACTTTCGCCGTCGATTTATATCTTAGCAATCGATTCGAAGGGATTTTTTGAAAGATGGCGATGATAGTACAGCTCACGAGCTCTTGACCCGCGTAAAACTCTAGAATCAAGTGAATGGGAGCATTGAAATCCTATCTCTGTCCCATAATATTGTTTTCCTCGATTTATGAATACCACATAATATTCCTATTTTAATTTCAGATTTCTCCAAATATATCGACCAGGATTTCATTTCGGGGACCACGTAACAGTAAGTAAAATTTCGCTGTTCTAGACTACCACGTCGTATCATTCTATTAGGAACATTAATTTAATGCGTATGTTAAATGTTTGGAGCAGTTACTTGGCAAGGAAAGATCCAAGCAGATATGTTGCTCACTCGTCTATTATTTCATGTACTTAAATTAAAATTCGTTCTAAGTGAAGATAATTACTCATAGTAGAGTTTTTATGTAATAAAAATAGTTTTTATTTGCCGGAAGATCTGGGTACATACATGTTCCAAGAAGTACGGCACGTCAATGATCATAACTTAAAATAATTTACATACAAAACATAGTTACATACTCGGAAATTCATCCATGGAGTAGAATAAATGTTACATGAAAAACTCCCTCTCTTTAAATTTAAAAGTGGACATTTTGTCAATACTCTTGATAACCTGAGGAAGAGTTATTATACAATGTTCTGGCGGGAAAACTGGACTTGCAAGTTCTTATGAAGCTCTCATGTGGATGACTACAGGTATAATGGTTGTGAATGCTATTGTTAGTGACACGTAATGAAATATGGCGTTTAGCATAAACTTAAAACTGATGTGACATAATTATGACCTGGTAAAAAATTTGTAACTGAAAACAATCGTTACATAATATCCAAATTTTAGAACGTTTGTGCATTCTTAATTACTAGGTGAATAGCATGGTTTCAACGAAAATCAGGTTGGTGCAGCAGCTAGTGCATTGGCTTCCCATGCTGAAGGCCAGGGTTCGAATCACAGTGATGGCATAACTTTTCTAAGATATCCTGATCCCTACTTGGGTGCCATATGCTATTATGTAGTAGGCCTTCCATAAAGTGGAGCATTAAATTTTGTGACCCCTTGGCGTCTTTCCCTTATCATTGACATGCTGACATTGGTGTCCTCTCCCCATCCCCAGATTGATATCCTAGGGTATTTATTCAAGCACAAATGAGAAGATTCATGAACTCCTACCTGAAATATTGGTCGTGGAGATGAACCTACTGTGACCCATGAGTTTGCTTTTCTTCAAATGATCAATGAAGCTTAAAATGAAATGTTTCTGATATTTCCGAAATATTTCATTTTATCAGGTCTGAAATGTATCACATCCAGTGTGCCTATCTGTGCAAGTTAATGCAGCTTCTTTTTCACCAGAACTCTAATAGGCCAAATTATGTACAGAGTAATAGATTGTACAATGGTTTGTACCATTCCCCCATCCTTTTATTACTATTTACAAAGTATTTTCACATTATTATGCCATCTTAAGGTATATGCAAGCACATGTAAATAAATGTCTACTACTACAGGAATGCCAATATAGATTCAATCACCAAGTTTAACTGGGACAAGTGCAGTACTTCATTGTAATTGTTCAAGTATTTGGTAGTCATCCTAGGAAAGATTTTTTGGAAATAATCTTAATGAACAAATGATAACATTGTGAGTAAATCAAAATTTAATGAAATTTCATAATGTTGCATAACATTGTAATTGAAAATAGTGTTGCTGACAAACAATGTCATTAGCATGTAGTTGCTTCTAAAATTAAAAAGTTTTAATAGTAAATTACTTACATATTGATATTGCAATATTGATTGCAATATGATTGATTACAATGTTGAAAAATGTTCAGAAAAAAATTCCAAATTCTCTAATCATACCATCATATCAATCTGCATTCAAAAATCTTGCTTTTCTTACTCAATTTAGTCTTGTTTTTATCCTGACCAAATTTATTTTACTATTTGCCATCCAGTTCTGTTGCCATGTTTAGAAAACGTAATTGTTCAATCACATATCCACAAATAGGGAGAGTTTTTAACCAAATTTTCCTAGTCCCGTAACTTATTGTTGAAGTTTTTCTTCGTCATATAGACCTCTAAGCTGTTCATGTGGTTGAATGCTACTTTTTTTAAATCACAAACTCCCCCATGCTGCCAATCCTCCCATTGTTATACTTTTCTAAATTTTTACTTCCTGTCTAGAAATAAGATTGATGGACCTCAACTCTTAATCCAAGCCTAGAATGGACTCCACTTTGGAAGAAATTGTTTTTTTGATGTCTGCAACATCTCCTATTCATCATCAGCCTAATTTTGGTGTCACCATTTGAGTGCTCAACTGAAAGAAGCCACACTCATGATGTGTGCTCAACCACATGAGGTCTGCGGAGGCAGAAGAGGGGATGGAGAAGAGAGCAATATTCACGCTGCAGGTAGTGATGTAAGCTATTTTAAATCTTCATATATTTTATCCCTTCGGTGAAAATTTGTAGATATGAATTCCAAGATCTTTGCAGTGCTTCTACAAGAAGTAGTGAGCCTTATATGTAGTTAGTGGCATATCTCAAGACAAATATGACGATTTGTTTTTCAAAAAATTGAGAACATTTCATTTTATTATTCAAATTTTGATTGAGTTTTATTTTTCTCTTTCTCAAATGAATCTTTCAATTGAAAAAACTTTTCCCAACCAATCTCATATTTCCCTGTAACTGTTTGGGTGTGAATCAGCTAATGGGCTCTGTGAAATGAAGCTTTCTTTGTTCTAACAAACATATGCCAAGGTTCACTGGTGTGGCACTGTCTTTCATCTTTTAATTTATTTAAAAAAACACAATGAACCTTATGTTGATTGAGGGATTTTGATTAGGATGTTTTCTCTCCAATGAGTTTAAGAATGGTTGGGGCACTTGTCCTAAGGAATATAGGAGCTGCTTACGGCGAGTTATTTTTAGAAAAATGTTTAAATAATGAGTATATATTATATTAAATTCAATGGCCTCCATGGACCCATAGTGATGATGGGAAGATGGTGTCTCTGGTTGTCCTTAGTTTTGGCTGTTTTAATTTTCACTTCCACGAGTTGGTGGACATCCTCTGTTGAAACTCTTAGCTTATTTGTATTATTTGTGTGGCTTCTATGAGTTCAAGTAAGAATCTGCTGTCAATGGCCATTAATTTTGCCTCTCCAAATTGCATGTTGAACAAAGGCCACCCTGCACATATTATGCAATCACCAACAAAGAATATTGCTTGTTTTTTCAAGGTCTCTATTGTGTTATTGCAAGTGACAGTTGAGTTCTGTATGAATGGACAATGTAAGACTTGCCGCATTAACTTTGCAAATGTCTCCTGGGATGTTTTTAATTATAAAATTCTTTGAATTAATTAATTGCAGAACTGCTTTCAGACCAGATAGACCAAAGCAGTAGAAAACCCAGAACGACTAATTAATCATTTCCCAGTCATTGCCTAACCCTCTGTTACTGCAATGAACACCTTAAATCCTCCTGTTACCTATTTCCTTACCTCTATATCACCCCCAGCCCCCTCTCTCCACATCCTTCTTTCAAATCTTTGCTTTTTTTCTCTCTACTTTCTTATTTTTCATAACCTTGTTTTGCTTGGTCATATTGTCCAAGAAAGTCTGCTGTTGAAACCTGCTGCAGAATCTCACTGAAAGATAATCTATATTGAACAAGATGTTTTGTCTTTCAAGTAATGTTTCCTGGAACTTGCATGTCTGCATTCAGCGCAATGATTAATTATAGCTTACTTCTTTTGAAATTTCACTGTTATTAACAAACTCATCTTACTGACATTTACATAAACTTGCCTGGAGCAAAAATTATTACTTGATCTGAGTTCAGGGAATTATTCAATCTTACTTATCCAAAGGGATCATTGAGTTACAAATCAGTTATATCCATTGACCTCAATACTCGGATTCTCGTGGACCCTTCTCTATCACCAGTTATTTTTATCCATTCCTTCCATTTCTCCCTTCTGTTGCATTTCCTGTCTTCTCTATGCCCTTCTTCACCACAGTTAATAGAGAGAACATTGGTGGTACACAGTGGATTGGTGCTGTTTGGTGTCACTTCAATTGGATTACTGCAAGGAATAAGATCATGATATATTTTCATGATGACTCTTTGAGAGAAATATTTGACTTTAGATATCTAATATCCTTGTTGGGAATCATGAAGATAATTTCTCTGAACAACCTTGTTCCCCTGAATACTTGTAAATCTTCACTAGGTACAGGGTTCGTCAGGAAGATAAGTGTACTGAGCTCAGAAAAAAAATTAATTACACTTTTACATATCTTAAGCTAATATTCCTCAAAGTAGGACCCTTGTGAGTCGATACACTTGTTCCAGCGGCGTTCCCATTCCTGGAACGCTCCCGCGAAGGCATCATCGGGAACCTCTCGAAGACACGTTGTCACGGCCTCTTTGACGGCGTCCAAAGTCCCGTATCGCGTTCCTTTCAAACTCCTCTTTATCTTCGGGAACAGAAAGAAGTCCGGTGGTGCCAAGTCCGGGCTGAAGGCGGGTGCGGCAGCGTTGCCACGCCGTGCTTGGCCAAGAAGTTCGACACGACAAGCGCGGTGTGAGACGGCGCATTGTCATGACGCAGCCGCCAGATGTTTTTGATCGCTGGCCAGACGCAGGCGACTCGTTTTCGAAGCCTGTCGAGCACTTGGACGTAAAATGCAGCATTTACAGTTTGTCGTTCAGGTACAAATTCGTAGTGGACGACTCCCCTTTTGTCAAAAAAGACAATGAGCATCACCTTGATCCGAGATTTGCTCATGCGAGCTTTCTTTTGACGGGGTGATGATGGGGTGTGCCACTCCGCACTTTGTCTCTTCGACTCCGGGTCGTACTCAAAGACCCACGTCTCGTCACCCGAAACAACCTTCTCTAAAAAATGTGGATAATTTTTGCAGTGATCTGCAAGTTGTCGCGATTTCCAAACGATTGAGTCTTTGATCATCACTGAACACTTTCGGCACCAACTTTGCACAAATGTTTTGCATCTGTAATTGGTCCCTAATAATCTTGTGCACTATTGTTTTTGGCACATTACACTGCTCTGCTATCATCCGAACACTAAGATGACGATCAGAGTTCAGTACATCGCGAACTTTTCGCACATTTTCGTCGGTGAGTGTCGTTGATGGGCGTCCAGGCAGTGGTTTGTCGTCGACCTCTTCTCTGCCCTCCACGAACATCTTGTGCCACCGAAAGATCATGTTTCTGGACATGGCTGACTCCCCGTAAGCCTGGTTAATCATACTGACAGTTTCGGTAGACGATTTCCCAAGCTTTACCGCAAATTTGATGGAATAACGCTGCTCCAAAAACTTCGGCAGCGCGTTCCGTGATGTGTGTCGAGCGTGGAGGTTTGCTTTAACAGAGCTCCTCACTACACCACAGCTTGGAGCCGACTGCCTTTTTCAGCGTCGCTTGCCAACATACCCCCCTCCAATCGCAGCCCTTCAGAGCAGTGCTGGGCACGCCTGGAGCGGTGGGAAAAATCAGTACACTTACTTTGCGGACGAACTCTGTAGGTCATTAAATGAAAACTTCAATGAAAAAAAAAAGGGTGACCTACATCGGCAGAGGGTATTTGTAGTGATTAAAAAAAATGATTTTCAATCAGAGTTAAACTTCAACAAGCTCTGATTTTCAAATTCATTGCCGTTGTAGCTTTGTAATAGTGATGTCATAGTTATGACTTCCCCTACAGCTGCTTCCGAATCCTGATTGTTGTAGTACAATAGTGGTAAACGCATACAATTGTAATGGTTGCATGTGGGAAGTATTCTTGGCAATGGTAGTGAATTTTTCAAGAAAGTGTCTCAATATTGGTTAAATAAATCCAAATATATGATTGTTTATAACTTGATACCCATTGTTGAAAGTGCTCAATTAAATTTCTTTTCATCCTTGTTGAGAACATACATTATTATTAAAATTACTTCATTGGGATGAACTCTTAAACATTCCATAAATACAAAACAATACTTATGAGTTATGTAAAAAGTGGTTTTTACATAACTTGTGTAAGTATTGTTTTGATTGAGTAAATTCAGGGGAAATTGAGTAAAAATTCAGGGGCTGACTAGAACATGAAATTAACCAAGATTCAGTCATATATGGTGAGATGATCCTATTGTTCAGTGACAAGAGCTTCAGCCAAGGGATATCACAGATTATTTCATGTGAACCCTGGGTTGCTTCCTCATGTGATACCTCCAGAAGGATATAAATATCACTGATATGGTAGATGTTTGTTACCTGTTGAATGGCAAATATGGTAACTGTGGCAATGCTAAGTTTTATCTGTTAATCTTAGTGCCATGTCCAATTCAATTGGTCCCAAGTATGAACAGGAAGATCTAAAATGATAATAGACAATAATGAATTGAAATGAAAATGGGTGGACCTGTAGGGGGGTTGAAAACTTCATTTCCTGTCAGACTCTCTAATTTCTACTTTGTGAGAAACTGCCTCATTGATCATAAATCAATGCAATTCTGCTTGAAGGCTGGTTTGCTAAGGGAGATCTCCTTAAATTAATAAATGCTATTTTTACCATGTGAAATTCACACAGTAGGATAATAGGATAAGGCTAGTTCCATTCCCCGAGCCAGTTCGGGTATCCCAGGGAGATCTGGTTGACTGACAAATCACACATGCCATCACAATCTGTAACGGTATGTGGAATTTTAAATGAACTAGTGTTTTCACACCTGCTATGCTAAATTTTGTTCTTAATCATCATAAAAGGAATTGTTTACAGAAACTAAGTTGGTGTCAGCTTATAAATTAATTGCTTCCAACATTTGTGAAAAAGTGTCAAATTCACCCCGTTATGATGATAAAGGTAAAGAAATCAAATAAACATATCATTGGGAGACATGGAAGTCCATGAGTAGTGCTGGACTGGTGCCTGGAAGGCCCGGGTTCGATTCAAAGTCAAGCCTCTACGGCACCCCCAGCTCCACCCAAGCTGTTTTTTTTTGTGTACCAGATCTTCCCGGAAAACCATAACTGGTACAGGGAAAGGCACTGACCCTCATACCCTGATGTGTGAATTTAACACTCCATCGGGCTTAGTATTGAATGAACTCGACCATCGCTAACCAAACAGACCTTTGGGTTGATTACTATAATTTTTTGTAGTTTACATCACAGTGATGCCTAGCATCTGAGTATTTAGTGGTTTTTAATGACGTGGCTTGATTATTCTTTTGTTTTTGTAATTAATAGATTTATTCCTATTTGATGTAATCCAATCTTTAGCATGAAACATGTAAAGTACTTTTCTTATGTTTGTGGAATTATGCAATGTCTTAAAAAATGTTCAACTGGCAGCCATTCATTTTTTAACTGCCAGAAACCAGCTGCAGCCTTTAGACCAAATGAACAGAAAGGTAGGTAGGTGCCTGTGGTTGAAAATATGAATTTCAGCTGATGAAATTGAAGTGTGATTTCGTGTGTTCAATTATTTAAGTTGGAAAAACAAACAAAAAATGAGTTAATTGCAATAAAGTAACCCTAGTGAAGAATCTGTTATTGAGTGGCCCTTCAAAATGGTCCTTTTAAGACCCATTAAACCCAAAGAGCCTTAATCGTTCACTCTTATATAGATAGCTTACTTTCATATGATCTTTATTTCAAATGTTTCTTCCAATTAACAGTTGCCAGGTATTAAGGTTATTGTTCTTCAATCCTTCAAAAGGTTTTTTCTCTTTTTTCCAATTATGTTTCTCAAGGTCCAAATTATTCATCTTGTTACTGGATAAATGAATCTGAATCGAGAGGTGCAATGAAATATGAAGAGTATTGATTACATTTTGAAGTAATCTAGCATTAGCCAGTCCTACTTGTCACATTTTTTGTTTTCACAAACAAATTCCTAGAAAAATTTCCATTAAATTACAATTAAAATCCTTCCATTGGAATAAGATATTATCTAGTTGTGTAATTAGCAGGTATATCTGATCTAATAAATTGCTGTTCATAAAGTTTTGATGAACAGATAACCAGTTTATAATCCTTGTTTTGGTGTCCATATAAAGTTCATAAAAGTTCTTTACTAATCAAACCGATCACTTGATTGTAATCTTTTTTATTTTTAATTATTTGGTATCTTATTTTCATTTGATTTCTAAATTTTCCTGTGGTTTAACATAGGTCAAATGATAATAATAATAATTATCATTATATTAATCTACTGGTAAAGGTGGGTTTATGATGAAACTGCTATCAAGTGGTACCGAGGTAACTTCCTTGCCTCACCTAAGTAATCAATCCAAAATCCAACACAATAGACTCCAATTCATGCATACCTCCTTTTTCCATCCTGTTTAATATGCCTCTAATATTACAACCCCATCCTTGCCTGACGTTCTCTTCTCCCTGCTATTACAATTTTCAGCACACCATTAATCAATAACGTCTGCATCTGCCTTTCCTGCCTGATTATTACCAGCAATCCTCTCTCCTCTCTCATGATTCATAGAACTTCCTAGTTAGTGGGCTAATAATATGCAGTTGGGAAATTCATTACAATCTAAATTCCTTATGCCCGTGCAATTAAGCAAATGAATTTTGATTAGGTTTTTAATATGAATCCCATTGATAGGTAAACATAATTTAAGAATATGATGCACTAAGTGATGCATGGTCCATAGTATGTAAAGTTAATTTTCTTGTACAATTGAAAGCATACGTAAGTTTTTCTTGTCATGGTGTTGGAGAGTAAATTATTCTTTAAACTGTTGTAGACAAAATATTCTATGAAAATTTTTAAATGTACTTTATCTGAATTTGGGTGAAAGCTGAAGAAACTTAATTGGAGGTGTAGTAATATTATCCCTGAAATATCAGGAACATGGCTTTTGTCAAAGCCAAGGAGTTTTCAGAAACATTTTTGTTTGCTGTGATGTTTTGAAGAAATTAGATTTAGTTGAAACTTCTGTATTCTATAATTTTGAAATAATAAAGGTTTTGAATATATTCTTGCATTAATGATTGTTATAACTCTACTATTATGACTGCAGTAAAAAAGAGCCTGTGAATATGGCAACCAGTGGAGTGGATAGAATTGTATAGATAGACTGGACCATTGAAACTGAGTTGAGGTAAAGTTCTAGAAGAATTTGTTAAAAAATTATTAACTAATATTGAAATTTTTTGGATCAAACATAACTGACAACTATACTTAACTCATAACTATACTTCGCAATTGGCCGATTTCATTTCAATAAAATATTAAATAAATTACTGAATATGAAGTAAGATTTATTGCAACCAATTTGTCCCTTTCCTAATTTGAAGATAATCTAATATTTAGTGGAGGTGAAATGGACCGAAAGAAAACGAAGTACTAGGGATGCAGGGTGAGGAGAGGGGTTTGTTGGGAGGTATCCTGTGGAGGCAGGAAATACGGATGAAAGTCATATCGAGCGGCAGTGGGATGTTGAAGAGGGTAAACGGGGAAAGGGCAGGGACAGGATATGGATGTTGAATGGGGTGAAGAAAAAAGTACTTGGAGATAAGGAGAGATCTGATAGTAGAGTAGTTGCTGGGTTGGGTTTTGTTTGGAGTTACAAAGTATTTATTTGATAGTTGTGTCCATCCAGAAACCTACCTTAACCGGTAGATAACCTAATAATAATATTTAATTCAATATTATTTAAATGTTATTTAGCTAATATTTAAATGCATTATGAAGTTGCAGTATATTCTACATGAGTGTGCTGGAAGTAGTCGGAAGGGTGCATTGTATTTCATATTATCCGTGCTCCAATTTCGAACGAATTTCATAAAACCAAATACGAAATACATGATGCATTTTGTATTGCCGTGTAAAAATTGAATATCGAAATTGCATTTTGGTGTCTCTATTGGGAAATAGATGTATTAGGTTGTGCTGGTATTTGAGGAGGTTTCAGCTAGTGAAAGCATGCGCCATCTGTTGGCTGAATTCTCAACCAATCCGTTAATTAATTTTTTGCCCATTAATTTTCAGTAAAGTGTCATCAGAGATTTTCATGGTAGGCTCAGGATGCCGCGGGGGACCAGGAAAACAATTAAATATTGAATATGTTTGTGAAAAGGCGTGCCATTTTTTCCGGCGCCCCGCCGCCCGGCCGGAAAAAAATGGCACGCCTTTTCACAAACATATTCAATATTTAATTGTTTTCCTGGTCCCCCGCGGCATCCTGAGCCGACTGTGAAAATCTCTGGTGACAGTTTTGTGCATATTAGCGAATCGAAAATATTTTGCAAAAAAAAAAATTTCGGCAGAAAAAGAGAATCGATGTAACATACGCTATACTTAGTCTCACCTCCGGAATCCTGCTCTTATCCCCCTGGCTACCGGGTTACTTGTGATTTATTGGTTCAAAACAATTATTTGTCTTGCAAAACTACGGACTTTGTCGTTTTTTCTCAAAATCAGGTCGATGAGCTCGGCAAGGCTCTCCGACCTGGCGATCCGAGGTATTAGCCTGCCTCGACGGCTCTCTCGCCTGGCGAGGGCCTCTGGACTTAGAATATTTTTCGCTGGGTGGACTCGGGATATATTTCGTCGGGGAGGCTTGACACCTCATCTTGGGCCTCACGGTACTCCGAGACAGCTCGCGGGCCGTTGGCCGTCCATGGAGCTACTCTTTTTTGATGCGTGAGCCGGTTCTTGGTGGATACCATGCTTTTTCGCATATGATAGACCAATTAACTCTAATTATTGGACTTCGCTCAGTTCGGTTCATCACGTAATTTTATGACCCGGTGCCATCAAATGTAGCTCATTTGTTTATTGTAATCACGAATTACACCTTCAAAACCAAAGAACAATCGTTCAGAGTGCACACAATGTTGCAATGCAGGCTAGGACAAAATTACTTTGGAATAATTTGATATTTTAGGCTACCAACGCCCATTTGCCAAATGCCTCTCACGTTTTTTGTTTTTAAACAATGGGTTAATAATTTTTTCGAATTGATATTTGAAATACATTTATGTTAAACTTACAATTGTTTTAATTCATAACGAACTGATAAACCCGCATCGCCCAATGTGAGTATGGCAGAGGGTGCAAATATATTCAGACTACCATTAATTTTCAGAGATAATTAGAATATATATACATTTACAGTTTTCTGTACTAAAGGTAACGACTCAAACATTTTTATATAGTGTCAACCTTAAAAATCTTAATTTTTTAGATGAATTCTTGTATTTCTAGTTCTTGAGCAGCATATAAGGCAAAATTAGTCATTCAAAAGCTCCACAAGGAGAAAGATAAAAAATAGACATTCATTATTTCATCTTTATTATTCATCAATACATTTGTTGAGATAATAGTGCATTAGAAATTCCATAGGTATTCCAAATATCCTTTATTGACCAAAATATTTTATTGAAATATCCTCCGCCAATATCCACAAAGTTTTCAGTGGAGGAGTGCCTGACACCCATATGAAGTGCCCTTTTTGGATGATGACAGCTCTGTCCAAATTGGCACCAGCAAGGAAATACACCTTCATTCCTAATTTCCTTCAGTGAGAAAGCTTTCTGATCAACCTTCATTTCCATGGATGCTCCTCTTCTCACCTAGCATTAAATCAAATGGAAGACTTGAAGGGAAACAATTGAAATATAATTAGTAATTTTAAGTTAATGTGATTTTTTAACCACTTTCAGCATGTTTTAAGCAAAAATATAAATACTTGTGTTCAAAACTGTTAAAGAAATATTTACTGGTTTAACATTGAAAGATCATTTCCCATTTAAAAATTTAAAAAAATGGAAGCTTTTTACTTTAAATTTATACATATAACCACATTGAAATGTAAGAGATGTTAGGCTTTAATTAAAATGGAAATGAATTTTTATACAAATGGTATTTTCATGAAACAGATGCAACACATCCATGACAATTTATTGGAAATTATTTAATTAACAGCTGCTACTTCACTCGATTTAAACATTTTATTCATTCATCTACAACTAATGGATACACCTTTAAATGAATATATCTGATGAACAATGGCTTGCTAAAATGAATAACTTCAGATCATCACTCATAAATGCCATGTTAGAAAATTGAATCTGAAATGCATTAATATGTTTGTGCTGATCAAATGAATTTTTTAGAAGCATTCATATTTTAAAGATTTCAAAATATATATATCATTGTCACATGACTATGGAAATTATAATAAGATTAAGTTAAAATAAGAATGGAATTTCTATTATTTCAAGAAAAGGGAGATAAGGTACAATGGAATATGGGACAAGTTATATTTTTCTGTATCAAATATGTGTATTTAAAGGAAAATCACCTGGGCTAATATTTAAGTTCACAACATTTTTTACAGACTTATTGATGGATTCCTAATTTTTTTCTAAGGGAGCTCCAACCACTGGTTAGCTTCCCCTTCCACCCTCACCTGCCCATGTGAGCAATATATCTGAAGAAGGTGACCAAATATGAACAAAGGAATGAAGAAGACTGGGATGTGAGAATGAGGACAGAATGAAAGTATAAGAGCATGTGTTGGGTGATTCCAAGGCAGGAGAGATAGGAAAACAATGAGGGTAAACAAGGAAATGTCTCTCCAGTTATCAATCATAACATCTGCCTTGCTTAATAATATCCTTCTCAGAGGAAGGTAGCACTTATTTAATCAAATCGTGTTGTTATATCATCACTTAAAACAATTGCTAATGCCAGTGGATAAGCATATATAGGAAGCTTATGAAATGGTATAAAGATGGAAACAAATGAAATGGAAACTAAATTAAAACAAGTTTGCAGCATATTAGGGGTCAAGGGAAAAGTTTTCTTGGGAATAATTTGAAAAAAGTTTAAATTATTGCAGGGCATATTAACTGGAAATAAAAATTCATTGTGTGTGATAGAAGGGAGAATGCCGGGTATGTGAGGTAGAAGGAAGTGAGTTAGTTTTATGTTTTAAGGGTGTGCCAGCAGCTAAGATTACTTTGCACCACTATCGAATAATTTAAGAAAATAATACTTATAAGTACATTTTAAGGCATTTTAGATTAAAAGGCAGAATGAAGGGAAAGAGTTGATACTTAGGGTGAAATTGAAAGTAGGTGTTAAACTTGTGTGTTGGAAAACCTGACACCCAGTAAACATCACAGCTTTGACAGAAGTGACCTAATGGACATCACAGGAGGAAAACTGAGTAAACAACAATGTCTCCATCACCAAAGAACATTCATATAAGAAATTTTTTAACCATCTGGTGAAATAAAAAAGTACCTCAAACACAAAAGAATGAAACAAAGAAATTGCACATACAGTAACTAAAGGAATGAGTGCCTAAATAATATTTTTTGTATACAAACCATACATACCATGTGCATAGAGGAGTCTTCAAACACCTTTACTTACCTTCACGTAGAATTAATTTTAACTTTGAGTACATGAAAAGAGATAAGAATGAGGAACTTATCAGCCTGGATCTCTCCTTGCCAAGTAACAGATGCAAATATTTCATACACTTATTACATTAACATTCCTAATAGAATGAATGATGTGATAGTCTAGAAAACCGAAATTTTACATACTATTAAGTGGTCCCCAGAATGAAATCCTGGTTGTTATACTTAGAGAGATCTGAAATTTAAATAGGAATATTACATGGCATTTGACAGGGACGTTGAGTTAGGATGTTAAGAAAAGACTAAAAAACTTTGATATGGAGCGTAGCTATGTATAGTGGGGGAACATGGTCGTTGAAGCAGGAGGATAGACAGATTGGAGGCTTTTGAAATTTGGGTGTGGAGAAGAATAGAGAAGGTGAAATGGACCAAAAGGAAAACAAATGATGAAGTACTAGGTATCGTGGGTGAGGAGAGGGGTACATTGGGAGAAATCCTATGGAGACAGGAAAAATGGATGAAGGGCATATTGATCGGCAGTGGGATGTTGAAGACTGTAATAGAAGGGAGAATGTTAGGCAAATGAGGAAAGTGCAGGAATAGGATATGGATGCAGAGGTGGTTCTCAGGTTAGACTGTGTAAGAGTCATTTTTGGCTCAACGTTTCTCGCCCGTTGCAGGGAGGGTCTTCAACTTCTTCACTTCGCTCCTGAAGACGCTCCCTGCAACAGGAGAGAAACGTTGAGCCAAAAATGACTCTCGCAGTCTAACCTGAGAACCACCTCTGCATCTCTCAACAGCTGCGAAAGCCTCCGATCTACGATAGGATAGGGATGTTGGGTGGGATGAAGGGAGAAAGCATACAGAGCTGAAGAAGGACCTGATTTGGAGTAGGCTGCTGGATTGTTTTTTGTTAGGAGTCACAAGGTATTTATTTGATAGTTGTGTCCATCCAAAAACCCACCTTAACCATTAATTACCTTAAAATAATAATAATGTGGTGTTCATAAATTGAGGAAAACGATATTATAGGACAGAGATATGATTTGAATGTTCCCATTCACTGGATTTTTAAGTTTCATGCGGGCTAAGAGAGCAGTACAATCATCATCTTTCAAAAAATCCCTTCTGATTGATTACCAGGATATAAATTGCTGGCAAGAGTTGGTGAAACTCATCCAAGCCCACCTGGAATATGCAAAGCAGTGTCCAGTAATTCCACTGACCCACTACAGTGGCTCAGTCTTCCCTCACTCAGATATTCACTCCTCGTCCTCCCTCAGCAGTCACAAACAGAATGCTTCCAGAGAGCTCCACTCACACCCACTCGAGAGAAGGAAGACTGCTAGGAACAAAAAGCAATGTAGGCAAAGAGGTGAGATGGAGGAATGCAGGGAGTGAAGAGCTGGAAGATGTGGGTGCGGTAAGTGGCAGAGAGTGATCAAGTGTAATGGTACACAATGACACCCACCTGGGACAGGGAAGGGATGTGAGGAAGGACGGTTAGGATGAGAGAGGAAGAGAGAAGAATGAAAGAGGGGAAAAACTTGTCCACTCAAGATGACCTGGCCAATGAGTGCCTTGGAAAGGTGGAATGAATGAAGGAGGAGGGGAGGGATAAGTTTGTTGGAGTGGAGGTCCTTTCATGTTGACCCATCCGATATGTTTCGCACATAAGAGGGGGGCTTTTGGGGGACTGTGATGTGGGCCATTTCATTAAGTCTCCTAATTATGGACAAGGGTAGGGAGGCCTGTGCTGAGACTATTTCCAATGAAGCTAAACTTTACTGTGTTTTAAGTTTTCTTGTCACTTTATATAGGACTGTTAGTCAAGTACTGCACTCTGATTGGATAGTCCTTTTCCACAGACTGTTTAATCGATATCCATCATCCATGTTGATATTTCTTGGTCTTGGACAAGAAAGCTTCAAAAAATACTTTCGACCTGGAGATGCAGGCAAGATGGCCAGCAAATCTGTTAACGCCAAAAGACAACCAATATGAATGGAAAACCTGAAAGTGCAAAGACAAGAATTACAATTATTTGTTATTTAAAAATTTATTCAATGAAAAATAATATGTCATCAGAAGGAATTTCCAGAGTTTCATTTGAAAAACAATTTATCCCTCATTTTCAATGAGTTTGGTATTGTGTTATAAATTATTGCACCCATTACCATTGGGGTTTAATATGAAATTGCTGATTTATGATAACATATGGATGTTATAATTTCTAGTTGAATGTGAGTGAATATTGCTATTTGCATGAAAGATATGGATATTATTTATGATTAAGCTAGACATGGCAATATATGGCCCGCCTTGGAGTCACCCACGCCCAGTACCACGCTCCCTCTCACACGCCCCCCCCCTTTTTTCCACCACCTCTTACCCCCCCCCCCTCTCAAAAAAACTATGTATTCTGGAACTCACTGAATCTATGTACCTGATGATGTCGCCTATGCGACGAAACCGGTCGACTTTAAATAATAAAGTGTGGAAAAAAGTACCATCTCTCTTTTGATTTATGGCAAATATATATTACATTGAAGGACAGGTAAGAAAATTTCAAGTTTTTGAATAAGATCCTTTAGGCTGAAGATAACCTTGCATAGCATGCATACAGATAATCCCCAGAACACTATGGTATTTCCACGATTCCCCTGGAGAAAAAAATAGAATGATACACGAGTTTTAATACCACTTGGAGACTTAGGCAAGAACCAAATAGTGTACATCAAAGCGTGCAGTTTAGAACACATTAGCATCAATATTCCATGCACCAATTTATTAAACATGTAGACCTAAAACCTTGGTATTGAATGTATAAATAATTATTTCTTTTTAAGATTGAAATCAATATCCTCTTGCAATATTGCATGATTAAATGCAAGGAACTGTGGCTTTTTGCAAAACTAGTACACAAGTATTCTGAGACTTTGATATTTTCACCTAAAATTAAAGTGTTAAAAATTTACTTAGCTGAGCCACCTTTAGTGATTTGATTTATTGTTCTACTGATATTTTGTCAAAATGCATTTCACATGAAGGAACCAGGCAAAAATTGTCAATAATTAATCCATTGCTCAAAAAGTGATTCTTATGGAAATAATTTTTAAATCCAAAGAAAAAATGAAAGAATAATAAGAGAAACTTTAACATGACACTTTCACTTTGATTAGAGTAATTTAAAATTTCATTAGCTTTCACAATGATTTCTTTATCTCTAAGAGAAATTGAACAAGTTCTCTGCATCACATTTGTTGGTAACAATACTTTTGTTAAATTAAGATGAGGAATTAAAGCCAATTCTGATTTCACTGAAATTATTTTAATCTGGTTTTGACTTAACTTATTTAAAAAGCAGGGGGTGTGGTAGTCCAATGGGTAGCATGGTGGTTTACTGCCCCGGGGGGTCCAGTTTTGATTCGGATGCCTCTTGAGACCCTCTGCCCTTCATCCATGCTGTAAGATTTTTCAGGTACTAGATCTTCCTGAGAAACCAAAAAGTGACACATGAAAAGGAACTGACCCCATTACTATCCTGTTGATTAGTGAATGCCACAAAATTCAGCTTATTACTAGGCAAGATATACCAAAGCCAACCAACAAGTTTATTAATGTTGTTGGATAACCTAAATAAAAATAACATCCCAGTCAACATAAGATTAGTATGCACTAAGGTTTCACCCAAATCCTTGATACTTAAAGCCAAATTTTTAAATGATTTGAAAATCAAACTAGCCAAATGAACAAGAGTAACCACAGTGATCAGCACAAAGATTGATTTTTATAAATATTAAACTGCAGTTCATCTCACAATGGCCAAAGGCATGTGGGATTAAAAAGTTTTACAGAATACCTCACACCTGGTTGCAAAGGTTTTGGACAAATAGGGCATCATGCCAAAATTAAGGACTGGAGATGAGGCAGTTCATTTTTTTGGGCTGCCTGTGGTGTGCATGTTGAGCACCCTAAAAATATTAGAGTTACGGTGGAGCTGGGAATTGTCCTAAGTCATCAGGAATCAGACCTGGCCCTTCAGAATTAAACTGAATTATCTAATCCCTCGGCAACCACACCTCCCAAAAGAAATAATTGCATACTAAATTTCCATCATAAGATTGTTAATTTAATGATGAAATTTGAAAAATGACTTTTTTCAATAAGTAATAAGATAGCAACAACCCTACATCATTGGGATGATTACAAATTGGGCTTCTTTGGTTACTTTTTTTGCTTCTTGGGGGCAGTTATTGCAACCTCAGTATCCCCGAGGATGGACAATATTTGTAATTTAAGGGAGGTGACCGAAAGCCGAGATCATTAGTGCCATTAGGAGGAGATGAAAAAGAGGAACGGTTGAGAGAAGCCCGACGTTGGCAGAAGTCCACTCTTAACGAAAGGTGCCAAGGGGTCCGCAGTTTAACATCCCAAACGACGGACAGTGTACTCACGATAACTTACTAAGTGCTCTCCACAAAGCACCTTCATCGTAGGGATTGACACACCAATGAAAAATACTTGCCACCTATAGGATTCAAACTAGGACCCTCTGGGTGAGAAGCCAGTAAGTTATCCACCGCACCATCCCGATCCCCAGGATGAAAATTACGGGACCATTATTAATAAATCGCCAGGACAATAACCAACGGCAATTGAGCCATGCTGAAAATCGGATTTACCGCGTACTTCAACCCTTCGCCCAGTGTATTTATATACGGATGCCAGGAAGAGAAAGCACATTTTGAAACAAGTTTTGTGGGCTGACTACGCACAACATGCAACCGTCAATTCTGGAAAGTGGCCCTAAGGTCTAGATAATCGAAACCTGACAATTAGAAACTTGATACACTGAACACGTTTATGAAGAAACCTAATCTACCACTATATGTTTGCACGTGGACTTGTATTAAATCGCCACTTACCAGTGATATAGAGCTACCCGTAATTTCGACCGCTTATTCTTCTCCACAGTAACTCGACGATATGCCCTCGCGGGTTCCATGAACTCCGAGATAGCGATGAGTCCATCCGCTTCAATCGGCTCCCTCGTTCCAGCTCTCAAAGCAAACTGACGAGACCAAATGCCCGTCGGCAGGTAATGGAGGGGGGGGGACTTTTGGGGAAAAGCGGGGGTTTAATGAGGGCGAGACTTCGCACAAGAGAGAGTGAAATCGAATTGGAACGATGGAAAAGGAGGCGGAGGGAATTGTTTGCCCATCTCAATTCCGAAAGTGCGCATTTCGCGTATCTTCGCCGGGCTTTGCAATGGGGCGAACTGGAGTCCTGCAGTTAACCGCTCCGTTCCTCGCCGAAAGCTTGAGTGCTGAGTGTACGTATAGCTGCCTCCAAGACAACCAGCCTACAATGCATTTGAGTGTCCCTCCAGAAATGCACGCGCGTCATTAAACGAGCCATCGTGTGCTCGTTCAGTGAATCCAGCCTTGGGTCACATTGTTAGACCATGACTATACAAATGCATGCATAACACGCATGTAGGTAAATGAGCCCAATGATGATGCTAATGCCTTGCGACCCGGAAAATAATTTGAAGTTCCAATTAAATTGGCGATAAATTGCGGTGAGGAAAATTTCATCATGAACTCGGTATAATAAATGTGTGGCAACTACTATTCCTCAGTAGGTAGTATGAATCTGAATATTTCCTTATTTTTCTTTTGAGTTTATGACATAAGGGCATGGCACCTTGTACATTACGGGGAGGGAGGGTTGGAGAGGAGGAGGGAGGAGAGGAGGAGGGAGGGTTGAGGCACAGGATACTGAACATTCCAATGCATGATACGGAGAATGGAATGAAATAAAATCGCGCTTTGCCCATTAAAACGCAATAAAAATCAGAATTCACAGTGTATTATGCAAGTACATGTGAGAGCATACTGGTCTGAATATGAGAGCAAAGAGACCAATAAGGCTAGTACGCACTGAGATTCTCAGTTCGGACTCTGTCGCGCGAGCTGCACCTGGGATTCATTTCTAGCATCCGGAATGGTCCGCGACAATGAATCTTGCATCTCATGTGATGCGTTTTAGTGTTTTTTGATATCCAATCCGAAGTGGGATTATTTACACAATGTCGCGCAACATTGAGTCATTGCATACGCGAATCTCAAACGGAGTGAACCTCTCTACCATTTTCGCACCTGATTGTTTTTTTCCTTTTCTGTTGATAACAGTGATAATGTACACAGCATATTCCACTTTACAGTTAATTGAGGATTTGCAAATGTGGCAATGCTCGTGGGATGTTTCCACTAGTGAATATTAAAAGCAGAAGTGTGGCTGTGCAGACTTCAGGAACAAACTCGGATATTATCTGTTTAGCAATTTTGAAAGTGGACGAACATGAGGCTTGTCTATGAGTCTCCACTTGCGAGGAAACGGAGAGTGAATGCAAGCCTTTTGGTAGCACCAACCTAGCTACCACCCTAAAATCCGTCTCCTTTTTCGAAATACGTGGTCCGACCATTTCCATAAGACATTCAAAATCGACTGGACTCATACGAACAAAATTTCTAAATCCCATTTCATCCTCAAATCTAAGGGTGTCAAGAAGATTGTGCCCATGCTTACTCCGATCCTTGAATAAACCACGCAGCCACCAAAGGCTTTTTGTTAGCTTTTTTTTTACTCCCTAGAGTGATGTCCAGTGCTATTGCAATCCCTGAAAGTGCAACCTCGTTCGACATGGCTCAAATTCAAACTAGATGCGTTCACGATTCCCAGAGCGACGATGTTGTTGGGCAAACAGTTTGTGACACGAATCCCAGTGTCTGCGACAAATAGTCCGAACAAAGAATGCCATTACGTACTAGCCTTTATGCTCTCACATGCCCTTTGTCCACCGACTAGAATATATGGAAACGGAATTTGGGACGGCCAGTGGCAGAGATATCCTCAGAAATGATCGACTCAATCCATGATACGTTTTTGAATGGTCGACGAATCAAAATTCGCGCACCTGTTGAGCACACAGACATATAAGGTAGTGTAAATTTTACACGAAACATAAGGCGTGAAAAAATCTCGGTAAGATGGGTACCGCCTTTCACCGCCACGGCCGTTCATTCATGTGGATATACAGCCACGTTTTAACTCATTTAACCCTTCTAAACAGTCGCAAACAAAGGAGCATGCCATGAGTTTCCTCCAACTGTTATTTTTCGGTGTTAAATAGTGTTTTATCACCGAATGGTGATTTTTTCATTAATTTTTTTTGTTTCAATAGAATATGAAATTGAAATCGTTAGAAAGAAAAAACTAAAAATTTAACAGCAGCATTGTGATATACCGGTGATACTACCTTGATCAAAAAGTTCCCGGAATTTATTTAGAAAATTAAAAATACAAGTTTATTCATCTAAATCTATATTTCCCCTTCAAAGTAATCCCCATCGACTGCAACACACTTATGCCAGCGCTTGATCCAATCCTCGAAACATTTTTTATATTCGGTTTTCGGTATGTCCATCAGTGCTTCCTGCGATTTTTCGATTACTTCCTCTCGGCTGCTAAAACGCGTTCCCCGTAATGGTTTTTTAACTCGATTGAACAGAAAGAAGTCACAGGGAGCCAAATCAGGTGAATTCGGTGGCTGTTGGATGGTATTTGTTGCATTTTTCGTCAAAAAATTACGAATAATGATAGCACTGTGCGACGGTCTCGACGCACTGTGCGACGATTTCTGGTCTCTTTCGGCGAATTGCTTCACGCAAACGTCTCATAACGCCCAAATAATACTCTTTGTTTACTGTCTGGCCTTCTGGCAAAAATTCATGATGCACTACACCGTTGTAATCCATGAAAACCGTCAGCATTGCCTTCTTTTTTGACTGAAAACGACGTGGTTTTTTTGGTCTCGGCTCATTTGGTGAACGCCATTCACTTGCCTGATGTCTGGATTGCGTGTCGTACTCATAAACCCACGTCTCGTCTCCAGTAATGATCCTTTTGATGAATGTGGGATCGGATTCAGCCTCGCAAATCATGTCTTTTGCGACGTCAACACGGTCTCTTTTTTGCATGAAATTGAGGTCTTTTGGCACCAACTTTGCTGCTACACGACGGAAACCCAAATCATTAACCACAATGTCTTGGGCGGATCCATAGGCAATGTTCAAGTCCTCCGCTATTTCTCTGATGGTTAATTTGCGGTTATTGACCAACATTTCTTTTACTTTATCAATTTTTTCACCGACTTTCGATGTCGATGGTCTGCCACTGCGTTCATCATCTTCGATTGACTCACGACTACTTCTGAACCGCTCGTGCCACTGGTAAACGACCGTTTTTTTTAGAGAATCGTTGCCGAAACACTTTTCCAACATTTCCAACGTCCGTGCGCCACTAAATCCGTTTTTTACGCAAAATTTAATACAAGTTCGTTGTTGCAAATTTAAATCCATTTCTGCAATTGTAAAAAATCGCCAACACACAGAGATAGATGTACTCTTGGCTACGTAACTTTTGCAAATGTCAAGTTATGACACTAAGATTTAAAGGGAATATCAACAACAGATGTACCAATTTAACAAAAAAACAGAACTCAAATCGGAACGATGGGAGCGCCACACGGTGGTTATTCCGGGAACTTTATGTTCAAGGTAGTATACTGTATGATTCTTGCTAAAAGCATGCCTTTTCCCATTCATAGATTTGGTACCATCTCTTGGACATTCTAAGGAGTTATTGAACGACCTACCTAGTACGTATTTGATATCACGTGTATTGTTAGAAGAGGCAAGGGAATTGTCGCTGTACCCTTTTGTAGTTTTTGCCCATTCATAACCACCTTAACTTTAATTTAATAAATTACAGATAATAATCGAGGTGACAATGATTTTTTTACTTATTAATATGGGGGTAACACCCTGTAGTTATTCAGTGACCGCTATTGATTCGCACCTGCTGTTTTTCACTTGCTTGGAACTAATTTCAACGAATCACAAAAATATGACTTTAAAGGGTTTCGGAAGAATTGGGAGTGAGTTTACATATGAATTGATAGAATCAAAAAATTGCCTTCTGCGGTTTCCCTTAACCAGTGCTCACCTAATCTTAATAACCACAGTTTTCAATCATAAGCAACAAATACGTTAAACACGACAGGAGATATCGCTATGCATGTTAAATGCCCACGGATTGAGAGAAATAAGAATCAGATAATAATAAGCATAGGCACAAATTTAGGAATAGCGTAATCAATGCGCCATATCTCAGGGGCTGTTTTCAGTTAGTTAGGAAATAAATGGACCCCTATGAAGGTCACTACTATTTAGGTAACTGATTTTTTTTCCTGGCAAGCGCACACATTCATCATTTGTTACCTAACTTGGTAACAAAGAGTGGGATGTTTGTTTTCACCTGATTCCACTGTTCACATTCACGTGACACGACGTGGAAAGGAGGAAGTGCACTTGAGACATTGAAGAAAGAACCTCGTCACTCAGTGCCAGTTATGCAAAATAATCTGCCGAAGAGTATTGCAAAATAAGACCTGTGACTAGATTAAGGCTTGAATTTAAATAATCTGTTCATCCTCAATTGTTGCCTTGTGAACCTTGACCGCCTTGAAGAGGCTTGTCTGAAACTGCGTTCGATGCGCTTATCCCTTTTTTTATTATGGATTTCAATAGTTGTCTCTGTTGTTCTGAGTGCCTCTAAACCATTTATAAAACCATGCCCCAGAGTTAATTAAGATTCCTTACTTCTATGATATTGTTTCCGCTTGTAAGTAGACATTTCTTCCGGTAGCTTAACTATACTGCTGACGAGATCCGTCGGGCTTTTTAGTTCAGTTTGAAAATCAAAATTGCACAGTCCTGAACCGTGTTTTCCAGATATTTTAAATCCTATTTCATATAGGAATAGGAATTAATTGATATTACTCCTTGAAATAACAATACAATCATCGTGAGGCACGAGAGCAATTGGCGATATAATCATTCATTTTGGTCTCCAACGAGGATCAGTAACCTTTGTTGACGCGGTATCTAGATGACAAGTAAGTAAAGTTAAACCTTTAAATTGTATTGAGACTAGTTCAATGAGCATTTTTTAAATATCGTCGTAAAACCCATGCATGGCTGCTTTGAATAACTCATAGGTAAATGTTCCCTCATTTTCCCTCAGTTCAGATCGTCCCGTGAATTTGCTAATGAAACTTAACTCATGAACCCACACTCCGATAGTTCACCACAAATCACTTCAACAACTCGGCAAAATCGTAAGAAAATAAATGCTCTAGATTAGGAGATATTGTTAAGTACTTTCTGATTTTGGTGTGAAAGGGCGACTCTGGTGACGATAGTGGGCCCTGAATCGTAAACTAGGCAATGAGCATAGGGTAAGCGAATGCCTGCAGATAGAGTTGTGGTGATAGTGTTTATGCCGAATTGTTAGAAAAAAACCTTTTAGTTTAGGCGATATTGTCTCATAAGGTTTTCCTTTCGCTATAAAAGACGACGCATCGCTTGGGTTAACTTAAGTTTAGTTACGATATCTTTCTTGGGCCGTAAATCATAATCATCGTAATTAATATCGGTATTCCAATTGCTATTGATTACAGGGAGTATATCTGAGTATATTATGTCCAATGTAGTAGGGTAAATGCAATTGTTTAGGAGATTTACTTAGTTACTCCGTGCAATATTGTGTATGTTGGTATGCCTGAAAAATCCCAAGCCTCACCGGTCGCTAGGTGGTCGTGGGCTACTTCTCCGTGGGCCAAGTTCAATTAAGTCAAAGACAATGTTGTTTACATCGTCGTTATTTTGTAGCTTAATTACGTGGCGTTTTGCGGTTAACATTAAGGTGTAAAGCGGAAAATAAGTATGATGAATCGTATTGCTTATGATTTCCTGAAGGTAATATTAAAAACTACACAGATTATTGCACCTGAGGAAGACCTTTAGTTCTGTGCTGATCGTACGGATCCTACAATAACATTTATCGGTAGCTCGAACAGTTGTCATAGATTTCAGAGGAAATTGAGTGCGTCTTTATAATTTGTTAAGTATGGCAGATGACGAAGAGCTCACATTACCTCGAGCGTCGATAAACAAAATGATCAAAGAAATTCTACCTAACATTCGAGTAGCAAATGAATCGCGGGAGTTAATATTAAACTGCTGTACTGAATTCATCCATTTGATTTCATCTGAAGCTAATGATATCTGCAATCAACAATCAAAGAAGACAATTAATGCCGAGCATGTTCTTCAAGGTATTTGCAACAGATATGTCGGTAATAAAACGATATTAGATGCAACTATTCATTTAATCGACTTTTTAAGGTTTTTGTTGGGTTGCAATGATCACGGAAAACTTTCATGTTATTTTCCGCTTGTAAAATCGTTTGGTATTGAGTGACATTTAAGCTACATGTTCATTCTGCTTTCCTTTTACCTTTGGAATTATAACAAACTAATATATACATTGGCATCATATCCATTGGTAGTAATCATCCATATCACTGACCAAAAACCAGCATTCCTCTGAAATAATTGTATATCTAGCCAACCTGTTCAAACATATGTGCATGTGATTAGTTGACAAAAGATTGACCTATATACTCATGCCTTTGTTAACTGATTTACCCGTAGCCATTTCGTCGTGATGCTTGAAACACCGAGTAAGGCTTTTTACTTGGGTTTAAGTTGGATTGGTGCACATTTTTAATGCTGCTACATTAATTTGTATCGAACTAAATTGAATTGAATTTTAGCAAACATTTTTCTAGCTTCATAATCACGATTAAAAATGTCTAGCATTTCTTTCTGTACCTGCACAGGCTTTATTTATAGTGCGTACACGCATGTTCAGAAGTCCCAACAATTATTATACTACCCTAAAGATATCAGAGTTGTGAGTTTTTAATACCTAATATGTAGGATAATATTAAATAGTGTTTTTTAATATTATGTCTGATTTGCATGCCAAGTATCTCAGAAATGGAAATAGTTTGGCATGAGTTTTAAAATTTCATTACAAAATCAAATGATAGTGAGTGATGGAGGAGTGGGGTGTTTGGAAGAGGCTAAAGACTGGAAAGGAATAGGAGAGAGGAAAGCAGGACTTCATTGAACTGGGGAAAAAAGGCATTATACATGGTGTAGGGAAAGAATAATTATTGTGGTTTACAATGCCTAAATAGTTTCAAGTTAGCCCTTCTTGCTCTACATAAAATGAAGATATTAAGGAGATGTCAGGCGTACTGAATAACTAGTTGGCAATGAAATTTGAAAACTTTTTTCGAAAGTGTCAACTTTAAGTTATTTTAGAAGTTCCTTATGCATTCTAAATTAGTAGTGGAAATGGATATTGTATTTTTGTATGATCCCATTTTGAAACTTTCAGGATTTGTTAAAAAAGATGAGATAAAATGTATTTTTTCATAAAAAATACAACTATTTTTTTTAATTTTCAAAACAGAGTATATCTAATAACTTTGTTAATTTAAATACATTAATCCTGAAATATCACATAACATTTACACTTCATTTGAGGGTTTTAAGTAAATCCTGGCCATTCCTCTGACTTACTGATGTTTACCAGTACTAAAAATGTGTAGAAAATTGATATGCTCTAATTTCTAAACTTTTGACAGTTATAGCTCTAAAATGAAATACAAAATGTGAAACAATAGAACACATATTCTCTGTAGATACTGTCAGAATTGTGAGTTTGGCCAAGATTGAGAAAGGTGAGTCATGAGCTTGGCTGATTTGACATAGGATGACCCATTTGTTGCTCTCTTAGTGAACCAGGAAGTCCACTGACTTTTTAATTTTTACTGTGTACTTTTTTGTAGTATTGGAAATTATATTTTTTTGTGATAATTTTTTAATGTTAAAATATCTACATTTTACAGTGTTTATACTTCCAAACATAATGCATATGGCTAGATCATACTGGAATGCTCTATTTATTACTTGATTTTATCATTTCATAAAATAATTTTGAGTGAACCTATCAGCTCATATAATTTCTTTTCTTAGCTTTGGATCGATTGGGTTTTGGAGACTATCGGGCTGATGCAGAAGCTGTAATGAAGGATTGCAAAGCTGTGGCTGCCAAACGTCGAATGCAGTCCACTAGATTGGAAAATCTGGGCATTCCGGAGGAGGAATTGTTAAGGCAACAGCAAGAATTATTTGCCAAGGTAGGTAATAACAATTATTTGGAGCATCTTTGGATTGATGTTTCCTGTGAAACTATCCATCATGTGCTGGTGTATGCAAATCACATTTGTACATAATCAGTATTGTATTATTATTATAAGGTAATCTCCAGTGAAGTAGGTTTTTGGATGGACACAACTATCACATAATTAACTTGCGACTCCAACGAAACACAATCGAGCAACCTACTCTACATCAGGTCCCTCTTCATCTCTGTGTACTTCCTTCCTCCCTTCATTCCCTCCAACATCCCTATCCTGTTCCTGCCTCTTCCTCATTTGCCAAACATTCTCCCCTCCATCACCATCTTCAACATCCCACTGCCACTCAGTACGCCTTTCATCCATTTTTCCTGCTTCCATAGGATTTCTCTCAACAAACCCCTCTCCTCTCCCACCATACCAAGTACGTCCTCATTTGTTTTCTTTCCGGTCCATTTCACCTTCTCCATTCTTCTCCATACTCACATTTCAAAAGCCTCCAAAAAGCCCTACGTTTATCCTCCTGCTTCAGTGACCACATTTCCACTCCGTACATAGTGTACGCTCCATATCAAAGTTTTTCAGTCTTTTCTTAACCTCCCTACTCAACGTCCCCCCCATCATCAACTCCCTCCTCCTTGAGAAAGCCTCCTTGCCTAGTGCAATTTTTCTCCTTACGTCCCTACTACTTTGACCGCCTTGGTCCAAAACTCTTCCGAGATACCTGAATTGTTCTACCTGCTCTATTTTTTCCCCACCTATTTTAATATTTAGCTTAGCCTTTTTCTTTCTGGAAAATCGCATAACCTTTGTTTTATTAATATTGATTCTCATCCCATATTTATCACACTGAACCTCCAATTCACTCAGCAATGCTTGCAACCCCTTGGCTGACTGAGCAACTAATGCTTGGTCATCAGCAAACCTAACCGATTTTACGAATTCCCCTTTGACTTTCATTCCTACCTCCAGTTCTTACAGGCTGCGGATCAGTCTCCTGTCCCTCCAATCCAGTTTATATATATATATATATATATATATATATATATATATATATATATATATATATATATATATATATATATATATATATATATATATATATATATATATATATACTCACAATTAAAAATGTGGTATGGCAGGTTGGAATCTATAATCTTGTAGCCATCAATGACCGACTTGGTCATCTTCTTAACGAGGTCGGCATAAATTAAGTTTTACCTCTCATAAATGATATTCTCATTAATAGTGTCACATTGTAATTGCCTTTCATTTACCCATATGAGAAGCAACCTTTAAACATCATTAAGAATATTTAACTGTTGCGTAGATATTCTTGTCACTCTTTTTTAAGTACCTTTCTCCTTAATCATGTCCTTGTTCTTGAAGAAAATGTAAATTGTTGATGTCAACCAATTGTATGTGCATGCAAGATTAGTCAATGATTTTACTTTTCATTTATACTATTATTGTTATTCTCTTATGGGTGTCTTATTGCGGTTATTTCTTCATGGATATTTTTAAAACCATTCGCAAAACATTGTTTGACTTTTGCACAAAATATTATTAAACCTTGCCCTTAAAAATAAAAAATAATATGTTAGAACACAAGTTAGGAAAAATGTATGAGCACTAGTGACCCTACGATGGTAGCGGAACGAGTCGTAAACAAACTGCATTGGCAGGTATGGAATCATTCTGGGAATTCCCCTTTTCTCCTCATTTGTTATGCAAAAGGCCTCTCATTAAGCAAGGCATTTTTGGGCACAATATTTTTACTCATTATGTAAGTTGCAATATGAGTTCCTCATTATGTTGGGTTCCACTATATATGCTTGAGAGAAATGCTCTAAAATCAGTAAACTGCTGCACAATGTAAGCATTAAATGCTAACAAGCAGTTTAATTTAGGATGTAATCTGGTTATTGTTAGTGCATTACTAGGTGGTAAGCAGGAAAGTAACGACGTAATGATGTTCACAAATTGTAATAAGCATTGATTTCACTCAATCCATTATAAATGAACATGTACCTGACAAGAATTACCAATTATGTAATAGTGTGTTGTTTAAACATTTATCAAACATAAACACCCTAGTTAAAGTACATAATTTCATTCTTTGCAAATCATGAATGTAACATTCGTTAAATTCCTTCAGGCTAGAGAAGAACAGGCGGCTGCTGAACAACAGCAATGGGCCCAGCTGCAAGCAGCTGCACAGCTTATGACATCAATGCAGCAAAAAGTTAATGAAGAAGGAGATGAGGAAGATTATTCTTAAGAGCCACTTAATGCCTCCTCAGGGATTAGTTATTGATGAAAAAGGTCTTTGGGAGTTACAATCCTAAAGAAATGATGTCTCCGTAATAACTAGACAATTTTTGATTGTATGATTTTTTTGTATGATTGTTTAAAAAAATAATTAAGGAGAGATTTGTGTGTATTAAAGATAAAATAAAGCAATAATGAATTTCAAATATTGGTTTCACTTGTAGTGTTTTGTATTGGGTTTGATGATGCAAGTCCATCATGGGAACCCCTCAAGGTCAGAGAGTAGAACAAAACTGACTCTTGCCAAAAGAGAGACCAAAGTGAGATTGGGCCATGCTAATTATGAGGTCTGCATGAGAGGGGCAAAGGAGTAAATGATACAATATTTTCCCACTGGAAGAAGAGTTCTCAGATTTCCCAATGGGTATACATGGATACATATAAAGGAAGGAAATAATACGATCATCCTTAGGGAGGCGAGTGCAAATCTGAAGATGAACGCTGAGTAAAAAATGAAAGGCATGATATTTTGTCTGCGATTTGCGGTTGCCGAAGAAACGTTTGAGCTTGGGGACGGCCGAGAAAGTTGCACATGCAGGCAGGAAAGCTGCCAAGGTTTGCAAGTCGCCCTGGAATCTAAGACATTTTTCTTGAAAAACACCGTCACGCTCGGAATGTGACATTGTTTACGAGGTCTCGGATCGTTGATGGATTTGACGCTTACGTCTGCCAACCCTGATATGTTCATCAAAGAGGAGGAAGAAGTAGAATCGAAATCGAGGGTTTTGAACGCGCCTTTATACGCTCCACATTACGATATCTAACGTACTGCAGGCTCTCGGAAAGGTTTTGTAACCAGCAGACAGTAAAGGAGGACGCAATGCTATCCGTACAAACGCAATGGAATTAAAACTTTCATTCTCTCTGGAGAGACCGGTGTGATAAACAACGAAAATTTTACATCGGTCCTAATTCCGAATATGTCAAGTGGAGAGGATGCACGGTCATGCCTTCTTTGACACGATAAATAGAAATTTACTCGTATTTAACAATTGCAGTACACTACAATAATGCTGAGTAAACGTGAAAACTTGTGATATCGTACTTCAAGTAAATTTTATACTTGGGAGTGAGATTTAATCCCACATTTTCACAGGGACCACATGCGAGACGAATGTGCGTGTAACCAGTACTCATTTTAAGGGTGGTCGGTAAGTTCGACGAAAAAGCAAAGAAGAAGTGTTTAGATTACATGTTCTCCTCCTCTCTTCATGAGGGGATCTTCAATTCTTTCTTCCTCTTCGGCCAATTACAAGAGTAGCCTACATGTGTAACATTCTGACCGACACAAAGTGACATGCTAACGCCGAGTTTGTCCCTGCCGTAGATTAGCCAAGGAGTCCTCTTCTTGCAAAGATTTCTTGTTCTCTCAGCGAGCAGTGGTGCGGTCGAAACTTTGGGACTCAAAATACTGCATGCATAAGGCGTTTTCGAAAAGTAAGCAGGTTCCGTTTATGAATAGTTCCACCGCGGAACTGCATTCAAGATTGAGGAGGAATACTGCGTATCAGCGCGAAACCGCGCTGATACACATTTCATTTATCAAATCAGATTACTACGGGACAATCAAAACGCTCCGCATGGCTGTGTGCATCCAACATTTTTAGAACGATAGAGCGCCCACCGACTGTGAAATGCGGTACGTTTTAAATAGATAAGTCCGTTTTTTTTAGGCAAGGAATGTGAAACTGTCTGAAATTCATCGCCAGATTTTCGATATCTTTGGCGAATGTGCGATAGAATGCTGAGGAAATGGGAGAGAGAGATCAACCGCGGGCGGGGAGAGGGATGAAAACGCGCATTTAAGATCATGTAGAAGTTAATTAGAACAAACCGTTTTATCAATTTCATCGTATTTTTCGCGATATGGTGAGCATGATGATGGCGGATTCTCCAGCATTCACTTAAAAAATTCTAGTATTTATTAAGAGAGGCGACCGACACATGTTGTCGCAACTAGGTTCTCCCCACCCATTATGCTCGATGTGGTCCCAGAATCAAATCGCCAGTCCATTCTGAACAGAGGTTTTCCTTCGTTTTACTCCTTTGTGATAAATGCGTTAATGATGTTGGGAATTATAGTGGTAGGAAAGTATTTCACACTATGCGGAATATGATCCAAATTATTTTATAAAATAATGATGGACATTTTCCTTTTAAAGTCATATATTAGTCTCAGAATACAACTCGTATTCCACTGCTAGTACATTAGTAACATGGGAAAGAACTGACTGAAAAAAAGAAGAAAACTGACTAATTGTACCCAAAAATAATGAGTGCTTGAAGAAAAGACTTCACAAAAGAGAAAACTTCATGTAACAAGATCTATTGCGAGAGGCTGCGAAAGTAGAGAGACGAATTAACTTTCCAGAACTTGATCCGTTTAAGGAAATGTAAAATTCAATACGGACTTCAAGAACAAGGAGAATTTCCGTTTAGAAGATCCCATGTTATCTTACTCACATTTTGTGTTTCAATATATACATTCAAGATTTAGCAAGTATTAAATAAGCAAAAAATCAACAAATGTGTGGCATTGAAGAAGAAACATCACTGAAAACGGATGCGCTAGGAAAGAAATGCGAGAGAGGGAAGCAGAGAAAGAGGTAATTTATAGACCACCGCTTGCAGCCTTGAATGGTATATGGTACGCGCGAATTATAAATCTTCGCTACCCATCTCGCTGTTCTGGCTGTGTTGATAACCATGTTTGTCTCCCGGGCCGAACCCTCATTTGAACGAACACGAAGGCCTATCTTCAACACAGTAATCTTTTGGGCAGTCTCATTCACTAGCTCGCGGGGTGACTACGCGAATATCAACAGGATCGTTCTCGCTTTAATTTCAACAGTTTCCTCTCATACGCCCTCTGCAGTTTTGTCACCCATGTAAAAAAGTAATCCGCCACTTGGGATAATATTCTTAAGTACGCGCCGATTAATAATACCCAATTCTTTCAATGACCGGTAGTAAATAACTATCAACTTTCTAGAAATATGTTACTCTGAGGATCGTTCTTTGCAAAAGAGTTCCGAGAAAATTCGAGAATAGGTATTTTTCAACTTCAAGAGACGGAATGGATTTTTGTGACATACCTCCCGTAAAGAAACTGTTCTACTTCTTCAACATCGTGCTTGCGGTAAGTCAAATATAATCTGGATGGACACTAAATGAAGGTGTTATGAGAACTTTTGGTAGATCCGGGAGTATTGAACATAGGAGTATTTTTTCTGCACCAAAATTTAAAAGGGCGACGAGTAATATTGGTAATTCGAATAGGAGCAAACATTATCAAATCCGCAATGATGCTATAATGCCATAACCAAATTCATTCATCTGATGCCGTCCGTCTGTAAACTCATCTATCGGTACTTCCTCCTAGAAAGAGCTAAAATAAATGTTAAAAAAATAGCTTACTGGAATCTAGGATAATGTTCAGAAGGGAAGGGACACGTCTCTTTTAGAAACAGGCAATTGAGTTTTGAAGAATATGTTCAAAGATACAGCGGAAGACTACTCTAGCTCCTGCCGACTATGCAAATCCCGATTTAAACAGCGCTTCTAGTTTTCACGTCATTTCAATATGGTAACAATAAAATACCTCGGAGATGGAAGCTATGATTGCGTAAAATATAATAAGTGACAAATGACTTCTTCTGCGCAAAATACAATTTTAAAGTTCATGCGAAAACTTTCCAGTAAGTCACTGATGTTGTTTTTCGTGCTTGCTTTTCGTTTCCAAACGACTGGTTGAGTTCCACCGCGTTGACGTCAAGGATGTAAATTTATTCTTTGCATATGTGCTCAACCTAAGCCTTGGTAAGGTCTTTCAATTAGATTGCCAAAATAGCCACTGCCAGCAACCAGAGTAAAAAACAGGGATTCATCAAATTCAATGAAGCAAGATGATTGCTAGAGAATCAAGTGTTATCCATGAGTATAGCATGGTATTAAAATGAACATTATGGAGGTGTTAGCTTAGTTTTTCCTGTGGCTCTCTATGTTCGCCCAACATCACGGAGGCTTCATCACCAATTGAGCGATTCATTTAAATCTGTACGGTCCAAGTCGTCTAACGTCTTCAGGACATAAAGCAGGAGGGGATTTTCTGTTATGAGCGGACGTCTCGTCTCGGAAGTGCATAAATCTTTCTTCAATTCCTCCATCTTCGGTGAACCGAAGAAATATTAACAATCGAGCTTCCATGCTGATATCCATGGCTTCGTCAATTATTATCTACATGAAATGAGTTTTGGAAATTTCTTATTCAATTTCACTATCCATGAATTTGGTTACAGAAGATATCATGTCCTCAGATACCATGTCAGCAGAGAAATAATGAAATGATTTTTGTTTGAGGGTGCTCTTTTATTGAAATGTCACATCTTGCTACCACATTTACTCACAAGTGCGTCATAACATTTCGTCTTTTTGAAGATGACGCAGTTTCGTCGTGCTCTATAAAAGCTAGACCTTGTTTTCCAAAATACCAAGTAGATCTAAAGATGAGCCCGAGTATTTCCCCATTTGTTCTCACCATGCCATTGTGCTTTTCAATTAAAATTCTGTTTAGATCACTCATACATTCAATTCTTCGCTTTTCCAAAAATTAAATTAAATCCCTTTCACAAGCCATAAGACTACGCGAGACCCTATGTCTTTTATCGACGTTTCAATTCTATTCAAATCGCCATAACCACTCGTATTCTAAACCGTATTCTTTCCGAAAAGAATAGTAACTCGTAAGCACGACTAGCACCCCTCCAAAGTCAGGCGCCACTCTAGTGTACTCGTCCACCAAATTGTCGCCTATTGTTCTTCAGCTTATTTCTCACATTAAAGAGGTGATGCGGCTGTCCTTCAATACATTACATGTATTACCATATGATAAGGCGAGGGTAAAAGAAAGAGAAAAAAAAACTTTACAGTTCCACACACTTTTAATACAACACGACCATGGTTTCGATGCTGGATTCGATTCATCATCAGGTACAATTCAACAAAATTTTCCAACTTGTATAGCCAGGCGCCAGGTAGGGGAAGTGAGGGAGAGGGGTGGTACTGAGGCAAGCATTGGTGGGTGAAGGAAAGGTGAGGGAGAACTATTGGATGCAGACGGTACAAAGGGGGGTGTTTGATTGTAAGGGTTGACTCTCATTAATGGAGGAATGGTGACTGTCCCTGCCTTGGTGGGGGAGGGGATGGTGTGGGAAGGCATTCAAGAATTTAAGGAGATGGGAACGCGAGAGGTAAAGGATATCGTTGTGATAAAGGTATGAGGTAAATTATGAGGTATGAGTAATAATGAGGTAAAGTATATCGTTACAACGATATCCTTTACCTCTCGCGTTCCCCTCTCCTTAAATTCTTGAATGCCTTCCCACACCATCCCCTCCCCCACCAAGGCAGGGACAGTCACCATCCCTCCATTAATGAGAGTCAACCCTTACAATCAAACACCCCCCTTTGTACCGTCTGCATCCAATAGTTCTCCCTCACCTTCCCTTCACCCACCAATGCTTGCCTCAGTACCACCCCTCTCCCTCACTTCCCCTACCTGGCGCCTGGCTATACAAGTTGGAAAATTTTGTTGAATTGTACCTGATGATGAATCGAATCCAGCATCGAAACCATGGTCGTGTTGTATTAAAAGTGTGTGGAACTGTAAAGTTTTTTTCTCTTTCTTTTACCCTCACCATGAAGGAATTCCACAAAGTTAAGCCTGAAACTGTTAGCTTTATATGATAGGGCACTAGTCTTTAGAGCACAGTCATCCGACACACAAACATGAGCGACCGAGCGACACGTTTTTCCACCCGGGAGACTCGCCGCCACTCTCCCTCAGGTTTTCATTAACCCCAGAGATATGTTTTCACGATTTTGAGCCTTCATTACACCAGAGATTTTCCAATTCTCCACATTTGAGGTAGTAGACCACAAATGGCTCCCGAGGAAGACAACTCTCTCCGCTCATCAAATTACGCTAGTAATTCCGAAAGATGTTATTACTTGCAAGTTCTGTAGTTTCAACTCCCTATGGTTCCTCCGTCGCCTAGATAGTCTCGCGGTCCCTCCATGATATCGAGCGTTCTTTCAAAAATATATTCCATCCGCACTTTTCAGCCCGGACCCTCAGTTGTCTTCAAATCAGAACGCATGCCAGAATTCCTCCAAATAATATCATCTAAAACATTCAATAAAGTGTAATGCCTGACTTATGTGCACATGAATGGCTTCGCAGCTAAACCTTTTGGCACACTACGAGCTAATGCAAGGCAGTTTCAGCGGGCAGGAGCGTTCAGAGTACTCGCTATGTCGTTGAAACGGGAGAATTAGACGGACAATGCACATTCCCGAAAAGTTATAGTTTGAAAGCGATGATTGCATGTTGACAAAAGCGTGACGCTTATAGCGATGGAGAAAAAAATCAAGACATTTGGTCATAACCTTGATGAATAACGGTAATATACCCCGTATTCTTGAATTTACGCCGCTGATGAAAGGCAGTAGATGAATTGATTCTATAAAAATGTAATGAATGTGCCAAATGCGAAATCGCTGTGAATGAGCTTGAGTCAACATATCTGAGATCTCGTTTATATCGCTGTGCACCCTCAAATATCGACTACTCCCAATATAACGGAGTATTTTTGCATTGAAAAGGGGCATTCTACCAGTAAATCTTAGGCTTGAAAATAGAATGGGTTTAATTTCAGACCTCGATCTCCAGGACAATTTTTTTTCCAAATTTGAGAAAGATATTTCTGGTATCCCGCATTTAGCCGTAACAGCAGGTTTTCCAAATTAACAATAATAATGTCTTAAATACATTATTTGAGATGATTTTAGCAAGATTTAGGACAGGAAAAAAATTTTAAGCCCATAATAAGGAAAAAAACAGTGGTACAAGAAGAGACCATTTGGATACATCAGACGAATAATTGAAAAATTATTGTCTTTAATTAAAAAGATTGTCGTCATGTCGGATCTCTTGACTGTTCGGTGGGATCCTTCTAGAGAAGGCGAAAACCAATTAATACAGCACTGGAGAGATTGGGCTTGTGAACTTTTCAGTCCTGAAATCGTACACCGTTGGAATGTGATAATTTTATCGATTGGGAGAAGGATGTATTCTGTCATCTTTAATAGGTCTATTTGGGTACCTTAACCCTTACTAAACCCTGAATAATGGGGACACAACTGTATATTATTGATCCGCAGTACAAAATATGCTCTGATAAGTTCAAAGCAGTTTCTTGGAAGAAAGTAACGGAAAAGTGTGATAATCAGAGGATAAGGTTTAAATTGTATTATCCAAATTTTCAATTTATAACTTTTTCGAGAAAAATACGAAAGCACCTTGTGTAGTTGAGTCATCAAATTTAGTTGCTCATTTCAAAAGGAGTAGTTGGTAAACTTGTATCTAAACATCTGGACTATTGATTGAATAACATATATTTTGCTGATATGCTAGGGGCTGGACAAAAAAGTGAGTCATAGGAGACTATTCCTCCACCTAATTCACTATAAAAATTCTTCGTCGGAAAACACATTTCACGATACCATTATCTGAATGGAACCCGAATTTCCTCCACCTCAAAACTTAGCTGGCCTCCTAGGATCAAGTGGTTTCTGATTTTCGCCCAGACAATTTTGGGGATAATTTTTTAATATATTTTTCAGGCCTCGGGAGCTATCTTGATCATCGCCGGTTCTGTGGTCACGTCACGACTTTCATCGTCGGCAGCCTCGTCATTTTTACCGCTGGCAGTTTTGGCACCACCAGCATTCATTATTGCACTTGGTGCCATTTCCATCTGCTGTGTTACGTTGGCTCTACCGTTGTGCAAACAAAGCGAAGAGCCGAAGCCCCCCGGGAGTCCAAGATGGAGCAAGAGCGTTGAATTCACTCAAGGCAGGAAAGGGAGAGTGGCTATGGTGAGAAATATTACAGCTATTTCGGAAGCCATCCTGTTTAAGCATCAAAAATGATTGTTCCCGCTACGTGCCTAAGTACGTAACACTGGTGTTTCAGTTTCCAGGTAATAGAATGTGTGTAATTCTCTAACGGCGTCCCATCGCTCACAATTAATTCAAAATTTAAACAGAAACACTTAATACCATAGGGTATTGAAAAAAATAACACTCCAAACGCAACGTAGGTAATAATGGACACATTTGAACTATCACGACAAGCTACACTAGCTGATCGTACAGGTCGGCACTGAAAGCTCAAATTATGTTGCCCATTCTTCGCCCTCTTTGATGGCTATGGGAATATTTAGCTACACATCATACTGTATGGTACACATCATACTGTACTGTATATATCTCCTGTATCTCCGGTGACAACGGTAGCAAACCCAGCGATAGCTTTCCTCCCCCGATTAGTTTATAGCTGACACATCGAAATGAACGAACAAAGTAAGCAATTGGACTCGCAAGAGGCCTCCTAAAAGTTTTAGGAAAGCTTTCTGCATTTCAGCATTAATAAACTTTACGGCTTAGGAAAAAACGCTTCAGAATGATAATGGTAACTGCTACAAGAAAATTAAATAAAATTCAGTGACGTGGGTAATTATTTGCTGACATTTACTTATTCATGGTGAAAAATGAAGGAATTGCTTTCCCCTTGCGGTATTTTTTATGAAACGCAAAATTAAGGCTAAATTTGGGATTTCACTGAATATGAATCGGGGAAGGAGAGGAGGAGATGATAGAAAGTTGAGATCATGTAAAAGGAGACGTCAATCTATAAAATAGCTGCCTATATGAGATGGAATCCCTCCGCCACCCCTAATTTTAATTTCCCTTGGTCGGATGACGGCATCCTAGTACGTCTGTAACCACCACGACGTAGAAATTCGGTATATCGTAGAGACAAGGGGCCAGCGATACTGCATCTCTTTGACAATAGAAAAATCACCTTCTTTCATGCCTGGGACCCTGGAGCTTTCAATTAACCCTGCTACACTTTTTAGATGACTTCTTAAAATCTACAAAACATACATTGATATCTATTCCTTCCCTACTTGTTCTCATTATTTCTATAAAATCAGGTTTCCCCCATCCAAAACCCAAAGTGATTTTCACTTGTCATTTATTTTTCTCTTTTCCCACCCTTATTGATGATTTTTAGTAAAATCTTTCCCATGTGAAAAACACATGTATATTATATTCTTCACTTTCTGAATTATAGTAATTTCTTTCGCTAAAACTGAATAATGTATCCTACCTTAAATTAATGTAAACAATAACTTTAGTTCATCAGGATTGAAGTAACATTTTAAAAGTTGACATAAAAATTCAATGCCTAGTTAACCTGAATTGTTTTAAAAAATGCTTACCTTGGCTAATGGATTGCAGCTATCAGAACAATTGCGAGCAACAGGTATAGGTAGTATCAAATCACAGAGCTTTATATGAGTTATGCTTTGCATTAAATGCTATATTTGAATACATGTGAATTGAAAAAGATTCAATCTAAAGCATCTATTTCTAAGTGATGCTAGGCCTACAACCATCTGTTTCCTACGTGATATCTTTTATGATGCCTTAAAATGTCCTCATTGTGCCGTCATTGCAAACTTAGGAACACTTCATATACACTGGAGAAAACAAACTTGAGAAGCAATTAATTTTAACGTTCATCCCTTCTCTCGAAAACCTTGAGAATGTTATTTCAACTGCAATTGGGTGAGCTAAGCCATGCTCATAGAATGGCTGAAAAAAGTACAACACTTTTCTTTGTTATGCATCCAAATGTAATAAAATTATTAACCCAGTGTAGGATCCAAAGAGTTAGCGATTAGAAAGAATCTAAGAACGCAGAAGGAGACTATTCAGTAGATCAGGGAAGCAAACTTATATCTTATACAGAGAACTCATGTATGTCATATCACAATGCACTAATTATATCAGAGAGTGTTTATGCAAGAAAGGCAAGCATGAATTTAAAATATTTTAATAAATGTGATCTTTCATATTCAACAACTATTAACATGAAAGTACTTTCAGATACTATACTGTAAATTTAACAGTAGATGCTGAACAACATACAAGCATACACATTGCATTTAAGATTGTAATATCAAAAAATTTCTTGATGAAAAGTTATAATTTTTTTTAAGATGGCACTTTAAAAAGCTATCCTTCCTTTTTAATACCAGCGGGCAAATTATTTAAATTCCTCCCAACACTAAATAAAATTTTCAAACAAGCCATAAAAACACCTATAAATTTCTTTTAAATCCTAGAGAAATTTTCAGTGGATGTAGTCCATTCTTTTAGTCTATATTTCGCATTGTGTATTTATGAGGGCTAGTCAAACGAAAACCGAACACTCACTACAATGTGACCATGGAATGGTTTTATTCAAAAGTAATGGCCAAAGCACTGATAAATTTATCCCACTGGGAGACGAGATGATCAATCCAATTTTGTAGAAAGAAGAAGGTCATTGATAGATCCAAAACCTCTTGCACTACCTGGTCCAAATGAAACCAACATCCACGAATGTCTTTCTTTTAGGCCTCCAAAGATGTGAAAATCACAAGGTGAGATATATGGGCTGAACGGAGGATGTTGAAGTGTTTCCCAACCAAATCACTGAAGTGCAGCCTTCATCAGATTGGCAGTATGGAGGCAGGGATTATCATGCAACATGCCATTCTGTCAATTTTTGTCCCTCTGTCAGGATGCGGAACCCACTTGTACACAAACTTTGTGAAAACGCAAGTGATCTTTGATAATGGCATGCATGGAGCCATGGAGGCTAATGCTGACCTGAATATGAATTTCTTCCTCTGTGATTTGTCGGTGTTCCTGGATAAGTCCATAAATCCACCCTATCACATCAGGGGCAATGGCTCAATTGACCTATCCAGGGATTTGCAGCGATGTGCGTTCTATCTTGAAATCTCCTTGGCTCCTCATGTACACTTGTCAGGGATATGCAGTGTTCACCATACACAGTGGACATGCGATGATGAATTTCTAGTACTCCAGCACTCTCAGCCACCAGAAAACAAACCGCACCTCTCTGCTCTTCTTTGCCTGCCTCCATTTTTACAGCTGGACGAACATACTAGAACAGTCCACACACCAAGAAGGACATAACCCAACAACCTGTGTGTTGTCACTATGCAGTTTTCTTACCACAGCATTGGCAGGATTGATTCTTAACAAAAAAGTTGCCACCTTTCACACAGACAGTATGTTATGGGTGGGTGTTTGGTTTTTATTTGACTGCCCGTCATATTTTGCCCTATCTAATCTTAACCAAATTGCCCTCACCATTGTGATGATAACAGTTTATATCAAAGTGTACATATCTTTAACATTGACTTACTAGGTTTTCCCTCCATTTTACCTCAATTTCTTTTCATTAAATTAGGTTAGATTAAAACTTGTTTCATCTCTAGTAGAGGGTATAGGTTTGCTTTGTTCCCTAACTGACACTACTTAAATTTCCATTGATATCATGTATTTCTCTTATTCTCTGCAATGGTAAATCACCTGAGGGGATTATCTCATAAATCTTAACCTTAGTTCTCACCGATAAGCCAAGAATTAAGAAAGAGCCTTAAATCAAAAACCTTATATAATGCTATTGACATAATATATGACTACTACCTTATCTTCTATCACAAACATAATTTTCTATCTTGTTAAGCCTAATTCACTTACATTTACCATCTGATCTGTGCTCCAAGATTACAAGGAATCATAACCGCCCCATGACCATGTTTGTATGCTCCTTTTATCCAAGGGTGCAGCCTGCTTCTCTTCTTACCTGGAATGGGAGAAGAAGAGAGAGATCCTTCCTGGGTGATGAGATAGAAATGAGGCAAGGTTGAGTCCTCTAGAATAACATCATACACCCAATATCCAGTACCCACCATTCTTAGTTGAGCAAGTAGTCTCACACCCAAAATCCATCTTATACAATTAAAAAAAGTTCTTGCATTTATGGCATAGCTTGTTTGTGAGTAGTATCAATATTTGAATTAGTTTCTTCAACGGAGTAGCACAATATTTTAAAATTTTCTATCACAATGGTTGACAGTAAACATATTTTAAATGCAAACCATCATCTAGTTTTCAGGAGTCATTCGAATTTAATTTATTAAAACATTTAAAAGCCTTGGATGAAGTTTTCTCGGGTCTTCCACCGGGTCAGGGGTTCCATGTTGGCCGACGTTTCGATGCCCGACTCGTGCATCGTCCTCAGGGTTGATGATTGCCACTCCGAGAGCGCAGGTATATAAGACGGCCAAAACCGGAGTGGCAATCATCAACCCTGAGGACGATGCACGAGTCGGGCATCGAAACGTCGGCCAACATGGAACCCCTGACCCGGTGGAAGACCCAAGAAAACTTCATCCAGCAAATACGCCGGGAAAGCACCAGATCTTATTTAAAAGCCTTCATTTTGTTATTCCAATTAATGCTCCTATGAGCATTATTATCAGTCCATTAGTGCTCTGATTTTGAACGGCTATATGTCTGGAGAAAGGTCTTTTAGCACTAGTCATGCCTGAACCATCAAAGGTTGAATTATCATCATGTTGAAGACTTACTTTCATGATTCATGATTTTTCCATATAAAATTGATGGGTTCATACTTTAATTGTGCAAGCAATGATTTCATATTCATGAAACCATTAGGTTGTTAAAAATTGACTCATAAAATTACATTGAAACTTTCAAAAGGGAATAAAGGAAATTATTATCACATTCGATATGTAGTTATTTAGCTTTTAAACAATTCCTACAGGCATCTTTCTTGAAAGTCACAATTTAAAGATCATCGATTTGAAAATGAAGCAAAAACCAAATTCAGAAATAGTCATCATTTAATTTCCTATTCTTTCCAAATCAATTTCAACTAATGCAAAGGCTGACTTAAGCAGCAAGTTCTAGAGCACAAACTAATGTAATATGAGTATTTTCTTTATAAAAAGAGTAATAATCAATGAAACATGACTTTAAAAAAATCATAATAATACCTTTAACTAATGTTTATAATGAAGTGCCTGCAGCATTTATAATTAAATACCTATATTCCATTTTTTATAATGCCTGCCATGATGGTATTTTAATTTTTTAGCTACAGTGGCAATTATATTTCTCTGAGAGTACTTTAAAGAAGTTTATATATCCTGGATTAGAATTACTGTGAGCATATCCTCAACAAGAGCAGTAAATCTTTAATTATTTTTAAATAGCATGAAAATCTTTTCTTGAGTGAATTTTAACCTTATTGCCTCATACATGTAATTTTTCTCAAAGACTAGATTGGTGGAGCCAGAATAAATATTTTTCCTCCATTTCACAATAATACATCCAATTTAATGTGTTATCCATAAATCAAAATATATTTTTAAACACCCATTCTGATTTGCTACTTAATTCTGAGCACTCACATGGTTGGATGATGTCAGCAGCAATCAATTCGGCTTCCAGTAGTTTTTCTCCATCAGAAGATACAGAGGTGCTTTTTACTTTCAATTCAAAAATTTTCTTCAGTTAGAACTTTTTAAATAAAAAGTTTGAACATCTGGAGCCATGGCTGGAGCTCATTGATAGAAATTTTTAGCAAAGATGCTAAGTTTCTTCAAATAGGTAGATACTTCATCAGATATGAAACAACAGTAGTTGATCTCTGTATAAGATTGACCTCCTTGTATTTTGTTACCTATTAGTGTGGTGAGAGAATGAAAGAGACATGATAACCTGTATAGACTGCAATTTATTATACTTTCTTCTGTTGAGAGCTATCCTTCTACTATCAAAGGTAAGAATCTCCACTAATAATAGCAAGATTTCATTAATAGAAGTTGTTCAGTGGCAAATGGTTTTTGGATACATATTTGTGGACATGTAATAATAACTCTATATGAATAATATGCTGCAATCAGGTCTCAGATTGGCTCAGTCAACAATTTAAATCCAAAATGACTCATGGGATGTTGATCAGATAAAAAATTGCATGGCTACACTGATATTAAATTCAATTCACAGTATGCAACCATCCTGTGTGCAGTCGCATTCACTGAGCTAGTAACGGGGTCAGTCTCTTTGTCCACAAGGAAGCATTATAACAGAGCCCTCCGAGAAGCCATGGAAGATTCCCTATATCTCTACCCTAATAACAGTGATGCGAGGAAGCAGTGGGATAAGATGCAGCAAAAGGTCAGTAAAACGCATCAATTATGAAGTAACAGGAAAAACTGTTGGAAAATATGGTTAAAATGTAAAGATAACCTGATACAGTAGGTATATTTTGTGATAAAACTCAGAAAAAATGTGACAAAAGGAATTTGGGAAACAATAGCTTACTGTTTTAAATATTTTGATAGTTAAACACATATATGGTATGGCTCCTGGAAGAAAATTATTTCATGTGCTGAAACAAGTCAAATGTGATACAAGAAAATAAACAGATACCTCCTAAAGCAACTTTTGAAGGAACATAATGGAAAATGCCTATGGAGCACTGTGAAAATAGGATTTTATATGAAAATACAAGAGAATTTAAAAAGTATATTGCCTTTGATTTCAATTAAATAATTACTGGAAACATGATAATTAAGAGCAAATGAATCATTTTCTACTTATTTCCTTTTCCAGTTTAAACTCTGATGAAAACTGAATATTCATTGAGTGATTGTTTCACTATGAATACAATAAAGGCAAGAGATACTAGGAAATTTAAGACTAATATTTTATCTTCACATCCTGTCATTCTATCATCACCATCCCATCCTTTGCCCAAGGGAATTGAAGGGGAGGTACTTCAGGATAAACAGTGAAGAAGTTGTGGAAAGTCTTGAGGGAATATGGAGTAAATAACCAGTTATTGAACGCTGTAACAGTGATGGATAGAAATAGAAAGGCATGCATAAGACTGAATGATACCTTTAGTGACTGGTTTAAAATAAAGCATGGCATGAAACAATGATGTTTAACATCACTATATCACTGACTACACAATATTTTATGGCTAAATAAGTGAGATGTGAGTGCATGGATAAAGTTTAATGATTGGAGATATTTATATACCCATCCCCCTGTACAATGTTCTTGGAGTATTGCTGGATGAGCCTAACATCTCCAGGGACTCCTGCATAGTTTTACTTAGGCAATAAAGAGTATGAAAGTGAGGGCTAATTCATTTTAAAGGAATTAAATTGGGTTTGATAAGGAGGATGGGAACAATGTTTGAATGTAGGCTTTCACAGGTGATATTAATTCATGGAAATACATCAATGGTTAAAACTGAATAATTAATATTGACATAAACATTTTTTGTTCAGTCAGAAGGGTTGGTAACATGAATAATTGTTGAAAAAAATTGATCTAGAGAAAAATTTAGATTTCTAGAATCTAATATGAACATTAGGCTTAAATGGCATAGATTGATAAAAATCAGAAAACTATTAGTACCCTTGTTGACTAGGTGTTCCACACAATAAATTGTGAAATTTTCAAATTGAAGCTGGTTCATATGTACTTATGACATACCGCAGAATCACTGTACAGTACTGCATGCCTGACAGAAGCAAAATCATGTTTTTCTTCTTTTCATTGAATTCAGTTACAATGCTGTGGTGTTTTCAACCCTGGTGAATGGCTGGGACATCCCCGTATGACACACCTCCCACCTTCATGTTGTGAGGTTGAGCATCCAACACCACAACCTAATACATCACCTACCAACCTCCTAAAATCTTCAGCTACCAACCATGACTCTTCATCACACTCCTTACAACCGGCCTGCTCTTTCCTCTGGGGACATGATGTTTTCCACTCAGGATGCTTCCGAAAGATAAGGAAAGTTGTGGATTCTTCTACTGTTACCATTGGAGGAGTGTCTGTTGCCATGGCTGTGATTAAGGTAAGACTTTGGAATTGTATGATGCTTGTGTTCAACCAGTTACACTCAAGAATAAATAGCAACATATGAACTTCAAGGAAGGACAACCTGGCACTAAATGATGTAGAAGTGAAAGTTATTTTTCCACATTTGGCATTTGTATATACCTTCATGAATGTTCCTCAATGGTATCCCTCATTATATTAGTGACGTATACTTATCAGCTTTGAAAAGTTGTCAAACTCTCACATGCAGAATGTTACATTTGAAGTGTATCCACCTTGCTATAGCCTCTGCAAAGGGCATTCACAGGTAAGGCAGGTTAAAAAATAGAAAAAATCTTAGTTCTTGGGTTTACAAGAATAATTTGATTTATTTTGAAGTTGCAATGACTTTTAGACCTAAGTTTGTAAACAAGGAAGAAGTTGGACAAAATGTTTGTACATGTCACTCTACGGATCAGAGATATAGAACAATGGAAAACAAGACCAGTGAAGAGTAGAAGACTTTGACACTTGGTGCTGGAGGAAAATGCTGAATATTAAATGGACAGACTGGGGAACAATGAATCATATAGAAGAGCAAAGAAAAATAAACAGAACTCTTTGACAAAGAGGAAATAAATGGATTGGGCACACCTTGAGGCACTATGGATTAGTTAGAAAAATAATGCATGGTTTCCTTATTCTTCTCATTCCCTTCCTATCAGATCATCTTTATCTCTTTGTGAGAACTACATAAAAATTTAATCCTAATTCTCATATTCATTCATTGATTTTACGTACAGTAAATGTTGTGTGTCACTTTTTCAACTTTCTCCAATGCCCAATCCTTATGCATTTTAAATTATATTTCACAACCACTACATTCTGATTCATACCTCCATCAGGAAACTGGAAATACTTCCAAAATTCACCTGACCATGGAATGTATAAAATTTAATGGTACTACTTCACATATCCTAACATTTCCTGATTATCCCTACACTGGTATTGATGCGTATACTTAAATCAGCTACATAATCGCTCTTATGAAACTATCTTCATTTTCTCACCATGATTATTCCTTTTCCTATAAAATATCTGCCATCTCTATGTCTACCACTGCACTCAATTACTATCAGGCACTTTCTTCTAGGATTCCCAGTCATTTCCTCTAGCTTGCTGAATCCTATACATATATTTACAACTGGTTTCATTACTGTTTTTGGCATACATAAAAGTCATGGGAATAAAGTTGAGACTGTTTTTATTGCCTACCTTAATAGTATTTTAACATGAAACTATCGCTTACATAACATAACCACCCAGTTGCATTCAAATGTCTTCGCAGCCTCCTTATTGAAGTGCAAACACTCCCTGGCATACCTCTCATTTGACTTGCACTCTTCAATCTATCAGACAGGTATCTACTCAGAGCAACGTCACTGCTCCCAGCAGGGGTTATTGGAAAGTCTAAATTCTTTCATTGCATCACAGCTGCAGAGTTAATGGGGATTCTAAATGTACGGTTCTTTTTTTTTTGATCCAAAGATGCATGAGGGTAATTTGAAAAGTTCTCGGAATGGAATAGAAATGAATGACTTACCTGAGTGAAACTTTTTTTTATTTTTCATTGTAGTCTTCCTGTACACATACACCTGGTCCAGCCAAGTTCCAATGTCTCAATTCCCTCTCAAAAATGAGATCCCTTCAGGTCTGCAAAATATCCTTCTACTTCAGCTGTTAGTTCTTTGTTTGAAGAGAATCTCAGTTTACCAAGGAAAACTTTGAGCTTGGGAAAGAGATAGAAATCTGATGGAGTCAAATCAGGGGTAGAAGGTGGGTGTGGCAATGATTCGTATCATAGTTCATGCATTTTAGCCATAGCAACAACACTTGTGTGTGGTAATGCATTGTCTTGATGAAAGAGGACTTTCTTCCTTGGCAAACCTGGCCTTTTTTGTGTACATTTTGCTGTAGTTGGTCCAGAAGGTTAGCATAGTATTGTCCAATCATTGTTTGACCAGTGGGCAGATAGTCTATCAGCAGAATCCCTTTCACATCCCAGAAAACTGAAGCCACCACCTCTCCATCCAACCGTATTACCTTTGCTTTCTTTGGTGGTGGCAAATCAACATGTTCCCACTGCTTTGACTGCCGTTTTATCTCCGAGGTATGGTAGTGAACACAAGTTTCATCCGTAGTCACAAACAGGTGCAGAAAATCTTGTTGGAAAATTTCCATTCTGATGCATTTGTAATCCTGCATCAAGAGTCATGGCACCCATCTAGCAGATAATTTTCTCATATCCAATTCCACCGTTAAACTGTGATATGTCCACTCAGATGACATTCCTACAGGTTCAGCGATTTCTCGGACTTGAAGTCGGCGATCCTCCATGACCATTTTATGCACTTTTACAATGATTTCTGGGGTAGTGGCATATGTAGGCCCACCACTATGCAGATCATCTTTTAAGCTGTCCTGACCAAACATTTGACCACTAGGCAACAGGTGAATATGATGGAGCCAAGTCCCCCAGTGCATTCTGAAAGTTGGCATGAATTTACTTTACTTTCATACCTTTCTTTACCAAGTATTCAATCACTGCTCAAATCTCAATTTTTTCCATCTTTACAAATCACTACACTGGAACAACAACAGAGAGGTGTCCACAACACAGATCTCTTCCCAGAGCACTGACGCATTATGTGTTTATTCATAAAGTGTATAAAACCTATGACTTCGTGGGAAACTTGTTGCACTAGCACTAACATCCAGTGGTGACTCCGAGAACTTTTCAAACTACCCTCGTATATATAATTTTGAATTCCTTTAGAATTCCCCATTAAATCTAACCAAATTACAGAGATTTCTAGAAGCAATTGGCATTGGCTTACAGAGGAGGGCATATATTCTATACTATACTACCACAAGGGTCTCACTTTAAATATGTATTGAAGACAGGCCTGAAGATAAGGCCCTATCATGTGAGACCCACTTTCTGTGAGGGTAATCACTTTATGTGAAACTTCCTTGCACTCCTCCTTCATCTTATCCAAGATGGAATTTTTCGCCAAGCATTATTTAACTTAGTGGAGCAAGATTTTCCCCAGAAAAATGTAAATACACCATACTATATATCTGCTTCTATTGGGATCCTAATATGAGCTTTGCTAGATATGTGAAAAAGACTTTAAATCCCATAAAATGAAGTTGATCACACCAACACTGACCACCGGCCAAAAATCAAGTGGTCATTGCCCTCCAAATATGGTGGCTACAGAAAAGAGAAAATGTAATTGATTACATTTGAACGAGGCTTTGTTTCAGAAAAATCTGGCATCACTAAGAGGAGATCCGTTGGTTGTGGTGGCAATTGAGGCAGGTTTTACTTTTTCTTCGGTCTTACTCTAACCTGAATCTAATGTCCATCTCTTTTCTCTGTAATCAATTGCTTGCAGTTATGATAATACACCTCAATTTGATGTTTATTATCCCTTTGTCTGTACTGGTAATTTTTTTGAGGCTTAACATCCATGAACCTGCAATCAAATAATAACCTACTGAGGAAATTGAAAGCTGTCATGGTTAATTTTGTAATTTTACTTTTAATTCTTTTCTATGTATATAAATACTCTTAACTAATGGCTTTACTTCATTGAGGAATGTGTGAAAACTTAATGCCATTACATATTATTATTCATTGCATATCTAAATACTGTTTTGTTAACTACTGCAGTACCCATCTTAGAAGTGCCTCTTACCATGATTAGTAAAACATTTTGGCAAGAGATGTGCAATAAATATTTAGGTATAGGCAGTCATGCAGAGCACTTATTCATTAATCACATAAATAAAGTGGTGGTGAGATTTTTGTTAGCATTTTGTTATTTTAGATAATCTTACTTCAATATTTTTTCTACCTTTGATTAATTTCAGATTATCCTGGCATCACTAGGTCTACTACTTGTTCATGCTGCAATTAGGCGATACAGGAGAGTGTGAATAAATGAAATATAAAGACTATGAAATGTCAGTGGTGGAAAACTATTAAATCTAACACCCATGTGTACCCTAGAAGCCATTTAAAATTTATCTACATTAATGTAGTGACATTATGTCATCAAAATTTTTTTTCAAAAATTGTATCTGTCATTAAAAAGAACCAGAATGCAGTTCAAAAAGCTGAGGAAAATTAATGTGAAAGATTTTTTAAGGGCATTTTAAGAATGAACAAAACTAATATGTTCGGTGAATCATCAGGTTTGTCAAATACCAATTTATCAATGCATGCATTATTTCTCACGTGAAATGCATGGAGTCAACATTGTGAAAGTTTTATGTCGAAATATTTGTATTTATCAATCTATTACAAGGTGAAGCAACAACTTTCACAGAAGTGATTGTTATCTGACTTGAATAAAAACTTTACTAAGTGTTATTAACTCACTGATTGCTGTAATACTTCACTTAGAAAAGGCCACAATTCCAAAAGTTATACACATTTATTATGATATTTATTGTCTTATTCATTTTGGCTTAATCCGTAAATCACAATTTATGAATCGATTCTGCTTTTATTTTATCGGGAAATAGTATATGTAAATACTCAAGAGACAGATCAATGGCAAAATTTGTAACTTCCAAAAGTTTTGCCCGTTTGGCACATTTCATTCATTAATTGTCATAATACTTAAAAGATGGTTGATACGTATGTATGTTAAAAATCATTAAGATCCTACAGCAATTGAAAATAAAGGGAGATATTATAAATACAGTAATAACTATCTTCCCCATACGAGTCTCAGATGTAACTGGAAGCACCAACAATGATTAGGTAGTATATAGTAGTTAGTTTCAAAATAAGGGTGCAGACATAAAGGGTATTAAAATCTTTATGGAATGAACTTAGAAAATGACCAATTATTCCACCTTACAACTTCCATTTTTTCACCATGATGTAAATAAGCCTCTTAACATTTATAAACACAAAAGAGCTTCTGTGGATTAGAACTGTTGAGTTTACCAAATTTTATACAATTTCAGTTGATTAACATTTAGGCAAACATTTTTCTAAGGTAACCAATTACCTTTAGACATTCTACCTTTCCTATAACCTTGAGGTTAAACAATCTCATTGTCCTAATACATTGACCAATAATACTGCCTTGTGAAAATAATGATACATTTGCATTCTATCAATAAACTAAAGAATGCAATACATTAGTTGATGTTGTATTAAGAGGAACCCCTAATATACTACTTGCAGACTTCTTCACCAATAAAACACTTGGTAGAGAAATAAAGACAGCACATATCCAACCTGTTCACCTTCTCTGCAATATTATGCAAGAAAACATTGGCATTGCCCAACACAGTGAGACTTAAAAATTACTCCCATGAAATTGTGCTCATCAGCTAAACTCATCATCAGCAAAGTGACATGACTATGATGAGTCAATAACTCATTGATAACAAAAATATGCATACAATTACCCTTCTAGATGTAAAAAGTAATTATTAAAGAGACTTTCACCTCATGCAAACAAACTCAGCTGAGCATTTGTAGAAACCCAATTTGCTATAAACATGATACAAGTAGACCATCTTTACATTAGCATATACATGTAATAACATAAATTATGACACTTCAATACACCATTTTAGTATATCCGTGTGACAACAAAACAACATATGCCAAAATATTAACATATTTAGGAGGAGCTGTAAACAGGGGAAAAAGCAGGATTTATTGTTACTTCACAACCAAAAGACACATTTTCCTCTGGATTTAATCTTGCTTTGGAGAGCCCTTTGATAAAGAAGTTTCTTGAGGTAAACAAAGTAAAATTGCCATATGCTGAACAATTTTTGATCAAATTCCTCTTTATAAAAGAAGACAATGAGAAAAATTACATTCAAACAAAGTACATTATTTCTCTTTCAATATTCTAAATACTCTAATCCATGCAAATGCATATTTGATACAATGAACTCAATTTTTAAGATGGATACCATGATCAACTGAAAGCATTATATGGGTTTTCTTAAAATGCTACAGATTAATCATTGAAGTGATTATATATTTTATAGTTACTTTATGATTTTTTAAACAAAATAAAAAATATTAGATTATCTCCAATGGCTATGGAGAGATTAAAGAAAATAAGAATAAAACTTATATGGCAGTATAACTACTTGCATTTTCAGATGTTCCTTCACCAAATAATACACACAAAAATCTAGAAAACACATAGAAAATCAGAAACCAAACTGCTATACCTTTACTATGGATGAGCGAAAATGAGGCATGGAAAACAAATCCCACTTGTCCTCAATGAAATTAATGCATATACTTCTCAAATTTGGACAAGGCAAAACTCAAATTTATGTCTTGATGAATGTAAAAGTTCACACATAATAATTCAAGCAGCTGGCTACTTGCTATGTGCTATAGTTACATACTTGTGTTCATAGCACTCTCCATCTATTCTGAGCAATTTGTACAGCTGCGCACTCTTGGGATGCATACGCTCAGGGTATTCATGTATCCCAGATAAAGAAGTACATATTTCACTTTTGAGAGGATATGACAACATTTTAGCAGTGAAAAATGAGATGGATTATCATATAACTACCCTGTTTATTTGTGTAACATGTGCCCCTGTATAACCCCAATTTTTGAGCTGGTTTAAGAGAGAATAAATTTTGGCTGAATTTTTTTAGTTGCCATATCCCACTTCTCCAAAACATAGCTTAAGCATTTAACCCTTCTTATTTGATACAATACCTTGAAGGACTTCTTCTAGCACTAATTCATGCACCACTTTATAAGGCAGATATAAGTACTTGTGCCAAGAACAAACAATTTTATCACCTAAGAAGAGTAACTTGGCTTATTTTTATGCATCGAGAATAACTTTTATCCAATCTGTTATGCACCAGTGTGTTTTTTGACACATTAGTCCCACCACAATTTTCCACTCCACAGGTCCAGCACATCTTGCAAAACCCTTACCAACCCATCTTTGAGGAGGAATTAGACCCTTTAGGGGTGGTTATTATCCTTCTAACACCTTCATTTTTGCTGCCATGATTCTGAATTTTATAAAACAGCATTTTTCCACACAAATAGCATGTAAAATATGCACCAGAGACAAGAATGTATAAGGCATATTTCATCAATATTTTTACAATTCGTAATTTAAAAGTTACAAAGCTTATCCTCTTACAAACTCAAGGCTGCCCAGACATTACAAGGGTCTCTCAGTAGAATTTTTTACAAGATTCTGAACCTCAGTTTCATTATCAAAATCGACTATTGACAACAAATTTTTCTCTCACCGCCAAATTACTATAATTTTTTTCTGAATTGTGCACCTCATTAAGATCCCGCATCCACGAAACACTTGGGATAACTAGGGAGTAGCTTATATTCCCCTTGTACTTTCAGCATCAATGCTCATTATACATGAAACACAAATATATAAATGTAGGACACAAAACAAGATTGAAGATTACAACATAAATCAAATGTTTGAGTCACTATGCATACAATTACAGAACCAAATGAGTTTCCTCAAGACTTTAATTGACCTAAGTACTACGGAGGAATTCCATTAAAATCCTTAAAAACAAAAGACCATGAGGAAAATTAACAAAAATCACAAAATAACAAATGATGACATACCTAAAATGGCTCGTCATTAGCTTTGACATAACACTGGGAAGATGACTAATAATTAGTGAGTTAGCTTCAATTTCATCGGAACACACTAATGACATCCAGTATAGGAAAAAAATCCTAAATATATTCTTCCAATTTGGAAGTGTATGTATAATATCTATTTTTCTAGAGATTATATAAAAAGTCATCTAATATAACATTTTTAGAATTTGGTTCATTTGAAGATTTCGCATCATGAAATCTAAATATAATAATAAAATGGTGTTACATTACAATCTTACATAACCCTATAATAGAACTTAGTTTTTACAAAAGCAATGATGAAAAACTTTGCATCATTGAAAAATGGTGACATTTGGTGCTCATCCATAATTTATACTATGAATGATGTAATTCTGATGGCATTTGGTGTTCATTCATGATTTAGACTTTAATAAATGATCACTATCACAGGATTAAACTTGACATGAAGGATATTTCTCTTTAACATTTGCTTTTGTATGAGAAAAATTAAATAAAAAAAACTCAATTGTCTGGAAATTTTAGTTCCAAAATAAAAACTATTTTAAATGACAGATTAATGAAAATTAACCCTCCTCTAACTATTTGACCATTTGAAAGCGCAGCATTAGTGCATAACTGAATTAAAATTTTATCGGCTTTTAGAAGCCCTAACAGAAAACAAAACAATTATTTCTTAAAAAGAAATCCAAGCCTTATCAGCAAAACATAACAACTATTTCTTAAAAAAATGAATCTCAATAATGAGAGACAATCATTTCCTTCAGTCGCCCATTATATTCATTCATTCCCCACACAAACATTAGCATTCTCTCAATAAAATAAACTTAAGGAACAGTTACTTATTGCTGAAAACAGTACAGATCATGATAAAATTATCATGTCCTTTTTTAAACTTGTATTCATCATTCATTTTCTCTTTATATCTTAATAAATACTGATTTAAGGTGCTACTTCATCTCACTTATGGAAAACCAATTTACAGTCTGCCCTTTCCTGCTACTCCAACCTGACTGAAGTATGGATGCAGCCCACCTCGTGCTTTTTTGAGACCTTTGGAAGTTGTATCATTGTGGCAAGGGGCTGCATTTCCACGTGACTGGGTCGTGCTGCCTTTGGTGCGAAGATGCAATGGGATAGCGCCCTCTCTCACAGTCATCAACTGAGTATCAGTCACCTCACAGTCAATTTGCATCATTGTTATATGATCTGCAGAAGAGCCTACTGTGCCTGAGACAATAACAAATTAGAAATTACTCCAGGACTCGGTAATATTGACCATAGGGAAAATGAATCATTGGGAAAATAGCAATGCTAGGTTAGCAACATTGAACTAATCAGTCATACCTGTGAGCCAAGGGTCATACGCAACTGATCATTCAATTGTAATGAGAGGTACAGTAGTGTGTTGATTATCCTCAGTAATGAAGGGAAAGATGCCAGTGGATAATGAGGTTGTGAACCACTTTATAAAATGTCCTAAATGATTCCATTAAATTACAGATTGGCAAAAAGACTCCATTAACAGTAATTTAAAATGCGTACCGAATTTTCTGGGTTAAATAAATTGAATAGAAGCTAGCAAAATATCAAGAATTACAAAAATGTCTGCCTAGGATAATTCACTGTGGTCTCACTATGCAGTGTGGGCACATAATGTGACATTTAGAACTTAGTTGATTGACAGGATTGGTTGATAGGCATTTGTGCACCAACCTCATTTGTCCTTGTTCTTGTGGATAGTGCAAATCATAGATGTCGACCAATTGTATGTGCATACTAGATCAACCAATCTCACCCCTCATTCCTTAATGATTTAATTTTTCATTTTCAGGGTTATTTTTATTTTCTTGTGGCTGTCTTCTCACAGATTTTTCTCCAGGGACATCATTAAAACTATGCACAAAATGATCACAACAAATGTGTCTGAACACAAGTTTGGAAAAATTTGTGATCACTAGTGATGCTAATATGCTGGTGGAACAATTGATAAACACAAACGGGAAGCAGCAGGCATGCAATCATTCTGGGAATTCTCCTCTCCTCATCACTCATAATGTAAAACGTTGCTCGTTAAGCCAGTCATCAAAAAAACATATTTTTGCTCATTATGCAAATTACTAGTTATGCAAGATGCTCGTTAAGTGAGGTTCCACCGTATTTACATACATGCTATTAACATTAGAGAGAATCAGCCATTCTACGTACACCTCCAAATGTTTGCTATAAATGCACTCTTTTTCCTTTACTTCCCTACTTGCTACATTTCCATTTGAAAATCTGAAATTATCACCTTATGGGGAGAATGCAAGGGTTCTTCACCAAAGATTTATTTGGTATAGCTGTCAATATTTTAGTAAATTTCAAGATATATTATTATTATAAGGTAATCTACCAGTTAAGGTAGGTTTATGAATGGACACAACTATCAAAATAAACATTTTGCAACTCCAAGCAAAACCCAATCCAGCAACCTACTCTAGATCAGGTCCCTCTTCATCTCTGTGTACTTCTTTCCTCCTTTCATCCCATCCAACATCCCTATCCTGTACCTGCCCTTTCCTCGTTCGCCTAACATTCTCCCCTCTATTACCTTCTTCAACATTCCACTACCGCTCAATACGCCTTTCATCCATTTTTCCTGCCTCCATAGGATTTCTCCCAACAAACCCCTCTCCTCACCCACCATCACCAGTACTTCCTCATTTGTTTTCCTTTTGGTCCATTTCACCTTCTCCATTCTCCTCCACACCCACATTTCAAAAGCCTCCAATCTACATCTATCCTCCTGCTTCAGCGACCATGTTTCCGCACTGTACTAGAGCTATCCTCCATATCAAAGTTTTTACGAGCCTTTTCTTAACCTCCCTACTCAACGTCCCTGTCATCAACTCCCTCCTCCTTGTGAAAGCCTCTTTGCCCAGTGCAATTCTTCTCCTTACGTCCCTACTATTTTGACCGTGTTGGTCCAAAACACTTCTGAGATACGTAAACTGTTCTACCTGCTATTTTTTCCCCCCTCCCATTTTAATGTTTAGCTTAGCCTTTCTCTTTCTGGAAAATTGCATAACCTTTGTTTAATTAATATTAATTCTCATCCCATATCTATTGCACTGAATTTCCAATTTACTCAGTAATGCTTGCAACCCCTTGGTTGACTGGCAAACTAAAGCTTGGTCATCTGCAAACCTAACCAATTTCACAAAATTCCCCTCAGACTTTTATTCCTACCTCCAGTTCATCCCATGCGTCTTTAATCATTTCCTACACATATATGTTGAATAAGATACATTAATAATAAAAATGTAATGACTAGTTATTTCCTAATATGAACTCAGAATGAAACTTACTAAATAGTGGTAAATTATTGATGAATAACACTTTCTAGAGTTTCATGTTACTCAGTCTTTTACAATTTTCAATGGAGATTTTTGGCTTTAAGCATGGAAATAAATACAGCTTTTCTTATCATTTTAAAAGAATACATGAAACAATACCTTGATTATTAATCAATAATTGATGATTTTCACAAAGTTATTTTCCCATAAATAATTTCATTTAAGGTCTTGGTAGCCTTATTATCTGTGGTATTTTAAATAAATTTATCCTATGCATATTTGTTGGTAATTTTATGGAAATGGAGGCTGATCATTAAAGTTATAGTCCATAAAAATGGTATATCATGTTTTAATTTCCAGAAGAGTATGCATAGTAATAAGAAAAATTTTATAGATAAATAAGGTAAGACAAATCTAAGAAAAATTTAAATCTACAATGAAACAAAGACAAATTATCAATTTTATTTTGTTTTTATAAGAGTCAATTATGGAAGCATTTGATTTTTCACACAAGAATATGGTAGATTAACCCCAACTTATTAAACTCCTTATACTCGTTAAAATCCTTATAGACGAAGAAGTATGATCTGAGCCAATTTTTTAACGATTATTATTTCAAAACTTGCAACACTTCTCTTGAAGTAGCCTAACAAGCACAGTTTAATATTTATTTAATAATAATTATGTATAAAGACATGCAGCGAATTAATGAAATAAATAAAAACTCCAAATAAATACATAAACCGCTCTTCAATGAGTTCAAAGGATGGAAATGAAGTGATTTTGGTCTCCTGATACATTTGACCAAAAATGATACTAGTTCAATGAATTTCTCATACCGAAAAACCCAATGATGTTTCATAAAAACCCTTTCAAGAGCCATTTTCTAGAAACAATTTACAGCATTTGTTCCTCTTTCTATGAGATTTCTAGAATGGTCATTAGTCCTTGCCTTTGCTTTTGACATCAAATATTTTATTCATATACAACAAGGTTTTACCTTTTATCCATCTTCACCACCTGTACACTTTGTGAACATGAATAACATACTGTGACTAACAAAATACTTCTATGATAATCCAAAATTTGTCATTTGCATCAAATATTACATATCTCTACTCTAAACTTACAAAAAAAGCATATACCTACCATTTGGCATTACAGCTGGAAGAAGGAGAGTCATCTTTGGTCTGGGGGGTTGATGAGAAGAATTTAGTAATGGTGCACTGGCTGGAAGGAGAAGATTATCTCCAGAAAATGAGACCACATAGAATCGATCTTCTCGCCGACCAATTGCCTCCAGCAAAGCTGAAAACTCATACTTCGTCCCCCTATGACCATCTCCACTACCTCTTGGACCGTATACAGCAACCTCTCGCCCTTGAACAAGGGATGAATCGCCTCGCAGAGGCCAGTGATGTAACCTACAAACAAAATTTGCACCAAATTATATAAATGTTAAAAATGAAAATGTTTAGTACTCTGAAATGGCATAAATATTTAACATACACATTGAAACCTGCCTCAATGAACACCGCCTTAAGTAACCACATTTTTAAAAACATATTTCTGTTCCAATCACAGACATTTTACCCTCAGCAGACAACTTCTTCAGAGATGATAGTCTCCTAATTTTTAGCCAATGGCCACTAAGTCTACAGCCATATTCAACTTCATTTAAAGAATTTAAATACTTTTTCCAAAAACAGAAATGCTTATCACAGAATCCCATGAAAAGAAACCAAATGGCTCCTTTGTTGTTTTGCAGAATTAACTTAATTAAAAGTTAGCCTAACCTATGCCTGTTCACAGGTTTTCACAGTAGCTTGATGTGTGGAGCTGCTTTAATTTCTGTTCTCACTGATTTTCTCATAATCACAAGTTTTTCCATCACTCTACTGGCATCTATCAGTCAGGAATGATCCATAACCTCTGACTTGAAGATGTAAGCATTAAGTCTGGAGAAAATCTTATCATAATACAAAATACAACAGAGGAGAACTCAAATATGAAGCTGCTTTATTACCTCATACCCCTTATATTTAACATGACTGGTCATAAACTCCATTCTGCTTGTGGTGGATTGGTAGAGAGCCATGGGTGGCCACCTAACACATAGGAAACAGCTATATGCCCACCTGAAGTGGCCATTCACACAGAAAGTGGTTCTATGGAGTGTTAAATGCTAAAACCTCAGGTAAGGACCAGCCTGATACTCTCTTTAAAGTTAAGTGAGACATTATGGGTAGAAAACTATAGATACTAAGATATTATCTGTAGATCAATGCAAACTGCTTCCAGGAATTCTCTGAAACCAGTCAGCCTATGACTAAAATTACAATACGAAATTCCAAAAGGATTTACAAGCAGTGTGCAATTATTGTAGAATATCTAAGTAAAACATACATGTGAGATACATGACACTTCCCTTTGCATCCTATATCACAGAGTAAGTCAAAACATTTTATTCCAGCAAGAAAAGTACAATATCTGAAGCCAGGAGAAAAATGACACTGTGTTGGGAGAAAGAGACACAGATGACCCAGCGGTTGGCAAGGGAATTTGAGATGGGAAATCAAATTTTCTTAATGCAGGGAAACAAAAATAAGAATGAGAAAATGAAATAGAAGAGAAAGATAAATACTAGGAAAGTGAATTAGAATGGTTTTAAGTACATGTATGGCAACAGATTGCCAGGCTGATGATTTAAAAGATAGTTTCTCATACAGCAAGGGACAAGGATATGAAAAACATGTGCTCCCTCCACTGCCACAGAAATGAAAGAAACTGTTTACGTTGATGATATAATACAACACAGAGGCATAGCTAGATAATGACAATCTAGGTAATCCCCCATTCATTTTTCAATCATGTCAATTCAAATAAGGGAAAACAATAGCAAAACAATGTGAGTAGATATCCCTAGTTTTTTAATTTGAAGAATGGTCCTAGCACCATATGGACATACTGGACCTGTATATTGTGTAAGGCATCTTATGATACCTTAGTCAATCTTCAATAATGGCGAGCAACCAAGCTAGTGAAATGACAACAGAAAATTATCACTATGAAATGATGTCAAAATGAATTATGGTCTAAAATATAGAAATACTGTATTTCCCAGCCCAGCATCTTATGTGTCTTATGTGTCATAAGGCACATAAGATGTGCTGTGATTTTTCAGGTTAGAATTCATGAAAAATACTAGGATCAGACTAAAAAGGATCAAAGCATTTTAATTTTAACACTTAATGTGAAGTAAATGGAATTGTTACAGTAAAAAAAATAGCTACTACATAACATTTATCCATTGTGGAATCCCAGAAATTTGTCATCACTTCTGGTTTATCATTTCCACAATTATTTTCACTGGGGTTGTCACTTTCCTCAAACTCAATGTCATCTTCACTTCCATCTAGCATATTGCTAATTTATTGCTTGAGAAAGTACAGAGAAAGACAGCTAGGTACGCTCTAGGAAGACATAATAGGACAGATAGTGTGACAGAAATGTTAGAGACACTAGGATGGACACCGCTCTGACTCAGAAGGAAGCTGAACAGGCTATGTGGGATGTTCAAGATAGTAAATAAAGAGAAGGGGTGGGAGGAGCTCTCAGAAAGAGTAGGCAAACCAAATTACATTGGGCGGAAGGACCATCAGTTCAAAATAAAACATAGAGGGCACAAAACAAACATTAAAAAAAACTCCTTCCTCAATCGTGGAATAAAAGAATGGAATGAGTTACCTGTGGATATCTTTAAGTCCTTACCTTATTCACTAAATAAATTTAAAACGAGGTGTATGCTCTCCTTAAAATAATTATCTGTAATGTGTGAGTGAGAAATGTACCTGATAAAGCCGTATGTACTTGTGTCATGAATGGTTTAAGTGGTTTATGACTCGTAATCAAGAACATTACCACCAGGCTATCGCTTACTTGTAATGCTGGTTGTTAAATAAATAAATAAATAATTTCAGATTTTTAAAAAGACATTATGATAGTCTCACTTTTTTTCATCCAATCACAAACACTAGAAATCGATGGATGTTTAATTCTACCCAACAAGGTGACATCATTAGTTAGTACCTTATAACCTTTCTTTCATATTCAAGTTGCAGTTTGTGTAATATTGTAGATCCGGTATGTATACATAGACCATTTCTTTTAATTAATCTCTCATATTATGAAGTTGCTCCAGAAAAATTAGCAATAGACATACCTATTCCGCATGAATATAATGATGTTTTTTATTCATCTGCATTTACAAGATCTACCTTCCTCTATTCTCGTATCATATTCTCAGTCAGAGTTGGGACAAAATGTCTTTTAGCTGCGCTTTTTTTGGTTCTGAAGCATAATTCAAGACTTCAAGTTAAAATACAATACTGTAACATAAGCTTCTCACTTTAGATTCCATGATGTTATTCTAATTGAAATTTTTAATGCAATTCTTAATTTCTGTGTGTAAAAACAGATATGCACACTGAATTTTAAAGTTTACCCCAATAAATACAATGTTTGAGCAGTGGGGAAAAATTGCCATTTGTCCAATTTGTTTATTTTTGTAGCAACACCACACGAGAGATTTAACTAAATGCTACACCTTATACAAATATGATTTATTTGGGAATTTTTTAGATGTACTCTCAAGGAAATGTTAAATCTTTATTGCTTGGTAATGCCTCAAAAAAATAATATTTTCGACATTTGTACCTAAAGCAACATTTTCTATGCCTGATACAGGTGAAAAATGCTTGACAGTATTTTTCTGGTGAATCACCTTCTCTTAGAGGTTGAACTTATACCCCCACATTCCCTTAGCTAGGAAATACGATATGTCTTTTCGAATTGGACGCCATTAATGTGTGAATATAGTTTTAATCACCCAGGATTTCAACATTTTGCATTATCACCGGTCCATGCCTGCGTTACCATGATAAGGATATGCAAATGGGTCACCTTGGACCCTTATTCAAGAGGATATAATAGTGAACTGTGTCTATAAATGCAGCAATCTTAACAAGGAGATCAATGACAGCACTAGACAGACCTTTAGAAGGAAAATACCAAAGAGACACACCTAGAGAGTGTGAAAGCGCAAGTGATGGAGGCCAGTAAAAAAGCTTCTCTTTATAAACATTAATGCATTATTCTGCAAATCTTACAATTTGTTTGATTTCTAAATCACAAAATTTTCTCTATAAGAAAGTAATTTTGAATTGACAGAGCTAAGGCAATGATATCCCTAATTGTCACCACTTTTTTCAAAGGATGCTACTTCTATGCTAAGTATGACAATAGATAATTTCCTGAAATTCCATATTACCTTTATTTACTTTTAAAATACACCCATACTTTCCTTTAAATTTGCTATTTCTCTCAACACTTAAGTGTTAAAAGAGTTTTTCTTTCAATTTGAGGCTCAAAAAGCATCCATAAGTAAGCAAAAGCATACTGCATAAAATACTCTAATTTTCAATTGGTGGTCCAGATGATTACACTCCACATAAATAAGCAACTGCAGAATTTTAACCCTCTATTCATGAGTTGTAATGTATTTTACTCCTTGACGATATAATATTTTAGGATTAAAATACTAAAAATAAAACTTTCATTACATAAGGTTACATTAACAGTTATAATTTTTCTCATTTCGCGATGGACTGCATTATGCCTTCCCTGAAAATATGTATTAAGTGACGGAGAAGAAATTGTTAAGGCATTTTACTCTCCAATATTCAACCTCAATTAGTGAATGGACGTCCACGTTGAATCCTAGATGATACCTTTAATTACTTTGAACAGCCTCTATGATCATCATTACAATGAGAGCTTACTTTGATCCCTTCTTCTTAATTCTGTTGTTGACCAATGCCTGCACCGTGGGCAAAGGAGTAGGAAGGTCACTTAAACCAGATGACACTTGGGAAGGCTTCTTCTGAGATGCGAGTGGTGAGGGATAGGTGGGAATTCCCCAAGAACGAGGTTTTCTCTCCTTTAGTAAGGAAGCACTCTTCTCTGATGTAGAAATGTTTGCTCCCATCCATGCTTCCACACCGAACCACCCACGCAGTTCACTGTCCAACCTGCAACAGAAAAAAAATATATGAAGAGGGATAAGCGATATGCAAAGTAAAATTCATTGATTAGTAGCTATTGTCTCAGTGAATACCCCAGTATATTGAAAAAATTATTTAGAAAAACACCACTGTTCCAGTATATTAGTTCCAATACTTTCACTGCCATGAGTCAACCCTCCACATATTGATCCGATAAGGAGGCAGCCCCCATAATTATAGTCTCATTGCCACGGAATCTGCAAGTAGTCATCATAACAACAATGCCGAATAAACATTAAGCAAACCTCAATCATGTTTCCATTCTAAGTGAAATGAAAACAAAATGCATCATCTTTTCATTTGATATTCAATATTCTTTTTAAAAATACTAAATACACATTTTTCCATTCAAAATAGAGATACATCTCATGTACTGCAAGACATTGTAGCTTGTTAAGCATCATTAAAATTCCAGACCTGTCACTAATGACCGAAATGAGACCAGAAAAATGTATTGCACAAAGGCCTATTTTTCACTTGTTAGACTAATTCTAAATGGATGATTTCTAGCATAGTAATGTGCATTGGAGAAAGGAGAACATAAATTACCATACCTTATGGATTCAGTCACATTAATAGGCAGTGGGCACGTGAGATGAGGAATGGATGAGTTTCCATTGCTGAATCCAGTGCTTGCTGCATCCTCATCCTCTTCCTCTGAGTCAATTGGCGGAATTGAAGGATGACCTCTCCCCAATGACCATAACAATGTACGACCAGAGGAATATGTTGCCGGGACAATAGCAGCCCCAGGTGCAGGATGAGGCCTACCTATGTTGATAGGGCTCAAAGGAACATTGCCACCACCACTTCTCAAAGGATTCACCATCTGGTTACTTTGAAGTAGGCCTCTGCAAAATAAAACGAGACAAAAATGGCTAATAACTCATCATTTATCTGTGACATAATAGGAAAAAATTCAGGACTTTAAGATGAACTTTATCCATTGTATGTACTAGAATGCAGATATAAAAAAACTGAAAAAATGGGAATTGTATTAAATTATTTGTAAATTATTCATAATCCTCCATCTTTTATTTTAGCTACACCAGATAATAATTGGTTTTAATATTTTTGGCATCATCCTTTGCAGTATTTAATGGTCACTTTTCTTCAAGACAAAAACATTACATTGATTTTTTTCACAATTAACTATGCAAATAAAATATTATGATCGCTATTTATAGAACAATATCATACAGGTTCAGGTTTATACAGAATAACTATTGAATTATATAATTGTAGGAAGCTGTGATGAAAATCGCAGAGTTAACCTTCAACATATTAATATTGAAACCCTTGATCTGGTGGAAAAACTGAAAATATTACATTTATGCTGTGAGAAGCTTAAGTAACAATAAGATGTGGCTCATAAAAACTATTCACTCCAGAATTTCATCAATCAATCATGTAACTTCTTTATTAAAGTTATACAATTATTATCTATAAGTCAACCTAGACCAAAATTAGAGACTCTTTTGGAAATATGAGCATGTTGTGTCAATGTCAGTGGAAAATAATTCAATGACAATTCATGGTTGAAGTCCATCTAATTTATTTACATAGAATATTCTTGGGCTGACCTCCATGGCTGCAAAGTAATGATCTTTCTTTCCAATTTGAAGACCATGGCTTCTAATCCTATTTGAAATTTTCTCCTCCTATATACGAGGTGTGTTCAAAAATTAACAGGAATTTTTTCATTTCGCAGGCTTGAAGAGTCCGATTGTCAAACTTTTTTTTATTGTTGGCATACATGCCCCGGAAGTATGATAAAACTTTCAGCTGTTTTCATTGTGGACTTTGTCTGTGACAGCCACTAAAGTTAGACGTGTTTTATGAGCTTGGCGATTTTTGTTTGTTAAAGAAATGGATCAAAGAATTTGTATCACATTTTGCATAAAAAATTAAATAAAGTGTAACAAAGTGTGTGAAATGTTAACAAAGGCCTATGGTGAGTCTGCAATGAGTAACTCAAGTGTTTACGCGTGGTTTAAACGTTTCCAAGAAGGCCATGAAGACCTTGAAGATGACGAACGCCCTGGATGCCCCAGCACATCAACAATCGATGAAAACGTGGAAAAAGTGAAAGAAATGGTTATGAACGATCGCTGAATCACAATTAGAGAGGTCGCTGATGACATTGGCATATCGATTGGATCATGTTATGACATTTTTTCCAATTTTTTGGGTATGAAACGCATGGCAGCAAAATTCGTTCCATAATGGCTTTTGCACCACGATAATGCAACAGCTCACACTTCATTGCTTGTTCGATAATTTTTGGCCAAAAACAATACTGTAACCATGCCCCAGCCTCCATATTCACCAGGTATGGCTCCGTGTGACTTTTTCCTATTTCCAAAAATTAAGAGAACCTTGAAGGGCTGTCATTTTACAGCTGTACATGACATTAAAAGCGCATCACTGAAAGAACTAAAGCCTATCTCAAAGATCGAGTTTGAGAAGTGTTTTGGGGATTGGAAGAAGCACTGGCACAAGTGCATAATCTCCAATGGGGATTGCTTTGAAGGTGACAACATCAATGTATAAGAATAAATAAATATTATTGTCCGAAAAATTAAAATTCTCATTATATTTTTAACACACCTCTTATTTTTTCTTAGTTTGTTAGTAATGTTCACCAAATGTACAAGACCACTTTTTGCTGAATGTGAAGACATCTTAGGGAATTAGTGAAATAAGATATATGTATTCATATTACTTACCCAAATGGCCAAACATTGAGTGACACGATAAACAGCACAGCAAAAAAGGCAGTGATTTTCTTGGTATTAGATGACAAGAGTTGTGTACTTGAGGCAAAACTATTTAATGACGAATTTGGAGATAGAGGAGGACTTGAATTTAGCCACAAACTCTTTGTTTCTGAAGGTACTGGACTAATGCTGACTCCAAGTTCAACTAGATGTCCCCTCAAAGCTTGATTCTCCTAAAATGATAACATTTCAAATAAATTGGTTTAAATTTATATTGAACATACACCTATCATTTTATGAACAGATATGACAGATTATTCACATCCCTAGCATATATTTTAACACATAAACCTAAAATATAAAAGAGAAATATAAACTATGCATAGTCAATTATTCATTGTATTAACTGTCTTCACGTGGTTCCCCAGGCAAAGAATAGGATAAATCTTTGAATATAGGCATTCATGGATATTACCAGTAGTAAAAATAATATTTCATGAAACACCACATATAATATCATGTAAAATATAACATTATGTGTGGTGTCACCATGCATAATGTTCATATTGCATAAATGTAAGTACACAAATATTTTTGCAAGGTGTAGTGCAAAAAGTTATTTTTACTAAGGAATAGTTTCCAAACAATTTTTTCATTGCCTCAATCAAATAAATGTAGAACCTGGATGATTGACTTGAAGTCATTCTGCCAAAAAATGAAAAATACATTCCTTAGAATTATGTGTCACAAGGGACTCTAATAATATAATTTTTAAAGTGAAGTTTTTTTCTGCAAATGGTAACTATCATCCAAAATTTTATTTCAAGTTTTTCCTCGACTTTTTGTCATACACTGTCTTGCATTGGTCATATTTCAGCATTTTCTATCCATTAAGGGGAGTACAAGCATTTCTAAAATATTTACAGCCAAACTTAACCAGAAAAGCACTAATATATTCAGCCTCTCATGCATGGACTAATGACTTATGTACACCTGTATTTACAAAATTCATCGACTAGTTAATTTTTGTTCTTGCAGCTTTTATATTTCTGGTAAATTACATAAATCATACAGTTCTCATTACCTGAATTTTACATTAAGTTAAATCAACATGGGGTAAGCTAGTAATAAGAATGTTCTATCAGTGACTAATCATGCTCAGGTGAATTATACCCTGAGGTTTGACAATTATTAGCCTGCAGTTTTATAATATGCAATAAATATTCCATTCAAACACAGAGTTAGGCAAAATGAAGTACAAAGAGTTAAACAACAAATTGAGAAGGGCCACAAATAAAGCAAAAGAAGAATGGTGGAAAAAGCAATGCGAGGATATGGAAAGTTTACAGAAGAAGGGTGAAATTGGTGCTCTATAGAGCAAGGTTAAGTTATTATCTGGAAGTAAGAAGGCAAGATCTGTGCTAACAGTTAAAGATAAGTGGGGTAAGATAATAGTTGAACCAGGAAAAATCCAAGAGAGATGGAAGGGATATATAGAAACACTGTATGGTAAAGAACTTAGGCCAACAAGGTTAGACATAGAAAAGGAACATGACATAGAAGAAGATAGCTTAGGTCCAGGCATACTCGACGATGAAATATAAAGGGCATTAAAGGAGATGAAAGCAAATAAGGCCGTGGGGGTGGACAACATTCCTGTAGAACTGTTGAAATGTTTAGGAAAATGCGGCAAGAAGGCCCTATATGGACTGATTCGTAGTATCTATGAAGAAGGAATCTGGCCAGAAGATTTTGTGAGATCAGTGTTAGTTCCTATTCCAAAAAAGGCAAAGGCTATATCATGTGAGGATTACAGAACAATAAGTTTGATATCCCACACAGCTTAAGTTATTCTCAGGATCATCAACAAAAGGATAGAGAGTAAGGCAAATGATTACTTAGGGGATGATCAGTTTGGGTTTAGGAAGGGAAGAGGTATGCGTGATGCCATTGCAATAATGAGATCACTAATTGAGAGGAATATAGAATATAATCAGGACGTTTTTGCATGTTTTGTAGATTTCGAAAAAGCGTTTGATAGAGTGAATTGGGAAAAATTAATGCGTGTATTGCAGAAAATAGGAATGGATTGGAGGGACAGGAGACTGATCCGCAACCTGCATATGTCTCACACTGCTCAGGTGTGAGTGAGGAACGGAGAATCCAGATGGGCAGTGTTAGGAAGAGGTGTGAGGCAGGGTTGCCCATTGTCATCGGTGCTGTTCAACGTATATGTGGAGGAAATGATTAAAGAGGCATGGGAAGAACTGGAGGTAGGAATGAAAGTCAGAGGGGAATTGGTAAAATCGGTTCGGTTTGCTGATAACCAAGCATTAGTTGCTCAGTCAGCCAAGGGGTTGCAAGCATTGCTAAGTGAATTGGAGTTTCAGTGCGAAAAATATGGGATGAGAATCAATATTAATAAAATTATGCAATTTTCCAGAAAGAAAAAGGCTAAGCTAAATATTAAAATAGGCGGGGAAATAATAGAGCAGGTAGAACAGTTTACATATCTCAGAAGTGTTTTGGACCAATACCGTCAAAGTAGTAGGGATGTAAGGAGAAGAATTGCGCCAGGCAAGGAGGCTTTCTCAAGGAGGAGGGAGTTGATGACGGGGACGTTGAGTAGGGATGTTAAGACAAGACTCGTAAAAACTCTGATATGGAGCATAGCTATGTACGACGTGGAAACGTGGTCACTGTAGCAGGAGGATAGACGTAGATTAGAGGCTTTTGAAATGTGGGTGTGGAGAAGAATGGAGGTGAAATGGACCGAAAAGAAAACATATGAGGAAGTACTGGAGATGGTGGGTGAGGAGAGGGGTTTGTTGAGAGAAATCCTATGGAGGCAGGAAAAAGGATGAAAGGCATATTGAGCGTAGTGGAATGTTAAAGAAGGTAATAGAGGGGAGAATGTTGGGCAAGCGAGGTAAGGGCAGAAACATGATAGGGATGTTGGACGGGATGAAGGGAGGAAAGAAGTACACAGATATGAAGAGGGACCTGATATAGATTAGGTTGCTAGATGGGGAGTTACAAAATGTTTATTGATAGTCGTGTCCATCCAAAAACCTACCTTAACCGGTAGATTACCTAATAATAATAATAATATCCCATTCTTTAGGAGTGAATGCTTAAAGTTTGCATCTTTTGCATCTAAAAAAATAACTTATTTTCCTATTATTATCCTGAAAGAAATACAGGTAAAACTAATGAGATAAAAGCAATAACAAGTGATGATGACTGATTATTTTCCACATCAATGTTTATACCCTTCCAGTTACTAATGTTATGAGCGAGGGTCCAATGGAATCATGAAACTCTTAATCCCATTGGTTCATATAATACCAAAGCTGATGCATATGGCAGCATGAAAGTAAACACAAGCAAGCCCAAAGGTTGAACCTTTGCAGGAGCCTAGTGACCTAATATTGCCCATCTTCCCTTCACCCCATGCAGGGGGACTGCTAGTAACTAACTCCACACTATTGCTTTGAGCAAAGTCAACCAGAATCTAGATTGATAAAGAAGACAGAACAGTTTATAAATACTCTTAGTGCTATGATATGAGAACCATTAGTCAGTCCGTGAACCAACTGGAACCAATAACTGAAAAAAATAATTGTGGTTTATGGCTATTGGGAGACCTTATGGGTAAATCAACAAAAATACTAATATATTCTACTGTTTCAGGCTTCATTTCGTGGAAGTATTTAATATCCATACCAAAAAAAGGAAAGAAATATTTGTACTTTTCCACAGATTTTATTAGATGGTACAACGCGTTTCACCGACTTGCGGCATCATCAGGTACAAGTTTGCTACACAGACAGTGGCAGAATATATACCCTCAGGACCGAGTGGGGGCGGGGAGGGGCGGAGGGGCCTGAGAGGGGTGGGGGTCCTCAGGTTCGTTGAGGGGTTGTTTTGACCATTTCCGGGCTAGTTTCTCGGAGAGGAGTGGGGAGGGGTATGGGAACAATTGCTCATTACAAAGGGTCGTGTTAGGGTTTGCTAAGTGCGTTCTTATCTCTAATTGCTCAAGAGCGTCCATTTTTAATCCTTTTGGGAGTATGTGTAATATCTCCGGGACAAAGTCACTGCTGTGGTCGAATTCCAGTAAATGCTTGGCGAAGAGAGAGTTGGTGTTCTGATTTTTGTGACACCTTGCATGTTCCTTGACTCGTACCTTGATGTTCCTACCTGTCTGGCCGACATAAACGCTATTGCAATCGTCGCATTTCAGTTTGTAATTGGAAACTTTGCTCAGGGTGGAAGAACTACTCAAGAATTTTTTGATGAATTTTTTGAAGAACTGAAAATTTTTTGATTCCTCTAACAAATTCATAAACTTCAGATATTTTGATTGCATACAGAAAAACTTACACAAAAACCATCACCATTGAACTAACAGAAATACAATGCTCATCAACAGAAAGTTGGTAAGCATGACATTAACATTGCTACCTGAAAACAATGGCTTTTTTAAGGGGGGAGGTTAGTGGATTTCACATGAGAAAGTAAATGGGAAGGGAAGGAACAAAGTAAGTTTGCAATTCCTGCCAAGCATTATTTGGTTCCTTCCCTTCCCAAATAACCCTACCTTTTCCTTTTTCCTCCCCCTTCAAATAACCACTAACCTTCCCCTAGCTGGTTTGGAGGATACTATACATGCTCGCACCTATCAACATTATGCACCTGATGATGACAAAGTAATAACCTAGGTCAGCATAAATCATTAGTAGCAGTAGAAAAGAGCATTGTTATTTGCTACAAAGCAATCATGTATGCCTCAAAAGCATCATGCCTCATTGGGCACAGTTGAGGAAATCCATTATTTTAAGGTACACTTTCTAACAATTCAATTCAATGGTCTTAGATAAAGAAACTACCCTATTGCCTCTGATGGAGAAATTCTACAGTTATGGCCAATGGATTTTCAATTAACTAACCATACATCATCAATTCTTATCAAAACTCAATTAGGCACGTACACCTGAGAATAAAACTTACAGCTCTTAAAAGGTCATTTTCTATTCTCAGGGATGACAATTGCTCCTCAAGCGTTGAAACATACTCCTTTTTCTTCTTACGTGAAAGACAAGCAGACTCCCGATTTTTTATCATCCTCTGCTGCCTCTTCATGGCCTTTATATGCTACCAGAGGAGGAAAAAGAAAATGAAAATTTGGAGTACATAAAACAACAGTTTTTCACATTTGCATTTCATTATCATGACCTTTGTTGAACATGTACTAATATTTACAACTATGATTCTTCAGTGAGCATTATTATTTCAATCTCAATTGATTTGGAATGTCACATCATTTGACCTCAAGAATAAGTATATTTGTAGTAAGGATTCATAGAAATATTCAACAGTGATATTTGAAAGTATTATCTCATCCCGTGACTCACAAATACATATTTTTTGTTTCAAAATTTGTGTATTGAAAAGATATGTGTGTACATTATAAAGGCAGTAAATAACTGATATTACTTTTTGAAAAAAAACTCCCTTATCCCCAATAATCAAAACTTCTTTTTGTTAGGCAAAAAGTAAACCTGGAGTGTTTATTTATTTATTTATTTACATACTTCGTTGCAATTAGGCAATATACCTGGTGGCAACGGTCCAGTGTGATCACTGGTCACTCTTACAATGCACATACATACACACACAAGAAGAACAGATATGAGACAAAATGCTCGTATATTCAATGACACTTTTAAGATTACCGACCTCTCCTTTACTATCACACAAGGATTAGGTGTACACCACACGAGTACATACTACGCACCGTCCATCGCCACACTTCGTCCGTAATCACGTATCTTCAATTTCATATACCGTTCAAAATCGCGTCCCGTTAACACATTATTCATAGCACAAGTACATACGGTTTTATTTCTCACTCACACGTTTTTAAGGCGAGCATACACCTCGTTTTAAATTTATTTAATGAATAAGGTAAGGACTTAAAGATATCCTCAGGTAACTCATTCCATTCTTTTATTCCACGATTGAGGAAGGAGTTTTTTTTAATGTTTGTTTTGTGCCCTCTATGTTTTATTTTGAACTGATGGTCCTTCCGCCCAATGTAATTTGGTTTGTCTAATCTTTCTGAGAGCTCCTCCCACCCCTTCTCTTTATTTACTATCTTGAACATCCCACATAGCCTGTTCAGCTTCCTTCTGAGTCGGAGCGGTGTCCATCCTAGTGTCTCTAACATTTCTGTCACACTATCTGTCCTGTTATGTCTTCCTAGAGCGTACCTAGCTGCCTTTCTCTGTTGTCAGATATAATACAAAGAGATGCAGAATTTAATTTACTAATTCACTAAACCTTAGTTCACTAGATCTATTACAACTTTGACACAGTTATTCAATGTGAAGTCAACATCAATTTGCTGATTTTTATTGAAAAATGTACCTGGATGTATTTAAGTGTGTTTTATTAAATTGGACCATCTTTCACAAATAATGTTCCACCACCTAGTGAAATGTGAACAGACTACTAAATATAGCAGAGAAAATTTCAGTAAAATTGAATGTAGTCAAAGATATTACACCCACATGATTTACTTCAAAGTATGCTAATTTCAATTCCAAGAGATTTAATAGCTTAAGGAGTAGATATGCTTAATCACAAACTTAAAATTAATAACAATTTGGTTTTTTAAATCCTGAAAAAAACACCATTGTATAAAATCTAATGTTATCAATAGAAATATTTAACCTCCATATCTGTCCTACTGCTCCCAAGTTGGCAGGTTATTGCAGGTGTTGCAGGTGTAACAACAGGTGTGGGCTTCTCAAGGACAGACGTTGAACCAACATGAGTGACTAATGTAACGGGAGCCCTGTTTCCATTATTCCTGCTCTTCTTTATTTGGCAGGTCAATGCTTCAAATTCTTTTGCACTCAATAAAATGGCTTGTGGAGAAGCTTTTGTCTCAGCACCTGGTTATTATAATTTTAAAATAATTTTTCTCAAAATAAAGCATTCACATGATTTCAAATCAAAGCATTCACGAACTTTCAACCACATCCAAAGAGATTAACTTTTTCACAAAATAAGTGAAATCCATTTCCAACCAAATGAAAATGACATCTCAATGTTCACTATTTAAACTCACTATACACATATAACACACTCAGAAAAATGACTTTTAAATTCATTCCAAATTATCTGGAGAAAAATATTACATTTTTTCATTATTGAAAGCCACAATAAAACCTAACAAGAATCTTGATTCTTTCTTAGAAACTGTTAAAGATTCCTGAAACCCCACTTTTTTTCTTCAAAGACAATCAATATGCAAAGGTATCACCAATTATCTCTTTCCAATATTTGCTTCGTAACTATCAAGAACTTGCTAACTTAAGTGTATTATTGCCAATTAATGCTAGGATGTAAGTGAATCTGTGAAGTTTATGGATGCATTGCCTTGCTGTATTAAGCAGGCAGTTTTACTAAAAACCTTAGGGGTCAGCTAACACAGGGGTAATATTTTAGTGGGAAATTATACATAATGGGTTGAGATTCATCTCAATGAACTAAGCATTGAGTAGTAAGCAGTAAACATTACAACACTTTCCACCAAGTTATATTTTCTCCAGTTCATCACCAAATGTGTTATATATTATAAAATAAATGCACTAGATATACACACAGGCACATACATACCAATAAATATTATACACACATACATAAAATATTATTTTGTCTGGAAATTATAAAAAAAATGTATATATGACATGCCAGAAAAAACATGTATAAATACTCATGTAAAGCACCAGGAAAATAAGTACACAAACATCATCAATATTTCTCAATTAGATATACACATCTATTTCATCAAAAACTAACCTTCTGTTTCAGATGAAGCACCAGTTACTTGCATTGGAGAGCAAGAAGGTTTGGGTCGTATGATTTTCACACCTTTGGGTGCACGAGGAGCAATGGCTTGAGGGACTAAAACAGGCTGGGAGGCAGAAATAATAGTTGTGGGTAGAAGAGTGCCAACACTAGCCCCCACAATGGTACAAGACTGAATGTTTGTCATCGATGGACACTTGTCTCCATCTCTGGGTGGTGATGATGGAGGACTTTCCAAAACAACCTATAAGAGTGATTGGACAAGAATGGAATAGTTTCAGTACCTGCACATATGGTGTTACTAATATGTTACTTTAAACAGAGAATTAAATATGGAAAACCAAAAGAATTGAATAGATTTTTACTGAGGAAGTACCTACTGATTAACTGGTTAAAAATATCAAAACATTATTTCTTACCTCCATAATCCTACTTCCTAGACCTATGGTTGGCAAAACTGCGGCTCGCGAGCTACATGGTCCCTTGAGCATGGCTCTTTCTTCCACAAAATACCATGTGTGGGTGTAGTTGGTGTTTAGGTGTCTTTATCTTTAGGCAAAGGCTCTGAAGTGACTTATTGTGAAAACATGCCCAGAAAGATAATATGTCCACGTGTATCATCAATTTGTATCTTTGCATCATGTCCTACAATGTATTTTTGGCAAGTGCATGTCACCACAGGAAAGACTTGTCGTTAAAGAAAGAGAATTGTAGTTAAAATCCACAACCTTGTGGTTGGAATTTCCACCTGTCTCTGTCCGAAGTGCTTTCCTCCCCTCCAAGGTTTTCTCCACAACTTTCCTTTTAGTACTCTGCATGCCATTGCTAGGATGTGTGGCAGAGGCTGATTACACACCGGACTAATTTTGACCCAAAATAATTTTCCCCCTAGTGCAGTCGGGCAGCACTATTCTGATCCCTTATCGTTAATGGGAAAAATGGCATCTTAAATCTATCTTCTCTACCCTTAATCTCTCTAATTAACATCATCTCTCATTCTGTAGTATGATGAGGCTAACAACACATTTACAACGTCACTGCATTATGCAAGACATTTCATCTGTAATTTAACCTTTGCTCCAGGAGTGAATCCCAGCCTAGCTCCTCTAATAATGTTGATAAGCTACTCATTCAGTTTATCATAACAATGTTTTAAAAATCTAGCTTTTCTACGCTGCATGTGATCCAATTCAGCAAACAATCCAACTTAAAGAGAATCCCATATACTAGCAGCATACTCCAAATGAGGCCCAACTGGCAAAGGATAACATTTCTCTTTAACCTCTTCATCACATTTCCCCCATACTCATCAAATAAATGCTAATTTTTTGTTAGCTTGTTCCCTGTTATTCTCGGTAAATGTTTAACCCTGGGGAGATCCTGAGTGAAGGTAACATCTAAGTAATTAATCGAGTCTACACTTTCCATTTCAGTCTACCTGATGCAGTACGCATTTGAGGGAATTCCTCTTTTTCTAAAAATTCATCACTACGTAATGTTTTAAGTTTAATTCTAACAGCCAAGTGTTGCACCAGTGTTGCATAGCATTTAGGTCATCTGCTAAAGTTGCTTTATCCTCAGGATTATAGATATCTCTGTAAACCATTGCACTATCGGCAAATACATTTATCTTACTACTGACCATGGAGTTAGTGCCATTAACGTAAAGAAGGAATAAGAGAAGCATGATAACTCTTCCCTGGTGAACACCTGAAGTGACTTCAATTGCACTAGAGTTAACACCATCCATGACTACTCTTTGTACCCAACCATTCAATAAGTCTTTAATCCAGCCCAGGATATTTTATCAATTCAATATGCTTCTAGCTTTGTGATTAGTTTTCTATGAGGTACTTTGTTGAAAGCTTTTTAAAATCTAGAAAACTGCTTCCATTGGTACATTACTCTCTCCTGAACTGAGGATATCAGGTACAAAAAACCAAAGTTATCTCTTGCAGGATTTACTCTTCCAGAAACTGTGCTGCCATTTCATCAATAATATCCTCGACTATCAAACTAGCAACTACATGTTCCATGACCTTGCATGAAGTGGATGTGATAGAAATAGGTCTGTAATTGCTCGGTTACTCCTTGTCTCGGTTTTTAAATATAGGTTCTACATTAGCCATTTTCCAATCACTGGGAGCCTTGTGACATACTACCAATTTCCTAAATATAATTTCTAGATAGGGTGAAATTTCCGAAGCTAGTTCCTTAAATATAGGAGCAGGTATTTTATTGAGCCAGGAGGATTTATTAGGCTTCATATTTTCCCGCAAACGTTCTATCCCAATGTATGAGAATCAAATTTTGGATATCAGTTAGTGGGCACAATTTAGTAATCTGCCGGAGACATTCAGTGAGACATTGGTGAATATGCTTTAAATGAAGGCATTTAATAAGTTGCATTTTCCAAACAGCTGGTTACTAATTCACCTTTTTCATTTTTGAGTGAATTAACTGTAAGACTTATTTCTCTGAACCTCTCTGATGTATGACCCAAATGCTTTTCGATGCTCTTTAAAATTTTCGGCTAATCTTTTCCTTTTGTATTCCCTTAATGCTTTTTGAAATTCCTTCTTGACAACAAATTATAGACCTCAAAATTTGAACATATTTGGGCTGATATAGAAATATTGGAAACAAATTATTGCAAACTTTTATGGAGAAATTTCAAGAAACTGTGGGAGATGCCGCAACAGTAACTTTTAACAGAGTCATCCACAAATTTCAGAGGACAACGTTGGTAGTTTAACTGGCTAAAGCACTCAGGCGGACGTTGAGGAGATCCGGGTTTGAATCCCGGTCAAGGCAAATGATTTTTACACTCTGAAATTGTTGCATTCTATGGAGAACCTTAGTTCACAGCATAAGTGGTCTGCTATGAAAGCCCTGGAGAAGCCAGACATGCTGATTTTTAGCACCTGGAGTTGAATTCCTGACTAATGCAATCAGCTGAAAAAACAAGTGTTTCCTGTTCTTTCCTTACTCTGGTCTACATATTCATGTGAACATTGATTTTCAAACATAGAACTTATTAAGGGTAAATTTAATTTTATCAACAAATAATATAGTTTATTAAGTATGATATCAATTTTTATTCAATGAACTTAAGAGATAAATTAAGAATTAAAACTTTAAGTAAAGTTTATTAAGTTAATTTTAGGGAGCATTGTGGAGTGAAAGAAGATGTAATGTCGAAGATTGAGAAAGGTATGTAGAGAGGATGAACGAAAGAAGATAGATGTAAGAAGTA